>CM075649.1:30005000-30482240 GCA_037953625.1 Crotalaria pallida
TGAACACTGACAAAAGCACCTTATGAGCTTGGAGTGAGCCTAAAGGGAAGGGGAAGTTGATTAGGATCTGGAATTGCATTGATTACTGCTAAGGCATAATTTGCAACTAGAAACAAGAAGAGTATCGTTATTTGAATAAGTTTATTTATTTTTTTTTGTGTGTGTGTGGAACTATTGATCCCTATTGATAAGCTTGATTATTGTTTCTAGGGATAGGCATGACATTTCTCCTTCTTTTCAACTTTTTGATAATGAGTTATTTTTATTGTGTTATCTAGTATTTTGGTCATTATTATCTCCTGATCAAAATGGAATTCACAACTCAGCAGAGACTTCATTGTCATTGTCATTTGGGTAAGTTCTCGCATATAGTAAGCTTCCTCATCCATATAGATGGTGTCATTATCATTCTCTTCGTGCTTTCTTCAACATTGTAATTTTAGTTACGCTTTGAGGAATAAATATTAACAGTGTTATTAATCACGAGGCAAAGTAGAGCTAAGAGTGTGTGTAGTAAATGAGCTAACAGTGTTATAGCGTGTTGGACTAAACTATATAAGCAAAAATAAGAAAATGAATAACGCTAGTTGCAGCCTGCATACTTGTATCATCTGATTGCAGCTGGTCTTACTTCTATCTATAAATTTGTGCTCTGATTCTGCAACATGTGACTAATGTGAGATTTTGTGCTTCTAAAACGATGTGTAGCACTATTCATAGAAAATGGCTGCCTAGCAACATTTTTTGATGGACAATGTTTTTGAGGAAACATATTTATGTTTCATATTTTTCATTTTCCTTTTCTGCAGTTTTATTTTTTTCCCATTATATGTCTGATAAGAACTTTACAGAAAAGTTTTAACTGGATCCACTTAAATTAAAATGTTGCGGATATGCGTAGTTATGTAAGTGGTTTGCAATACCATAGTTGACATAATGCAATCATGTAATATGATATACTTTATAGTATTTAGATTAAATACGTGTTATATTTGTTTTCTAAACCGAGCATAGATATATGATTAGTTTTCTCTTATTTTGTCTTGGCTTTGTCTTCTTCACAGCTCAGTTCAACATCCGCCAATTGGGGTTCCACAATCAACAGGATTTTCCTTTCAGCCTTTGCAGCCTAACATCTTAACTACACCATTTTTGGCTCTGTCTTCACCATTCCAGCGTGGCCGAGGCACTGCCTGTGATTGAGTATTCATTCTTTGAGCAATGCAGGATGGCGAAATCTTGATAATGCACATAACAATTTTCACTCGGTTAATATTTTGTACAGTGCTATTTAGTTTTAAATAGTTTAATGTTATCATGAAATAGAATGTAATTACTGAACAATTTCGATAAGGATGATACTTGACTTCTTCTTTCCTTCGCTGTAATACTGAAATTCCGACATTGATGTTTACAGAATGAGAAACAGAGAATGTGAAAGCAGGAAGGATGTCTTCCTTTTCTTTCTTCTGTCTTTTATCTCCCTTGAATTTTCAAGGTTGTTAAATAACTTTTAGCGAAGAGCTGAATAAAGCATGGCTCTTGTTTTTTGTTTTTTATATTTATATTTATTACTAATACTATTCGCGAGTATCATTTCTTTTTCTTCTCTTTCTTTTTTGTTTTTAATACTAAGGCTTTGTTGGTTGCACGAAAGAAAATAGGAAGAGAGAAATAAGGAAGAGAGATTATGGTGAGAAAATGAGTAGATTTTGTGGTTGTTTGATACGAAAGAAAATGTGAAGAGAGAAAAGTTGAGTTTTCTTTTCTTTCGTTTGGTTGGAGAGAAAAGAGTGAAGAGAGAAAACAAATTTGTCAAAACTAAACCCTTGTTTTACAAAATAGAAATATTTTTTTTTTCTTTTTCACTTGTATGTATATTTAACATAGCCAAAGATTTTTTTTTACTTCAATTTTTTATTAATGTTAAAAATTGAGTCCAAAATAAAAAAAAAAATTATCGAAAGAAAGCTTTATTTTTTCCAATTAATTTTTTTTAAAACAATCAAGTAAAGTGAATAAGTGAAGGACAGATATGTAATTTTACATCTCAAAACTCATTTTCCTCTGATTCTGTCTTCTATGGAGGAGAGAATTTTTTCTGGTGGGACCATCTCATTTTCTCTCATGTATTCTCTCCCTCCAATTTCTCCTCCCCAAAATCACCCCCACGAAACAAAGTGTAACACAACATGGTAGTAATGTCAGTGAAGGTGAAAAAAAAGTGTTTGATTACAATTTTTTTCTTATTTTTAAGATTCACCTTGATTTTTAATTTTTTTTACTTATTTTTGTCCTTTATTTTTTTTTTAAAAAAAAATTACGTTGGTCCTTCTATCATAAAAATTTTAGTTTTACTCAGAATATTTACATTCATTATCGTTTCATCAATAGATTTTGACATATATTCTTGCAGCTTAATCAATAGAGCTTCAACTGCCATTTCCGTTCATATTTCTATCACACTGTAATCACTGTCCATATCGATCAACTCCCATTGCAAAGCAACACCATTGTTCCTAGCCTTCGTTGGATGGTGGAGCGGAATTATTCTTGATTCTGGCATAATATTTTAGTTTTCGGTAATGTGCATGAATATTTCAATAAACTAACAATGTTATGACAAAAGGACCTTATTGATTTTTTTTTTGAAAAAAATAAAGAACCAAAATAAATAAAAAAAAAATTAAGGACCAAATTGAATTTTAAAAATAAGATAGGATCAAAATGTAATTAACCGGAAAAAAAAAGGAGTTAAAGTCTTTTAATTCTTCCAAATTATCATTCTTACATAATCTTAACATCAGATTCATCAAACTCTGACACATCATTATCACGTCATTATTTTGTTATAAGACTCAACTTTATTTATTTATTTTGTTTGGCTTGTACTCTTTGGTCAGTACCACAGGTATCCCCAAGATCACCTTTAACCCTTGAGACTAATCCTGCATGAGGTCGCGTTCTCATGCCTCTCTCAGCGGTGTATATTAACCGAGAATCGATCCTGAGACTTCTTAGTCTCAGGTCCCATTCCCAAGTTCTCAAATTGGCAGGATCGCACCACTTGAGCCAATCCTGTTGGTTGTTAGAAGACTCAAGTTTCGACTTTTCATATTTTTCACCACAGCAATTAAGAGTTACCAAACTCGCAAGATTCATACATAAGGATTATATAATCATGTACTTTTCAACTCGACTTCATGTTTTAGAAATGTAATTTCAATACAGTTAATTATTTACTATTTCTAAAAATTATCCCAAATATTTTTTGAATGCATTAATATTTATGAATTTTTAAAAACTATATTTGCATTCGAATAATATTTAAAAATTAAAATTGAATAAATATTTACGTTACAACAATTGAAATGTTTATTTTTAATCCAATTTTTTTTAAATGTTATTCCCTCCGTTTTATATGTAATGTTGTTTTAGCATTTGTACTATGTTTCATAAGTCTTGTTCTTTTATAAACTCAATACATAATTAATGCTATTTTTCCAAACACTCATATTTATCACACTCTCTTTTTCACTTCCAATACCTTTCTCTCTCTTCAATAATGATTATATAGGGGCATTATGGTCAAAATACAACAAATCTTTACATCATTTAACCATTTTTTAAAATCCGTGCATAACCTTAAAACACATTACATATGAAATGGAGGGAGTATTTTTTTATATCCATATTTGAATATAAAAATATACATTATATTTATTTTGTGTCCAGAACAACACAATATTTTTAAGAATAAATTACAAAAACATACATTTAAGAATATTATGATTCTGAAGTTAAGTCTTATAATAAAATGATGATATAATACCGATATGTTAGAGTTTAACAAGTATGATCTTAAGATTCTATTGTAAAAGGCTATTAAATTGTTTTTAAGAATAAAATACATAAATCCAATTGCTTTAATTTAAAAACATAGTATATTACCAAAAAAGTCTATTAAATTGTTTGTATAATTAGTAGTATTCCCTGTGTGGCTTTGTCCCACAAGGATGGTAAAAATGACCAAAATTTTTGCCCAAAACTAAAGTTAAAATAGTTAATGAAAAACTTAGAAATTGAAAACTTTGAATTTGATTGGTTGACCAATACAAAATGCTTTAAATTAATTGTTTGACAATTTGTTGATATGTTAGACAAACCATTAAAAGCCTGATCAACAAAACTAGCTTATGACTGTGAGCTTGTAATTTGTAGTTGTGAATTCGAAGTTAGTTGAGAGTTGTGTGTGCTTGTAGCTGTTTAATTGACTATTAAAAATAGTATTACTCAACAAAACTAGTTTTTGAAATAGCTAAAAAATATTAAATTACCTTGAGGACATGCAACATTATATTAATTATATTGTTTTGTTTTGATAACCTAGAATGGTCAAAATTAACAAGCTTCCGAATAATAGGCAAAAGCTGCAATCTCCAGGCAGTCACATAAGCCTGTGAAAGGTCATAAAAGGTCTTCCAAACAAACATGTTACAATTCCTGTTATAGCTAAGCCCCTTCAGCAAGAGTCCACTTTGAGGTACTGATGTATAGAACTGCAACAAAGAAAAGAATTTTCAATGTTTTTCACAATCAAACATCAATTGTTGATTAAAAAAATAAGGCTTATTTATATTTTTGGTAACTTAGGTGCTCTTTTGGAATTTGTCCTTAAACTTTTTTTTCAATGTTTTGAGTCCCTAAACTTTGCTCAAATTTTGGAAATGGTCCTTTCATCACTTAAGTGATGATATAACCGAGGATATGTCACGTCACCTTCGCCATATGATAGGTAACGTGCCACATGATGCCACGTGAATTTTTTAAATTAAAAAAAATTCAAATTTATTAAAAATAATTAAAAATTGTACTTTTTTAAAATAAAATCGAATCTTTTAATAAATTATAAAAAAAATAATTTTTTTAAATAAAAAAATCTTGTAGTGTCCCGTGGTTGTACATAACACGTCACTCGTCGATTGTGAAAGTGACGTAATATGTCGTCGGCTATATCATCACTTAAGTGACGAAAAGACCATTTCCAAAAATTAAACAAAGTTCAGGGACCCAAAACATCGAAAAAAAAGCTTAAGGATCAATTCCAAAAGAATACCTATGTTTAGGGACTAAAATGTTACTAAAAAAGCCAAAAAAAAATAAACATTATGTCAGAAACATTAGTACCATTATTCCCTCGAATGAATGCGTCACCATACTTGTTCTTCAGCTGGCCGTTGACATACTTCTCTGTTTGCTCCATTGCAATATTCATATAGCCATCTAGACAAGCTAATATACCTGCAAAATTAACCAAAAGGAGTCAACCTAGTTTATGTGTACATAAAAAGTGATACATACTGGTATGAGAATATAGGAAAGAAAGAAAGAAAAGAGCAATTGATTATGAAGAAAGATAGGTAAATATTATCGCTTGAACTGAAAAGAAATTACAGTAGGGACAAGTTTCTCACAGCCACTGACCCAAAGATCCTACATAGAGCTCATTCTCTCCACTATTCTCCACTTTTTCAGTTCTTATATTCGCTGCCTATGAGTAACCAACTCCTATGTTACATTCGCTGCCACCTCGCCTCTACAACCAGTTTCCTTTCGTTCCCACCCTATAACACACTTTCCACACTTTAGGCCCATTGGACACTTGCTGAATTAACTTCCCAGCCGGCCTTACATTCTCTCAATCACTGAATGGGTTCTGACAAAAAGCATAATATAAAAAGACAAGTGGCCATGTCCACCAAACAGCATCAATATGCAAGGTCATCTAAAGCTATCAAACATGAACATATAAATAAATTCATGATCATAACTTTCAGCTGCTCACATTTGGAATTTGGAAATATAGCATAAACTATGGCCGTCAACTATTTCATTCCAATAGTGAAAGGACATCAAAGCCTTCGCTAATTAGTTGACCCGGGTGCTTTTCACTTCAGTCCTACTTAAACCACTTGCACAGACAAATCATTTCATCATTCAAATTAAAAAGTAACTTAATAGAGTTCGGCTACCATCCATCTCCAAATAGAAAAAAGTGGAGTAAATTAAAATATCTAGGGAGGAAAAATATGGCATTTATATGAAAAGAAGCACTCAGCACTTGAAAATTCTAGAAAACATGATCACATGTTATCCATATAATTTTGATTTCCTATTACTTTGGATGGGCTCAAGAAACGATTACCCAGGAATCTAAACCAATATTTGAGCTCAAAATTTAACACATAAAACAACCACCAGATAAGCAATTTGCTTTCTCATCTAATCTACAAAATCATGTCCGGTCTAACAACATGGCAGAACAGACTGTCAAAGAAATGACAATAAAATATGGATCAAACATCAGCTTCTTTAAATCAGACCAGATATAAAAGTTAATTCACTCGTATTTAAACAAATTTTCAGATTAAGGACTAATAAACCAAACACAGGATAGGAAACTCAAATATGACATTAAAAGCCTTTATTGATGCACAGAATAACGACCATTAGTGATGCAGGACATAAAGGGGGAACTCAAATTAATTATGTATTACTTATATGATTTCACTGTAATTTTCATATGAAATTTTGTGGGTTCTATGCTTTCTGGCAACTTCAAGATAATTACGAAGAATTGGGGTCTCATGATTTTACATAGGCCTGCATTCACCATTTCACACCATTATGTTATGCATAGATTTTTATTCGAAGTAGAAGCAATTCAGCAAAAGATATTGTTCTAAGTTCTAACTAGTTGACATTAAAAGGCCATGTGAGTACCACGCTACTTTGTATGAGAAGAACATGAGGAACTAGTGCAGTAAGTTTTGTTGTGAATTTATAAGAGTTTTTTTTTTTCCAAATTATGCATCAGGTGGCAGGTGTAATATCCCAATTTTTGTTCCCAAGTAAATAAAAGGAATATTTAAATAAAACTAATTATATGGAATTAGTTAGTTTTATTTATTAATTTTATTGTTATATTAAAAGAATTATCCAAGGAAAAATAAGAGAAAATAATTCGGGCTCTAAAAATAAGGATTTTTGCAGTTTAGTCCTTGGAAAGGACCTAAGAGGTAATATCGGAAAGTTATTTGGAGGGAAAGTGAATAAAATAATAATTTTTGAAAATCTGAGTGCGTTACTCGAGTAGCCCGATCAATTTACTCGAGTAACAGTGGTGCTGAAGCTGAAAATAGTGCGTTTGATGATTCAACAAGTTGAGTAATTCAAATTTTAACACCTAGCACCGACTGGGATTATGGAAAACACGTGTTTGTGTGCATGGTAGTCATTGTTGGCTATAAATTCATGAATTTGGTTGAAGAAATTGGTGGAAATTAAGAAAAAGGAAGTGAAACTCTGCTGAAATTTGGTTTGAACCCTCTCTGTTCTTCCTCTTCGTTCTTAATCCCTACCCATACACTGTGGATGAGCTTTATATCTTATTAAAGCTTGTCAAAAGACCTTCAAAACCGTACCAAGATCACGAATTTTGGTTACCTGAGTGAGGAGTTATTGCAGCTGGAAGTTGGGCTCTTGAAACTGAAGTTGGAAATTTCAGCTTTGAGGAGCCAAGTTCAAGCTTTCGATTTTTGTAGGTAGAGATTCTCAAATCGTGCCATTGTGATTTCTATTTAAAGTTTGCAATGTCTAGTTTCTATATTGACCAATTTTGCTCATTTTCATGCACGTTTGGCTTGTCAAATCATCACCCGAACTTGCTCTGCTGAACCTGTTTTGGAACCGAAAACAGAGCATTTGGAGTTTGGTAATTCTGTGAGTTTCTTTGCTGCCTGTGCATCCAAAAAGCTTCATTGAGGTAAGGGAGAAGCTTTACTAATGCTAGAATAGATTGAGGAATTGATTTGAATATTGGTTGAACCACCATGAGGTTCAAAAGGGCACTAGGTTAGGGGACAATGGCTTGGAGGCCAATTTGATCTTAAAACTGAATGGGAACATGTTAGATTGTGATATCTAAAGCTAAATGAACCTTCAATTTGATCTGAAATCGAGTAATTAAGGATTTGGTATGTGAGGTTGTGTTTTATGTCAAAATTGGGGTAAATTGTTATGATTCTGTGATTTTGGTGTTAATGCTTGAAATTGATGCTATGAACAAGTTTAATGTAATGTATTTAAGTTGGTTTGAAGCTTAACTTTGGTAAAAATTGGATTGGCATGAGTTTGACATATAAAAACCAGTTCAGCAGTGTTTTACTGCATAATTTACTCGAGTAATTCGAGCTGTCACTCGAGTAATGCGTGAAAATTCTGATTTATCTGATGAGTGCAAGAGGATTACTCGAGTAATCTGAAGTATTAATCGAGTAACACCTTAAAACTTTGAATAATTTGAAATATATGCAGTATTACTCGAGTAATTCGAGCTGTCACTCGAGTAATGCGAAAGGTGCAAAAATATTACTCGAGTAATTCGAGCTGTCACTCGAGTAATGTGAAAGGTGCAAAAATATTACTCGAGTAATCTAATGCAATACTCGATTAATAGACTCTGTTAATCTATTAGTGACTGAATTGTTGTAAAAGGATCAGAATTTAATTATGCCAAGTCCCAGCTTCGAATAACTTAAATGACATTGAATAGTATGGGTAGTCAAAGCCATGCATAGCATCTGCATTATTTGGATTCCCACATGTGTGGAGACACGTCCGTGAGGCGTGGGCATATCCTTTCGGTTGAACTCGAGGGACCTGGGTGTCTGCTCCAAAGGGTTCACGGGGGAGTGTCGGTGACCGGGGTTGCACCTTCTGTTTCCGGAAATACACACGTGCGTGTGGGCATGTCATTTGGTGCCGGACTCGATGAGGCGTAGTCCTACGGGATACGTCGGCAACATTTCTAAGAGCTCTAGAGATGTTGATTTATTTGCGGGCCGAGTTCGATGAGATACTCAGTATGGGTATCGGGCATGTTTATTTTAAGGTGCCACGGAAGCCTATTGGTTGTAGTTGGCCAACAATCATGCATTGATAAAATTAGATGCATCATGACTGCATATTCTATTGATTTATAATTAAATCTTGATGTTGGTGTTTAACATGGTTGACTAAAGATTTATAAGTTAGATTAATTGCAATAAATAAAGTCTTACCTGATTAGAACTGTACCCTGTCTATTTTATTATGTGTTAGTATTTGCTAACTCCCTATGCCCTTGCAGGTGATGGCTCGTTACCTGACATACGTGGAGTTACGCCCGCTCCGTAGAGGAGTGTGGGACTACGAGGAGCACCGAGCGGTGTTCGAGGGTGAGGTTGACGTGATCTTTCGTCATCCTAACCCCCTTGCTCGAGTGCGACCTCGTAGGCTTCGCATCCCCATGATCTACATACTGCACATTCCACCAGCTTACACTTACCGTTTTGGTTCTCCACCCCCACATCATGGACGTCGCTTTTATAATCTACATGTCCGACGCCCAGCCACCCGTACACGTCCCTCTACTTCTGATGAGGCTACTGCTACGGCCACTCCTCGTCCCGATCCGACCACCAGGGTACGTTTTGCACCCTCACCTGAGCCAGTGCGTCGCGCTGCTATCTCTGTTGTGTCGGATGAGGAGGAGGAGGACCCCGTAGAGGACGTGGATGGGCCAGCGGCGGACAGTCAGTGATGTGGTGTCTTTTCTGAGAGTATGTGCAGTATGAGGACCGTGGTAGGATGTGGTGTTTAGCTTTTGGAAGACCAGGGATCAGACATCAGCGTGGGTGGATCATGGCTCAGCTCTCGAAGACTCTTTTATTTTGATTTGTGTTATATTGTATATAGTCGAGAGGGTCTGTGTGAGCTGTTATTTTATATCTGCTGGTCTGTATCCTTATATTTTTCTACCTCGACTTTTATCTCTGATACTTGGGTACCTGATTTTATATATATATATATATATATATGGGCTATAGTTGTGTAGTTATTATGATCCTTAAAATTATTTCAATTACAACTGCAGTAATCATTTTGAAAATCGTTTCCGCTGAAAGTACAAACAGGTACTCAACCATTCATTTTTGAAAGAAATGTGTTTTCGAATCAAAGCTCTCGGATATGGAACTTGGCGTATAGAAAGAAAAAGTTTTTCCATAAAGTTCCTATACGTATAATATTTACTATATATTTCAGCTTTCTTTATTTAATATAAATAAAGCTATATTTTGAGAATGTCTCATAATTTGTTAATATACATCGAGTGTCCACATTTGTTGGTATCAGAGCTGTGATCCTGCGAACTGATGCTGATCTGTGATCTCCAAAAGGGTAATATTTGTTTTAGATGCTTGCTTTAGCGTCTATGTATAGTGAGTTTTAGAATTGGAAAGAGGTGTGTCATGCATACTTTTCGTTAGGATGTTAGCCTGATGTAGAATCTTCAGTGCAGGTTAAAGATGTCTACTAGAAACAATAATAATCATATGGCCGAGGCCATAGAGAGGTTGACTGATGTATTAGTGAATATGCGTCAGCAACAATCTAATCCGCCTCATCAGCCAATGCAAGCAGAGAACCAGGAGTCGAAGACTTTCTCGGAATTTCGACGCTTTAAACCTTCAAAGTTTGAAGGAGGTCACAAGCCTGAGGAAGCGAATCGTTGGATTCAGGTGTTGAACAAGATCTTTCGCACTATGGAATGCACCGATGCTCAAAGAGTGAAGTTTGCAGTTTTCATGTTGTGTGGTGAAGCTGAGAATTGGTGGCATCACACCATACAACTTTTGAATTATGAAGGAGGGCTGATTACTTGGGATGTGTTTGTTGAGAAATTTCTCAATAAATACTTTCCTGAGGATCAAAGGAGAAAGAAGGAGTTGGAATTTATGCAATTGAAACAGGGAGACATGAGTGTAGGGGAATACGCAGCAAAGTTCGAGGAGCTTATCAAGTATTCTCCGTACTACCAACTCAACCCGGACGAGAGGTCCAAATGCATCAAGTTTGAGAATGGGCTCAAGCTGGAGATAAAGTCTGCTTTTGGATATCAGAAGGTGAGAAGTTTTCCTGCTTTAGTAGAGATGTGTCGAGTTTATGAAGACGATAAGAAAGAGGAAGAGGCACAAAGGAGGAGTCAATCAGGAACTGGACCCATCAGGAAGAAAAATTTCAACAACCGAAGTAAGGGTCCTTATTATCATAAAGGAAAAGGGAAGGAAATGAATGGTGGTAAAGGTACTCCTCAAACAAGTAATCGTAAGTGCGAGAAGTGTAACCGTTTCCATTTCGGAACAAACTGTTATGCTGCTCAGCATGGCCTTTGTTTCAATTGTGGGAAGAAAGGGCACTATTCTCGTGAATGCAAGGAGCCGGTAAAGAAAGAGGGAGTAAGCAGACCCGCTGTTGCTGGAAAAGTGTTTTCTTTGGGTGGAATGGAGTTAACCCCATCATCTGGCCTAATCCAAGGTATCTATTTTCTTAATGCCCAACCCTGTGTTGTTATGTTTGATTCCGGAGCCACACACTCTTTCGTGTCTTATGAGTGTGTAAATCGCTTAAAGTTAGTAGTATCTGAGTCACCCTATCATCTAAAGCTTGAAACCCCCACCAACAACCCTTGTGTTGTTTCTAAGGTTTGCAAAGATTGTAAGATAATGGTCCTAAACCATATATCCTCAGTAGATTTGATCTGTCTACCCATGCTTAAGATAGATGTGATCCTAGGAATGGATTGGTTGCATCGAAATCAGGTTATCTTAGACTGTGAGGAAAAGACGATCCAGTTCCGAAACCATGAATCCTTAAGTTTTGAACCCCAAGGGTATGTTTGTCTATTCTCCTCAATTGTGGAAGAGAAGAAGGAAGTGGAGATTTAGGATATTCTGGTGGTTAGAGACTTTCCGGAAGTGTTTCCAGAAGAAATTCCAGGATTACCGCCAAAGCGTGAGATTGAGTTTGGAATCGATCTCGTACCTGGAACCGGACCTATCTCGATTGCTCCGTATAGGATGGCACCACCGGAGATGGCCGAGATGAAGAAACAGATTGAAGAATTGCTGCAGAAGCAAATGATAAGGCCGAGTGTTTCGCCCTGGGGAGCCCCGTTGTTGTTTGTTAAGAAGAAGGACGGTAGCATGAGAATGTGTGTGGACTATCGTCAGCTGAATAAGGTCACGATCAAGAACAAGTATCCTTTGCCAAGGATTGACGACCTTATGGATCAAGTGCGAGGAGCTTCAGTGTTTTCTAAGATCGATCTAAGGTCGGGATATCATCAAATTCGAATTCGGGATGAAGACATTCCGAAGACAGCTTTTTGATCAAGATATGGTCATTATGAGTATGTGGTTATGCCGTTTGGGCTAACGAATGCTCCTGCTATCTTCATGGATTATATGAACCGGATTTTCAGACCTTATTTGGATTCGTTCGTGGTGGTATTCATCGATGATATTCTTATCTATTCCAAGAGTCTTGAGGATCATGCTGAACATCTCAAGATTGTGTTGGGGATCTTGAAGGAGAAGCAGTTGTATGCCAAACTTGCCAAGTGTGAGTTTTGGTTGGACAAGGTGAACTTTTTGGGACATGTTATCAACAAGGAAGGCATTGCTGTAGATCCAGCTAAAGTTGGAGCTGTGCTGAAGTGGGAACAACCAAAGACTGTGACCGAGGTCCGTAGTTTCTTGGGTTTAGCTGGATACTACCGGAGGTTTATTGAAGGTTTTTCGAAGATTGCCTTGCCATTGACTAAGTTGACTCGTAAAGATCAACCTTTCTTGTGGGATCATGAGTGTGAGGAAAGTTTTCAGTTGTTAAAGGAGAAGTTGACGTCCTCACCAGTGTTGGTGTTGCCTGACCCACATAGAAGCTTCGATGTTTATTGTGATGCTTCGAGGCAAGGACTTGGATGTGTTCTAATGCAAGATAGAAAAGTGGTAGCATACGCATCCAGGCAGTTGAAAGTGCATGAGGTCAACTATCCGACGCATGATTTAGAGCTTGCTGCTATTGTCTTCGCTCTGAAGATTTGGAGACACTACCTCTATGGCACTACCTTCAAGGTATTTAGTGACCATAAGAGTTTGAGGTACCTGTTTGACCAGAAAGAGTTGAATATGAGGCAAAGGCGTTGGATGGAGTTTATTAAGGATTATGATTTCGAACTCCAATACCATCCCGGTAAAGCAAATTTAGTAGCTGATGCTTTAAGCCGGAAGACTCTTCATATGAGTTCAATGATGATCAAGGAATTTTCTCTAATCGAGAAGTTTCGTGATCTAAGTATGACGTTGCAAGTGGAAAGAGAATGCTTTATGCTTGGTAAGTTGCAAATTACCAATGAATTCCTGATTCAAGTTCGGGAATCTCAGCAGATAGATGAAGAACTGCAAGAGAAGAGAAGGCTTATGTTGGAAGGGAAGGAACCAAACTTCCAGGTTGGAAGTGATGGAATTCTCCGATTCAAAGATCGGATTTGTATTCCAAAAGATCTAGAGATAAGAAGACTGATCCTAGACGAAGCGCATAAAAGTCGGATGAGTATTCATCCGGGATCAACCAAAATGTATCAAGATTTGAAGAAGCTGTTTTGGTGGTCTGGGTTAAAGAAAGATGTTGCTTCGTATGTTGCTTCTTGTCTGATTTGTCAGAAGGCGAAAGCTGAGTATAAGAAGCCAGGCGGTGAATTGCAACCCTTGGATATCCCTGTGTGGAAATGGGATAGCATATCAATGGATTTTGTGTCTGGATTACCAAGGACTATTGGAGGGCATGATGCAATCTGGGTAATTGTTGATAGATTGACCAAGTCGGCGCATTTCATTCCAGTTAATATGCGCTATCGCATGGATAAGTTTGCTGAATTGTACATCAAGGAAATCGTTCGTCTGCATGGTATACCTTCAAGTATTGTTTCGGATCGAGATCCGAGATTTACTTCGAAGTTTTGGAAGGGTTTGCAGCAGTCTCTGGGATCAAAGTTGAGAATGAGTTCTGCTTACCACCCCCAGACTGATGGTCAGTCGGAAAGGACTATCCAGTCTCTTGAGGATTTGCTAAGAGCATGTGTGTTAGAAAGTCGGGAAGGTTGGGATAAACTCTTGTCTCTGATAGAGTTTACCTACAATAACAGTTATGACACCAGTATTGGAATGGCACCGTTCGAAGCTTTGTACGGAAGGAAGTGCCAAAGTCCCCTATGTTGGTTCCAAGTGGGGGAGCAAACAATTATTGGACCTGAGCTTGTTCAGGAAACCTCTGAGAAGATTCAGATGATCAGAGAAAAGATGAAGACAGCGCAAAACCGACAGAAAAGTTATGCGGATAAAAGGAGAAGACCCTTGGAGTTTGGAGAGGGCGATCATGTTTTTATTCGCGTAAGACCGACAACTGGTGTTGGGAGAGCTTTGAAGACAAAGGAGTTGTCAGCAAGGTTTATTGGTCCTTATCAGATACTCAAGCGTATCGGGTCTGTAGCTTATCAGCTCGCTTTGCCTCCGTCTTTGTCCAATCTTCATGATGTGTTTCATGTTTCGCAATTACGGAAATTTGTGCCAGATCCCGATTCAGTAATTGAAGTTCAACCTGATGATGCGACTTTGAGAGAGAATCTCACTTTTGAGACAATCCCTGTCAGAATTGAAGATCAAAGAATGAAGCAGTTGCGGGGAAAAGAAATTCCTTTAGTCAAAGTTATTTGGGAAAATGCTGATGTATCAGAAGCAACTTGGGAATTAGAAGACAAGATGAGAAAAGATTATCCTGAGTTGTTTTTGTAAGCGGAATTTCGAGGACGAAATTCTTGTAAGTGGGGGAGAAATGTAATATCCCAATTTTTGTTCCCAAGTAAATAAAAGGAATATTTAAATAAAACTAATTATATGGAATTAGTTAGTTTTATTTATTAATTTTATTGTTATATTAAAAGAATTATCCAAGGAAAAATAAGAGAAAATAATTCGGGCTCTAAAAATAAGGATTTTTGCAGTTTAGTCCTTGGAAAGGACCTAAGAGGTAATATTGGAAAGTTATTTGGAGGGAAAGTGAATAAAATAATAATTTTTGAAAATCTGAGTGCGTTACTCGAGTAGCCCGATCAATTTACTCGAGTAACAGTGGTGCTGAAGCTGAAGATAGTGCGTTTGATGATTCAACAAGTTGAGTAATTCAAATTTTAACACCTAGCACCGACTGGGATTATGGAAAACACGTGTTTGTGTGCATGGTAGTCATTGTTGGCTATAAATTCATGAATTTGGTTGAGGAAATTGGTGGAAATTAAGAAAAAGGAAGTGAAACTCTGCTGAAATTTGGTTTGAACCCTCTCTGTTCTTCCTCTTCGTTCTTAATCCCTACCCATACACTGTGGATGAGCTTTATATCTTATTAAAGCTTGTCAAAAGACCTTCAAAACCGTACCAAGATCACGAATTTTGGTTACCTGAGTGAGGAGTTATTGCAGCTGGAAGTTGGGCTCTTGAAACTGAAGTTGGAAATTTCAGCTTTGAGGAGCCAAGTTCAAGCTTTCGATTTTTGTAGGTAGAGGTTCTCAAATCGTGCCATTGTGATTTCTATTTAAAGTTTGCAATGTCTAGTTTCTATATTGACCAAATTTGCTCATTTTCATGCACGTTTGGCTTGTCAAATCATCACCCGAACTTGCTCTGCTGAACCTGTTTTGGAACCGAAAACAGAGCATTTGGAGTTTGGTAATTCTGTGAGTTTCTTTGCTGCCTGTGCATCCAAAAAGCTTCATTGAGGTAAGGGAGAAGCTTTACTAATGCTAGAATAGATTGAGGAATTGATTTGAATATTGGTTGAACCACCATGAGGTTCAAAAGGGCACTAGGTTAGGGGACAATGGCTTGGAGGCCAATTTGATCTTAAAACTGAATGGGAACATGTTAGATTGTGATATCTAAAGCTAAATGAACCTTCAATTTGATCTGAAATCGGGTAATTAAGGAATTGGTATGTGAGGTTGTGTTTTAGGTCAAAATTGGGGGAAATTGTTATGATTCTGTGATTTTGGTGTTAATGCTTGAAATTGATGCTATGAACAAGTTTAATGTAATGTATTTAAGTTGGTTTGAAGCTTAACTTTGGTAAAAATTGGATTGGCATGAGTTTGACATATAAAAACCAGTTCAGCAGTGTTTTACTGCATAATTTACTCGAGTAATTCGAGCTGTCACTCGAGTAATGCGTGAAAATTCTGATTTATCTGATGAGTGCAAGAGGATTACTCGAGTAATCTGAAGTATTAATCGAGTAACACCTTAAAACTTTGAATAATTTGAAATATATGCAGTATTACTCGAGTAATTTGAGCTGTCACTCGAGTAATGCGAAAGGTGCAAAAATATTACTCGAGTAATTCGAGCTGTCACTCGAGTAATGCGAAAGGTGCAAAAATATTACTCGAGTAATTCGAGCTGTCACTCGAGTAATGTGAAAGGTGCAAAAATATTACTCGAGTAATCTAATGCAATACTCGATTAATAGACTCTGTTAATCTATTAGTGACTGAATTGTTGTAAAAGGATCAGAATTTAATTATGCCAAGTCCCAGCTTCGAATAACTTAAATGACATTGAATAGTATGGGTAGTCAAAGCCATGCATAGCATCTGCATTATTTGGATTCCCACATGTGTGGAGACACGTCCGTGAGGCGTGGGCATATCCTTTCGGTTGAACTCGAGGGACCTGGGTGTCTGCTCCAAAGGGTTCACGGGGGAGTGTCGGTGACCGGGGTTGCACCTTCTGTTTCCGGAAATACACACGTGCGTGTGGGCATGTCATTTGGTGCCGGACTCGATGAGGCGTAGTCCTACGGGATACGTCGGCAACATTTCTAAGAGCTCTAGAGATGTTGATTTATTTGCGGGCCGAGTTCGATGAGATACTCAGTATGGGTATCGGGCATGTTTATTTTAAGGTGCCACGGAAGCCTATTGGTTGTAGTTGGCCAACAATCATGCATTGATAAAATTAGATGCATCATGACTGCATATTCTATTGATTTATAATTAAATCTTGATGTTGGTGTTTAACATGGTTGACTAAAGATTTATAAGTTAGATTAATTGCAATAAATAAAGTCTTACCTGATTAGAACTGTACCCTGTCTATTTTATTATGTGTTAGTATTTGCTAACTCCCTATGCCCTTGCAGGTGATGGCTCGTTACCTGACATACGTGGAGTTACGCCCGCTCCGTAGAGGAGTGTGGGACTACGAGGAGCACCGAGCGGTGTTCGAGGGTGAGGTTGACGTGATCTTTCGTCATCCTAACCCCCTTGCTCGAGTGCGACCTCGTAGGCTTTGCATCCCCATGATCTACATACTGCACATTCCACCAGCTTACACTTACCGTTTTGGTTCTCCACCCCCACATCATGGACGTCGCTTTTATAATCTACATGTCCGACGCCCAGCCACCCGTACACGTCCCTCTACTTCTGATGAGGCTACTGCTACGGCCACTCCTCGTCCCGGTCCGACCACCAGGGTACGTTTTGCACCCTCACCTGAGCCAGTGCGTCGCACTGCTATCTCTGTTGTGTCGGATGAGGAGGAGGAGGACCCCGTAGAGGACGTGGATGAGCCAGCGGCGGACAGTCAGTGATGTGGTGTCTTTTCTGAGAGTATGTGCAGTATGGGGACCGTGGTAGGATGTGGTGTTTAGCTTTTGGAAGACCAGGGATCAGACATCAGCGTGGGTGGATCATGGCTCAGCTCTCGAAGACTCTTTTATTTTGATTTGTGTTATATTGTATATAGTCGAGAGGGTCTATGTGAGCTGTTATTTTATATCTGCTGGTCTGTATCCTTATATTTTGCTACCTCGACTTTTATCTTTGATACTTGGGTACCTGAGTTTTTATATATATATATATATATATGGGCTATAGTTGTGTAGTTATTATGATCCTTAAAATTATTTCAATTACAACTGCAGTAATCATTTTGAAAATCGTTTCCGCTGAAAGTACAAACAGGTACTCAACCATTCATTTTTGAAAGAAATGTGTTTTCGAATCAAAGCTCTCGGATATGGAACTTGGCGTATAGAAAGAAAAAGTTTTTCCATAAAGTTCCTATACGTGTAATATTTACTATATATTTCAGCTTTCTTTATTTAATATAAATAAAGCTATATTTTGAGAATGTCTCATAATTTGTTAATATACATCGAGTGTCCACATTTGTTGGTATCAGAGCTGTGATCCTGCGAACTGATGCTGATCTGTGATCTCCAAAAGGGTAATATTTGTTTTAGATGCTTGCTTTAGCGTCTATGTATAGTGAGTTTTAGAATTGGAAAGAGGTGTGTCATGCATACTTTTCGTTAGGATGTTAGCCTGATGTAGAATCTTCAGTGCAGGTTAAAGATGTCTACTAGAAACAATAATAATCATATGGCCGAGGCCATAGAGAGGTTGACTGATGTATTAGTGAATATGCGTCAGCAACAATCTAATCCGCCTCATCAGCCAATGCAAGCAGAGAACCAGGAGTCGAAGACTTTCTCGGAATTTCGACGCTTTAAACCTTCAAAGTTTGAAGGAGGTCACAAGCCTGAGGAAGCGAATCGTTGGATTCAGGTGTTGAACAAGATCTTTCGCACTATGGAATGCACCGATGCTCAAAGAGTGAAGTTTGCAGTTTTCATGTTGTGTGGTGAAGCTGAGAATTGGTGGCATCACACCATACAACTTTTGAATTATGAAGGAGGGCTGATTACTTAGGATGTGTTTGTTGAGAAATTTCTCAATAAATACTTTCCTGAGGATCAAAGGAGAAAGAAGGAGTTGGAATTTATGCAATTGAAACAGGGAGACATGAGTGTAGGGGAATACGCAGCAAAGTTCGAGGAGCTTATCAAGTATTCTCCGTACTACCAACTCAACCCGGACGAGAGGTCCAAATGCATCAAGTTTGAGAATGGGCTCAAGCCGGAGATAAAGTCTGCTTTTGGATATCAGAAGGTGAGAAGTTTTCCTGCTTTAGTAGAGATGTGTCGAGTTTATGAAGACGATAAGAAAGAGGAAGAGGCACAAAGGAGGAGTCAATCAGGAACTGGACCCATCAGGAAGAAAAATTTCAACAACCGAAGTAAGGGTCCTTATTATCATAAAGGAAAAGGGAAGGAAATGAATGGTGGTAAAGGTACTCCTCAAACAAGTAATCGTAAGTGCGAGAAGTGTAACCGTTTCCATTTCGGAACAAACTGTTATGCTGCTCAGCATGGCCTTTGTTTCAATTGTGGGAAGAAAGGGCACTATTCTCGTGAATGCAAGGAGCCGGTAAAGAAAGAGGGAGTAAGCAGACCCGCTGTTGCTGGAAAAGTGTTTTCTTTGGGTGGAATGGAGTTAACCCCATCATCTGGCCTAATCCAAGGTATCTATTTTCTTAATGCCCAACCCTGTGTTGTTATGTTTGATTCCGGAGCCACACACTCTTTCGTGTCTTATGAGTGTGTAAATCGCTTAAAGTTAGTAGTATCTGAGTCACCCTATCATCTAAAGCTTGAAACCCCCACCAACAACCCTTGTGTTGTTTCTAAGGTTTGCAAAGATTGTAAAATAATGGTCCTAAACCATATATCCTCAGTAGATTTGATCTGTCTACCCATGCTTAAGATAGATGTGATCCTAGGAATGGATTGGTTGCATCGAAATCAGGTTATCTTAGACTGTGAGGAAAAGACGATCCAGTTCCGAAACCATGAATCCTTAAGTTTTGAACCCCAAGGGTACGTTTGTCTATTCTCCTCAATTGTGGAAGAGAAGAAGGAAGTGGAGATTTAGGATATTCTGGTGGTTAGAGACTTTCCGGAAGTGTTTCCAGAAGAAATTCCAGGATTACCGCCAAAGCGTGAGATTGAGTTTGGAATCGATCTCGTACCTGGAACCGGACCTATCTCGATTGCTCCGTATAGGATGGCACCACCGGAGATGGCCGAGATGAAGAAACAGATTGAAGAATTGCTGCAGAAGCAAATGATAAGGCTGAGTGTTTCGCCATTTCACACCATTATTTTCATATGAAATTTTGTGGGTTCTATGCTTTCTGGCAACTTCAAGATAATTACGAAGAATTGGGGTCTCATATGATTTTACATAGGCCTGCATTCACCATTTCACACCATTATGTTATCTCATAGATTTTTATTTGAAGTAGAAGCAATTCAGCAAAAGATATTGTTCTAAGTTCTAACTAGTTGACATTAAAAGGCCATGTGAGTACCACGCTACTTTGTATGAGAAGAACATGAGGAACTAGTGCAGTAAAGTTTTGCTGTGAATTTATAAGAGTTTTTTTTTCCAAATTATGCATCAGGTGGCAGGTGCATACGATAAGCCAACATGATGGGTAAAGTTATATTGGAAGCCTACATACATCATTGAATACATCATTTCAATCTCTATCCCTAAGAAAGCTTACTTTTTGTGTTTGTTTATCATATGCATTTGGTGCATAGGTTCGAAAATCTTACATAAACTTTTTCTCAACCAAGAATCTCGACATTCAAAAGTTGCTTTAAACCCAATTAATTTTTTTGTTTTTCCCTTCGCAAAGTCAAATCTTGCTTAAGGAGAACCGGGTTCCTCACCACTCACATGAAATCTTATACAGTAACAAATTAATATAACAAACAATTAATTAATACAAGGAAAATGCAAAAAAAAGAATGTCATAACCACATTGTTTAAGTAAAAGAGACCAGGACTTTCAATAAAGACTCTTTTATCTTGGAAAAACTATGAATTTCAGATTTCAAGAACTAAGTAAACTTAGACTTTCAATCAATATTACTACCTTCGTCTTTATATATAAGATGACTCTTTTCATACTTTTATTTCATCCCTGTTTATAAGACCTTATATTAATTTTCAATGAAAATTAATTACTTCTTTTCACAAATACTCTATTCACTTAATACTTTTTAAATTCTCAATACTATTAACAGGGATAATTTTGAAAATATATATCAAATATTCATATTATCAATACAATTAACAAAATTAACTGATTTTCCTAATGGATATAAAATTTATCAAGAGGGTATATATAATATATAGGGACGGAGGAAGTACTCTTTTGTAAGAGTGAGTGAGAGAGTGGGTTGCTGACCTCGATAATCGACACCAGAGTTGAGCTTGACAACAACAGGGCGGCCACGGATGGATTTGAGGAAATCAGCTGGGGTTTTTGCGCTCCCTGATCCTCCTTTCTCTGTTCCACTCATCATTCTTGATTTCTCTTTGATGCTGAGGTTACCGGAAAAATAGAGAGAAAGAGTTTAGACAATACTGTAGTTCGAGATTTGAGGGTTTTCAATGAGATAGTGGGTCTAATGTAG
Organism: Crotalaria pallida; assembly: GCA_037953625.1. Taxonomy (NCBI): domain Eukaryota; kingdom Viridiplantae; phylum Streptophyta; class Magnoliopsida; order Fabales; family Fabaceae; genus Crotalaria; species Crotalaria pallida. The sequence continues at coordinate 30,026,325 of CM075649.1, forward strand.
GGTTTTATTTGCGGTTGATTTCTTTCAAAATACCCGGGAAATTCTGTTTAGGGCGCCTTTTCTAAAGGCACGAAGGGGTGAGCGTGGGACGAGTCACGAGTTGGGACGGGTTAAATTTGTCCCTCATTTATCTCTAAATATTGATTAGGTTAATTTTTAACCCGAATTTATCTTAATTAAAAAGAGATATGATATGAATGAGTCTAATTTGGGACGGGTCAAGATGAAGACAAGTCGGATTGACCCGAAACAAAACTATAAGCATAAAATATGACTAAGTTCTTCATCACTAAGTATAAAATATAAGCCAAAATGAAAATATAAGCATAAAATTTGCTCGCACGAGGAACGATTTGGGACGAGTTAAGTTTGTCCCTCACTCATCTCTAAATATTGATTGACTCTATTTTTGAACGTGAACTTGTCTTTGATAGAAAAACACACGACTAATTTGGGACGAGTCGAGATGGTCGGATTGATCCGAAAGAAAAATATAAGCATAAAATTCGTAAAAATATGAACATATTTTTGACGCAAAAATATCAAAAATTTGTTATGTGCAGTAAGTTATTCATCACTAAGTTTTATTTTCTTTGTAAGATCATCAAAATGAAATTTAAAACTTAAATCTCAAGTGATTGCATAATCATAATTGATTATATTGTCTCGTGATTATGCTTTTTCTACATCATTTAGGTATTTTGCACAACTTAAAAAGTGAAGGTATTAAAGAGACAAAGATAAATAATCCACTATTAAATATCCACCACGCTTGATTAAGCATATACGGAAATACAATAGAATATTAACATCTCACTAGCACAAACATCTTAGACAAGACATTCACGTCATATGAATAACTACAAATAGTAAAAAAAAAAAAAGGCTAAACTACGTATTCGGTTCCTTATCTTATTTTTCAATTTCAAATTGGTCCCTTACATTTTTTTGATATCATATCGATCCCTCACGTTTCTTTTCACTGTCAATTTGGTCTCTAAATCACTGTTTATGCTATGTGGACCCACGAGATACAAGTACGTGTCATTTCTCTCTCCAATATTGTAAATGTAGACCAATATGATGTTGACTCGTATGATGAACAGTGATTTAGGGACCAATTTGATAACAAAAAAAAAACATGAGGGACCGATGTGATACCAAAAAAACGTAAGGGACCAATTTGAAAATGAAAAATAAGGTAAGGGACCAAATACGTAATTTAGCCTAAAAAATATAAGGATATTTCATGTTTGAAGTTATGCTCATTTCAATTATTATTTCTATAACATAAAATTTTAGGCAAAAGAAAATCAGTGAAAAACAATAGAATCTTGATATATGTAAGAGGACGGATCGGATGATCCGGGAATATACTCAAACTCGTCACCTCTTGTATCGGGTCTATCACTTTTTGTCCTAATTTGTTCCTTTTACGACAATCGTGATATATCAAACCTGCCTTGAAATCATTGAGAAGGGATAGGCCGCATTGTGCTCAACCCAAACTCGCACCAAATTTACGATATTATCCTTACATCCATCAACTCCGACCTTCATCACACCTCAAATCCTTCCTCACTCAGCCAACGCCCCTCCCCTTTCTCAAACTCCATGCTTTCCAGGGCCTCACAACCATTGTTGGGTAGTTCAGCAGCATAGAGCAAAGAACTGTTTTGGGTAATACTCCCTCTCTTCTTCATATTCTACAAAAATTCTATGGTTCTTATTATAATAAGGGGGCATTTATTAATTTTTTTTCGTTTATATGTCTTTTATTTATTAATGGGAAATAACATGTTATGAAATTTTCAATGCAAATTAAGAAAGTAAATTTGTAATGTTAAAATATTTTTTTTTAAGTTTCAAAAGTGTGACTATGTTTCTTGATCTGTGTGATATGGTTCAGTATGACCTATAAATAAGTGCAAAAAAAGTATTAGAATGTAACTTGGCATTTTTTAAAAAAAAAATTGTAATACAAAAAAATCTATCCTGTTAGAAAATAATCCTTCTGGTTATATATATATATATATATATATGTATGACTTTTTAAGGACTTTTATTTTAATACTATTTTATAAGATCTCATTTCAATTTCTTATAGCATTTAATTATTTCTTTCCACAAACATTTATACTTGCTAAAGATTTTTTAGAGTCTCAATAATAATTATAGGGGTAGTTTTGAAAAAATATATCAAATTTTCACATTTTTAACGTAACTAACAAATTTAACTACATTCCTTGATGAAAGTAAAAAATCTCAAAAGAGTCTTACATATAGGATCGAAGAGAGTAGTATTTTAGCGGAATGTAATGTTGCCATGTCTTTTATAGCTAAAAGAATAGATGTAATTCTATACTATATACAGACTTGTAACATTTGTATCTACACAATTCAGAAAGAAAGAAACAAGAAAAGAAAGACTCCAAGCCTCCAACCAGTTTTCACTGTTTTGATAAAAGTCTTTTTTAATATATTATATTTTCAACTAGGAATTTAAACATATTTATTATCAATATCTGATGTCAAAACTAGGCAACATCAAGAAGGTAAGAAGTTCAAGCACATGTGCATAACAACATATTCAACAAGTACAACTCTCAATTTTCAAATTTGTTGTAAAAACAAATTTTTCATGTGAAAACGGTTGATGGAGCTATATTTAAAACTTAGTAATTATGGAGATATTATAGAGAAAAGTTTTGTTGAACCAACAGCAGCAGATAAAGAAAAGGGAGATTAACACCAAGTGTAACATCCCAATTTTAATTCTTAGTATAATTGATGATGGAATAAGTTTAGAGTGAAGGAAGTGAAAATACTAAGTTAGAATTAGTTGAATAGAAGTGTAGTTGGAGTTAGAAGCATAGAACTTTAGGAAATTTAAAATACAAGATTCGTAGCTCAAAACATGAATTCCACCGTTAGATATGAAGTAGGATATATGAAGAAACTTGCCTTAAAGTTTGAGCAAGATCCAACGGGTAGCAAAAAAGTTGTAGCAGTTTGAAGTGTATAAGAGTAGACTTTTAAGTCCTCGCTTAAGCAAAAATTCGCTCGCTTAAGCGAAACAGCTTAATTCAGACCCTGATTCTCTGAATAGTTTTCGCTCCAACGAGAACTAGCTCGCTCAAGCTAAAATGGTGTTCGCTCCAGCGAAAATAATTCCGCTCAAGCGAAAACAGCTCGTGACCAACCCAAATTGACTGATCAATTTTCGCTCAAGCGAAAAATGGCTTGCTCAAGCGAAAATGGTATGAGCAACAAAAAAAAATGGCGCGTGGGCCACTCATTTCGTGGCTTCCATAGGAAGCCACCAATACCAGCCACAAGTTTCCAGCCCCATGCAACAAAAACACACACAACACTAACACACACAACACCTTCTTTCTTCCCTCACTCCACCATTTTTCACTCTCTCTTTCTCTCTCTCTCCTAGGGCTCCAAGAGCTCAACTCCATCATCAAAACAAACACCAAAATCCAACCTTATAACCCTCATAATCATCATCCTCATCAATTTTTACCCAAGAAAATGAGTTCTTAAATCATCCTCCTATACTCCCTCTAATAGTCGACCCCTCCTCCCTCTTCTCCATTGTTTTATTTCAAGTTCCATAGCTATGGAGAATCATCTTCCTTATGCCATATATATAATCAAGATCAAGACAAGGAGAGCTCACTTCCCAACTACAACCATCACAATAGGGTTATTCATAATCATTGGATATTAACTATCTTGAGGTGGCAAGCTTGGCTAAGGAAATTCAAGGTTCCAAGGTTCTAAAGTTAGGGCAAAAGAAAATATCCTTATCTCATCACATTTGAGGTGAGGGGGTGGGTATTGGCTTGTCTTAGAAAAGGGTTTCTAACTAGTATATAATGATTTGCTAAGGTTTAGGTGTGTTTGTGTAGTGATTAGAAAAACCCTAGGGTAGAGAATAGTAATAATAGTTTGATTTTGGAAAATAAAAGAATTGAGCCCTAGGTAGTGTTTGTGATTAAATAAATAAATTAAGTGAAATATGTGTATATAAAGGTTTGAGAATGATAAATGTGAATATGAATGCTTAACAATGATGAACATGAATTCGTGATAATATGTGCAACTATTTGAGTACTTGATAATTGATGTGTATGTTGAGTTTGACACGAACTATTTGATAATTTATGGTTGAATTATTTGTTAGGGAAATAGTCATGTATGTTGAAAAACAAGAGTATAAGGACATAAAAACTAAATAAAAAAAGAATGCAGTGCGATTGATCCTTGGAAGCACCGGCACACTAGGTGTCCTGCTAGGTGTAAAATTGCCTGTTAGGGCCAATTGCCTGTCAGGCTAATTTCCCATTAGGTCCAAATTTACCGTTAGGCATCGTGCGCCAATGGATCAATTCACTACACAACTAAAAAAGGAATGAAATGTGAACTGGAATTAAGGGAAATGAATTAAGTAAATTAATAAGCATAGTCCTAACGGGTGATGCCTAATGGGTGTAAAGTCCTGACAGGTGTAAAGTCCCTAACATCTGTACAATTGCCTAGCAGGTGCATAAAATCCTAGTGATGCAAAAGAGAAAAGGAAATAGGTAAAGAGAAAAGAAAGGAAAAAGGGATGAATATTTAAAAAGAAAATGCGGAGTCGTAATTAAATAATGAAATAGAGTATGAAAACAAGGCTTGGTTGCAATTGAATGAAAAAGTGGTTTATGATTGTAATAAATGTGCATTATGTGAACTACTTGATATCTGTGCTTGGCTTAGTGGGTTATTATGTCTACTTGGAAACTGCCTTTCTATTTCATGTGTAATGCTCACTCCCTTAACATTTTTCAGGTACTGAGATAGAGCTAGCATAGCCCTCGGCCGAGCAGGTGCACTCTCCCTCACAGGGAGAGTAGATTATAGTATAGTGGGACATGGAAATGTCCTGGGCCCGATTAGCATTATGATGATGTGACTTATTTTTGTTTGTAAAAATGTAAATATATACTTTTGGATGGGCCTAGGACAGCCTCTTTAGAAAAGGGGTATTTTGGAAAACTTAATTATGTGAAAACTTGTAAATAGCTGCTGAATACTCTTATAACTACTTGACTGCTGATGGGTGCACAGTGTTGCGCAAACTATGTTTTAGCCCTGCTGGCTTCTGAATGAAAAATGAATATCTTGTTAAACAGGTTGCAGGTTAAACTAAAGTTTTGGAAAGTCCTATAAACAAAGGAAACTCCATCCGTTTGATGGAAGATTTTTATAATTAAAAGGAAAATTTTAAATTCACTATTTTCATTAATGGGTATCTAAGGGTAAATAATGTAGGGTGTTACACCAAGTAGAAAAAGATTGTCTACTAAATGAAAGAGCTTTATTTTTAATCTACCAATCAGTGGAGCTGCATGTTCTTGAGAAAATTTTTCATGCCAAAACAACAAAAGAAGCATGGGGAAACAAACAAAGTTGTAGGAATAAAGTGGCAATTTGAAATGATGAAGCAAGACAAAAGTGAATCTTTTTGTGACTATTTTAATTTTCACAAATGGATATGCTAGTCAATGACATGAAGAACAATAATGATAAGATAACATACAAAAAAAGTTGTGAAGAAATTAATGCGTAAGCTCACAAGTGGGTTTGATTATGTTGATTAAAACGACCACCAATGGTTATTAGATACAGGTTGTAGTAATCCTCCAAGCAAGAGCAAAGAAATATTTTCTAACTTAGATGAAAGTTTCCGAAGCATTGTGAAGTTGGTTAACAATTCAAACGTTTCAGTTCAAGGGAAAGGAAAAATAGTCATCAGACTTAAAGATGGATTCTTGAATTACATTTTTGATGTATTTGGTGTACCTGGTATATGTTAAAATCTCTTAAGTGTGGGACAATTGGCTGAGAAAGGATACGACTTATGATTTACCAAGAAAGGTTTCACTATAAATGATGATTAAATGGGTTTGAGAGCAAAGACAAACATGTTAAGCAACCAACTATTCCCAACGAATATCAACTATGGTGGTTCCATGTTTAGTAACGTTACGGCTATTGATGATAATTAGCTTTGGCATATGCAACTCGGGCATTTCAACTTTTAAAGTATCAAGTTTCTACTAATGATAAGGAAATGTATAAGAATAGTCGAATTAAATCAGAGTAAAAATGACTAAAAACTTGCTTTTGTTGGCCATAATCATCATCCCCCAAGGTTTCATGAGATGGATCATCACTCTTTTGGTTGAATCTCTCTCTTGGTGCTTCTCTCTCCTAACTCCATCATCTCACACAAGCTTTTGGTAAGTTGGAGCAAGTGTTATTCCTTCCTTCCTCTTTGTACACGAAATTGGTATCTGATTTGGGTCCAGTATATGATGTTTTGAGCTTGATTTAGACTCCCTTTTACTATGGATTTGGCTTGTTTCTCTTGTAAATTTGGGACTTTTTGTATAGTTTTTAGGAAGTTAGGTAATTTAGAATCCTTTAAATGTTTTGATCCATTTTGGGTATGTTTCAGGTACTTTCGGAGCTTAATTGAGGAAAATAATTATGGAGCCTGAAAGAGGACGAAAAGACCTTGAAAATGGCGCAAGAACGGAGCGAAACGAAGTCGGAAGTAGGCTGGCACGCCCAGGCGTGGAATCCCCACGCCCAGGCGCGCAACCCCCGGTCAGCATGCACAGAATCAGACCTGTGCGCCCAGGCGTGTGGTATTGGGCTCCCATCGCAGAAAGCCCAATTGGGCTGATTTCTGATTAGATTTGCTTCCTATCAATTGGGATTAGTTTTAGACTTTAAATATAGGTTTTTCCTTTAGGTTAGGTAGACTTTTCAGAGCCAAACAAGATATTAGAATAAAATTAGGATTAGAGAAGAGAGGTTGTTCTGCAATTGAGAGCAAGGAGGCAAGACACAAGGATTGAAGATTGGAAGATTGAAGATCTCTTGGGGTAAATTGATTATCGTCTATGATTATTAGTTTTTTCCATTCCTTGTATTTCTTCTCCAAATATGTATAATTGAACCTCTTGTTAGGAATAAGGTGGATTTGTATGGATCTTAATTTGGCTATTAATTCATGAATTAATGTTTTTCCTTTTAAATCAATTGTTTGGTTGCGTTTTAATTACAATTCATAGAATTGATCACTTTATGTTTTGCTTTGGTAATCTGAACCTTAATTGGAAAATTAGGATTAAGATTAGGCCTTTCAACCAAACAATATAATTATTTAACTCGTAGGAATACTTTTGGGTAATTGTATAACTCTTATAAACTAACTCACTTAAGGGATTAAGGGGTAAAGTTTAGTAAGAAACATAATTGTTGGAGGGATCTGGCTTTTATTGTTTCTGGGATTTTTGATTTATTGGAAAACAGATTTTCATAATATGTAACAATGATCCTACAATGAAACCAAGTTCCTAACCTTTTCCATATTTGCTTCTAAATCCTTTTTTGTTTCTGAATTGTTTCATTCCTTTAATTCTACATTCCTATCTCTTAAACTCTAAACCAATACAAGTTTCACATAGTAATCGCAATTAGGTGAAAGAAATTAGAAACAATTTGCAATCCCCTGTGGAATGATAATTTACTTACTCTTTATTACTTGTGCGATCGGTACACTTGCCGAATTGCCAACAAGTTTTTGGTGCCGTTGCCGGGGATTGAAATTCAATTCTAATTTTTTTCGGTACCTATTTGTAATTACTGGTGTAACTTGTCCCTTTTCATGTATAACTATAGTTTTAATAATTTTTTTGATTATGATAGATTTAATTCGGATCCTTATTCTCCATACTATTATGCACAAAACATAAGTTATAGGAAAACTTCATTAGAAATAGCTTTAGAGAAATTAAAAGCTACAAGTAATAAAAAAATTTATGTGGAGCCAATTCTTGTGGAGAAAGATCCATGGGAAATAGCTTTAGATAAATTAGAAGCTACAGCTAATGAAAAATTTTATGTGGAGCCAATTCCTGTGGAGAAAGCTCCATGGGAAATAGATTTAGAGAAATGTGCTCAAACCACTAAAGAATTTGTTGAAGAAGTCAGAACCTATTACCCGATTCAAGGTTCTAATTCAAGGAATCTTGAAATCAAAGTTGAACACATTTCAAAGCCATTAGATGAAGAGTCACAAGCATCACCAACAATTTTTGACTCTCTTCAAAGAGAGGAAAAAGTGGTGGTGATGGATGTGACCAATGATGAAACTCCTATGGAGGAGAAAATTGAGAAAAATGTGCATAATGAGTCTGAGGAAGAGGACCAAAATAAAACTTTAGAAGGTGTGAATATGGTAGAAAAATTTGATCCACCCTTGCATGATGAATTTCTAGCAATTAAAAATTTGGTCAATTCTATTGCATGCTTGGATGATTCAAAATTTTTCAACTATATTCAACCTCCGTGCTTTCATGAAAATTCTAAAAAAACAATCTAAATCATTGTTGAACAATAGGGAACCTGAAAAGGTAGTTTTCCTAATTCATGGAATTAACACTTTCATGAATGGGAAAAGAAATAATTTGTCTGAGATGATGCATGGAGTAAGGAATGCACCTTTTGACCCTGGTGGGATTGAACTTATTTTTGAAACCTCCTTACTCCACCATCATCCAAGGTTTGTCCCATGGGATGTGGGAATAACTTGTTATTGTTGCATCACATGGGATTTAACCTATAGGATTTGGGATCCTGGTGGATTCTTTTTAGTTGTGTAGTAGTGTAGGTTTTGTTTTTTATTTTTTTTATTTTATTTTTTTAGTTAGTTAGTGAATAAAGAGTTGGAACTTTCTATGTAACTGCTAATGAGGTGCTTCTAGCACTATTTTTAGTTGTTCATGTGACACAGGTGAATAAGTTTGTGGGAGTCTCCTCCATGGTGAATCAAGAGAAAATGTTGTGCTACAAAGGGAAGTTTCTAACTCCTTGCTTTTGTTTTTAATTTTTATTTTGTAGTTTTAGGTTAGATTAGTTTGCTTGAGAACAAGCCAACGTCTAAGTTTGGGAGAGTAGACAAAATAAAAATTTTTCAGACTTGAATTTTTCTCCCATATTTGGTATTGGTTTGTGTCTTGGAAGTAGATGATTATTCTAGGCTTAGGACTATTTTTCTGATTATATATGTAAATACTTGATTTAGGATGATGACTCATTGATTTTATGACACTGTTTTGGATTGAGTTTTAAGTTTTGTTGAGAGCTGGTTATTTTTATAAACTATTTTGGAACTAGTTATTAGTGAACTAACTGTTTAGCCTGTGAGATTTTGAGCCTATACACTTGACAGGGGTATGTGATTTATATTAATTTTTGCGATTTAAACCCCTAATTCTTTCATGAGTGTGTTCACTTTGATTTTGTGTTCTAGAACTTGACCGGTGACCATTTTGAGATTGATAATTGTTTGCATACATTAATATATAAAGGCACCTAGGATTGTGTTTTTTCTGCCCTTCAACAGATTTTTGATAAACATTATCCTTTGGTGGCCCACTTTGAGCTTATTGATAAATGATTTCTTTGGTACCTTTTTCATAAATGTTATATATTTTTGGTATCCTTTGAAATGTGAATGGTGCAATTGGGAGTATGTTGATTCAGAAAGTGCTGAGCTAAATATATTAATTGTGATATCTATTTCTCTTCCAAAAGAAAATAAAAAAAATAAAAAATATAATGAAAAAGAGAAGAGAATAGAGAGAATGAGAATGAAAAAGAATGAAGGATAATTAAACATTGGAGTTGATTTTTGTTATAAAACCAATGCTTCATTCATACGTTAAAGGGTTGTTGTTTGATTACATATTTTTAGCCCTTTGTAATAATCCTTTGTTTTTTTTATCCCACCTTTCTTCTTTAGCCATGGCCACGTTACAACCAAAATTAAGACCATTTGATTTTTGCATGTATTCAATAATTTCAGTGGAGATTTGGGTCTATGGTTAAGCATATGGTAACACATTGTCATTGGATGAACTTGAATGAATTGTTATAACCTTTGATTCACATGAGAGATACACACAGTGAGGTTGAGAGTGTTCACTAGTTCCTGGTTCTTTGATAGTTTGTGATTTTAACCAGTTGTTGATTTAATTCAATGCTTGTGAAGAAAAGTGTCTGAGTCATGAGTCTGAAGTCTTAGATTAGGTGTTTGCATATTAACTTAGAAAATTGGTTTTGTGTTCTAGAGTTTTTATTTTACTTTTGCCTGGGACATGCAAAATACTAAGTTTGGGGGAGTGATTTGGGTCCAATATATGATGTTTTGAGCTTCATTTAGACTCCCTTTTACTATGGATTTGGCTTGTTTCTCTTGTAAATTTAGAACTTTTTGTATAGTTTTAAGGAAGTTAGATAATTCAGAATCCTTTGAACATTTTGATCCGTTTTGGGTATGTTTCAGGAACTTTCGGAGCTTAATTGAGGAAAATAATTATGGAGCCTGAAAGAGGACGAAAAGACCTTGAAAATGGCCCAAGAACGGAGCGAAACAGAGTCGGAAGTAGGCTGGCACGCCCAGGCGTGGAATCCCCACGCCCAGGCGCGCGACCCCCGGTCAGCATGCACAGAATCAGACCTGTGCGCCCAGGCGTGTGGTATTGGGCTCCCGTCGCAGAAAGCCCAATTGGGCTGATTTTTGATTAGATTTGCTTCCTATCAATTGGGATTAGTTTTAGACTTTAAATATAGGTTTTTCCTTTAGGTTAGGTAGACTTTTCAGAGCCAAACAAGATATTAGAATAAAATTAGGATTAGAGAAGAGAGGTTGTTCTGCAATTGAGAGCAAGGAGGCAAGACACAAGGATTGAAGATTGGAAGATTGAAGATCTCTTGGGGTAAATTGATTATCGTCTATGATTATTAGTTTTTTCCATTCCTTGTATTTCTTCTCCAAATATGTATAATTGAACCTCTTGTTAGGAATAAGGTGGATTTGTATGGATCTTAATTTGGCTATTAATTCATGAATTAATGTTTTTCCTTTTAAATCAATTGTTTGGTTGCGCGAATTACAATTCATAGAATTGATCACTTTATGTTTTGCTTTGGTAATCTGAACCTTAATTGGAAAATTAGGATTAAGATTAGGCCTTTCAACCAAACAATATAATTATTTAACTCGTAGGAATACTTTTGGGTAATTGTATAACTCTTATAAACTAGCTCACTTAAGGGATTAAGGGGTAAAGTTTAGTAAGAAACATAATTGTTGGAGGGATCTGGCTTTTATTGTTTCTGGGATTTTTGATTTATTGGAAAACAGATTTTCATAATATGTAACAATGATCCTACAATGAAACCAAGTTCCTAACCTTTTCCATATTTGCTTCTAAATCCTTTTTTGTTTCTGAATTGTTTCATTCCTTTAATTCTACATTCCTATCTCTTAAACTCTAAACCAATACAAGTTTCACATAGTAATCGCAATTAGGTGAAAGAAATTAGAAACAATTTGCAATCCCCTATGGAACGATAATTTACTTACTCTTTATTACTTGTGCGATCGGTACACTTGCCGAATTGCCAACAGTATCACCATCCCTAATCCTTGTCTTCTCTTGTGATTAATAAGGTGTTAGTGGCTCATTCTCTCTCTTTCAAGAGAAGGAAGAGGATTTCTCAACTCTCTCTCTCTCTCTTTGTGATTCAAGTCACTCTCTCCTTCATCGTCACACTCGGTTCCCCTGGTTCTAATTTTAAAGCTTCTAAAGGCTAGGGTTTGGTACTTACTTCTCTCTCTTTGTTGGTTGAGGTAAGAGGGGGTGTTACCCTAGCTTAAAGAATGTATTTCTAGGTAGTTATAATGGTGATTAAGACCGGTTGATTTTGTATGTTAATAAACCCTAGGGTAATTGATAATAATAAAGAATAATGACTTAGGGACAAGAATAGGAAACCCTCCCTTGATATTATGATTCATATGCATGATATGATATTTGATATTTGATATTTTCCATAAAAATGTGTATGTATGTTTAGATGCTTTATTTGATGTTTGAGTAGGACTTGGATTGCCTTCAGGGACGTTAGTTTGGATTTCCCCTCAAGTGAAAGAATAGAAAGAATAGGAAAATGATATTTTTATATTAAGCGAAAAGAAGAAGTATGTGAGAATAAAGTGAACAAAGTAAAGAAAGAAAATGTACATATAAGACTAAAGTTATGGTATGAAAACGTCAGACCAAGTAAGTACGCCCCACGAGTGCATTGGTTGCGTAAGACTCACATGTTGACGTGTGCAGCGGTAAGACGCACATGAAGTTGTGCGCAGTGGTGGTTTCGCAGTACCCTATTACGATATGCAAATATGGTTTACGGGCACCAAGCCATGTAAGACATGCGATGTGCACGTAAGCCGTCGGATGTGCAATGTACATGTAAGTCGCGCAATGGTTGTGTAAGTGATTTAGGTCCAATATATAGTGATTTGAGCATGATTTAGACTCCCTTTTACTATGTATTTGGTTTGTTTCTCTAGCAAATTTAGGACTTTTTAGTAGATTTTAATTATTTTTAGTAGTTTAGGGTCCTTTGAACGTTTTGATCCGTTTGTTAGTGTTTCAGGTACTTTTTGGAGCTTAAATGGATAAAATATTTATGGACCTGAAAAGAGGACGAAAAGATCTTGCAAATGGAAAAAGAACGGAGCAAAACGGAGTCGGAGTAGGTCCCGCGCGCCTGAGGCGCGAGACCGGGTGCGCCTGAGGTGCGTCTGTGTCGAAAGGAAATTGCATCAGACCTGTGCGCGCCTGGGGCGCGAGGTCGCGTGCGCCTGGGGCGCGCGTGCATGTTGGAGGCCCAATTTGATCAGATTCTGAACAAAGTAGAAGAAGAGAAGTCTAATTTTGCTTCATATATTAGATTTGGTCAGAAATGAGAAGATAAACATGGATCTTATCTACTAGATTTAATTAAGATTTATTTTAGGATTTGTTTTACTCTTTAAATAGAGGATTTGTAAATAGTTTTCAGTAGGTTTTGAGATCATAGAATTCAATTAGGATTAGAAAGAGAGGTTAGTAACATCTATTGAGAGCAAGGAGGCAAGGCACGAAGATTGGAGATCATCACTACAAGAGAGATCTGCGTGAGGATTGAAGGTCTCTTGGAGAGTTAACATGTATTGTCTATGATATGAGGTTTTCTCTTTGCTTCTGTTTTCTTTATTTCTATATGTGTAACTAAAACCTCTTGTTAGGAACATGGTGTAAATTGTATGATGTAACTTATTTCAATTTATGATTTAGTATTTTGCTGTTTTTAATTCATGCGTTAATTGAGTTTTTATTACATACATAAACTCGCGCAATTTATGTTATGGATCTCTTAATTCGCAACGAGAGTTGGGATTTTGAATAGGCCTTGCAATTAAAGGTATAATCAGTTTAGTTATAGAGATATGATTAAATGATTATATGACTTTGTAATTCCCTTGTGCTGAATTTGATATTTTCTTATATTGTAATTTGTTGAGAGATCAAGGATTAAGTATTTAGAAAATAAGGGTAATGTTAGAGAGATCTAACTATTGCTATTTGAGAGGAATTGTCCATGAATTAAAGGATAATTAAAGGAAAATATAATTCATAGTTAAATAAGTGAATCATACAACGAAACCAAGTTCCTAACCTTTTTCTATTGCTTTCTATACATCTTATCTCCTCAATCTTTTTATTTTATTTTATTTTAAATTCTCCTTCTCCTTCTAAAATTCAATAACAAGTTGCATTAATAATTACGAATTGGTGAAAAGTTATTATAAACAATTTGCAATCCCCGAGTGGAACGATACTCACTTACTATCTGTATTACTTGTCGACCTAGTCCTCTTGCTAGACATTCAACAAGTTTTTGGCGCCGTTGCTGGGGATTGAAATACGATTCTAATTTATTTTCGGTACTTTTTGTAATTATTTGTGTAATTTGTACTTCCTCATGTATAACTATAGTTATAACAATAATTCAGATTTTGATAGATTTAGTTTGTATTCTTCTCCCCCATATTATTATGCACAAAACACTAGTTGTAGTGAAAGCCCAATTGGAAAAAGTTGCATATGAATGTATTCAAAGCGGCAGAATTTTACTTGAACAACTCAAAAATATGCAACTTCCATTGGAGCCTCACCCTCCAAAGAAAGCCCCATGGGAAATAGCTATAGAGAAATTGGCTCAAAACACTAAAGATTTTATTAAAGAGAGCAGAGAAAATTTTCAAACTCATGTTGAGCCAATCCCTTCCCCTATAGAGCAAATCCCTAGGGAAGTTGTGGTAATGGATATGACTAATAATCAATTCCCTATGGAGGAGGAGAAAGTTGAAAAAATTGAAAAAGAAATTGTGCATGATAAGTTTGAGGAGGATAAAAATACAAAATTAGAAGGTTTGAAAATTGTAGGAAAAGTTGACCCACCCTTGCATGATGAAATTGTTGTTATAGAAAATTTTATTAAATCTAATTCATGTTTGGGTGATTCAAAATTTTTCTATTATATTCAATCTTTGTGCTTTCATGAGAAAAATCTAAATCAATCTGAAGTTTTGTTAGGCAATAGGAAGCATGAGAAGGTGATCTTCCTGACTAATGGAGTTAACAACTTCATGATGGATGATGGAAGAAAAGAAAATTTTTCTAGGGTGGTGTATGGATTAAGGAACATGCCCTTTGACCTTGGTGGGTTTGAACTTAATTTTGAATTTTCCTTAATCCACCATCATCCTTATCAAAGGTCTTTCCTATGGGATGTGGGAGTAACACATTATTGTTGCATCACATGGGATTTGACCCATAGAATTTGGGATCCTGGTGGATTCCTTGTAAATAAGCAGTAGTGTAGGATTTTTTTTTGGTGTAGTTCTTAGGTAGTTGTAAAAAAAAAAAATGGAGGTACAGACCTCGTGCGCCCCAGGTGCACACAGTCGCGCGCCTGAGGCGCGCGGGCTGCTACAAACCCAGTTTGGGGGAATTTTTCTAGTTTTCCCAAATGGGTGCAAAAGTTCAGTTTTGGGGTCAAATTCTGATTCTACCATCTTATCTCTTAGGATTAGATTTATCTTTATCTCTAGGAATTATTTTTTTGTTTATTTTATTTTTAGCAATAGATATTTTTTTTATCTTATCTTTTAGGATTAGATTATTTTATATCTTTTTATAAATTTGTTTTATCCTTTTAGGATTAGATTTATCTTCTTAGGATTATTTTTAGAATAGATTTTTTTTTATTTTCGTTTTTTTGTATTTTCTATTTTTTAGGGATAGACTTTTTTTAGGATTAGATTTGTATTTTTAGGATTTGGACCCCATTAGCCCTAATTTTTTTCAATATTGCACCCAAGGACCTGTACCTCACCAAAAAAATATTGTCCCGCTTTCTAAGGTAGTTTTAATTTTTATTTTGTAGTTTTAGGCTAGATTAGTTTGCTTGAGGACAAACCAACATCTAAGTTTGGGGGAGTATATACAAAATAAAAATTTTTCATATCTGATTTTTTCTCTCATATTTTTGGTATTGGTTTGTGTCCCTAGCAAGAGTAGGTAATTTTTCTAACCTTAGGACTTTTTCTCTGATGATGCATGTATATACTTAGTTTAGGACTTAGACTCATTGATTTTTGACTCTATTTGATTGAGCTGTAAATATGGTTGTGAACGGGTTATTTCGACAAATGCTTTCAGAACTTGTGATTAGTGAACTGACTTTAGCCCTGTGAGTTTTTGAGCCTTATATTGAGGGGTATGAATTTTATTGAAATATTCTAATTTTGAGACCCCTATTCTTTCATGAGTGTGTTCACTTTGGTATTGTTGTTCTAGAACTTGACCTGTGACCATTTCAAAATTGATAATTGATTGCATGCATTAAAATGATTAAGGCACTTAGGGTGTGTTTTTGTGGCCTTCAGATGTTTTGCATTGATAATTTTCCCTTAGTTGCCCATTTTGAGCCTTATGAGCCTTTATGATTTTTCTTTGGTACCTTGCATTTATTGCATATTCTTTGTTAGTACCTTATGGATCTTGAATGAGCAATTGAGAGGAATATAGAAAGAAAAAAGTGAAAGTAATTGGTGAAAAGTGTATGAGTTCTATTTCTCTTCCAAAGAAAAAAAAAAGAGAATTAAAAAAAATAACAAATGTAAAGGAAGAGTATAGAAGAAAAAAAAATTTGAAAAAGAAAGGAAGAATAAAATGTTCCTGATGTGAGTGTGAGTCTTTATTGTATTCATTGCTCATTCATGGTTTTTGAGGGAAACTTGCTTTTGTAAATATTTTTGTGAGTTAGCCTTTGTTTTATCCCTTCTTTCTTTTATCCCACCTGACACTTTAGCCTGGCCCCATTATAACCAAAAATAAGACCTTCTGATTTTTGCATGTATTCAATAATTTCAGTGGAGATATTGGTCTATGGTCAAGCCTATGGTAACACTTTATCATTGTTGAACTTAAGTGAATTGAAAATACTACCCTTATACACTTTTGAGAGATATATTTGAGAGGTTGAGAGTGTTCACTAGTTCTGAGTTCTGATTGGGATTGTTATGTTAACTAGTTTGCAATTGTGTAAATAGTTTGTGATAATATGTGTTGGAGTCTTGAGTCGAAGTCTTAGATTATGTGTATTCATGTTGATTTAGGGAGGTTGTCTTTTGTTTAGAATTTTATTTTACTTTTGCCTGGGACATGCAGAATGCTAAGTTTGGGGAGTGATTTAGGTCCAATATATAGTGATTTGAGCATGATTTAGACTCCCTTTTACTATGTATTTGGCTTGTTTCTCTAGCAAATTTAGGACTTTTTAGTAGATTTTAATTATTTTTAGTAGTTTAGGGTCCTTTGAACGTTTTGATCTGTTTGTTAGTGTTTCAGGTACTTTTTGGAGCTTAAATGGATAAAATATTTATGGACCTGAAAAGAGGACAAAAAGATCTTGCAAATGGAAAAAGAACGGAGCAAAACGGAGTCGGAGTAGGTCCCGCGCGCCTGAGGCGCGACACCGGGCGCGCCTGAGGCGTGCCTGTGTGGAAAGGAAATTGCATCAGACCTGTGCGTGCCTGGGGCGCGAGGTCGCGTGCGCCTGGGGCGCGCGTGCATGTTGGAGGCCCAATTTGATCAGATTCTGAACAAAGTAGAAGAAGAGAAGTCTAATTTTGCTTCATATCTTAGATTTGGTCAGAAATTAGAAGATAAACATGGACCTTATCTACCAGATTTAATTAAGATTTATTTTAGGATTTGTTTTACTTTTTAAATAGAGGATTTGTAAATAGTTTTCAGCAGGTTTTGAGATCATAGAATTCAATTAGGATTAGAAAGAGAGGTTAGTAACATCTATTGAGAGCAAGGAGGCAAGGCACGAAGATTGGAGATCATCACTACAAGAGAGATTTGCGTGAGGATTGAAGGTCTCTTGGAGAGTTAACCTGTATTGTCTATGATATGAGGTTTTTTCTTTGCTTATGTTTTCTTTATTTCTATATGTGTAACTAAAACCTCTTGTTAGGAACATGATGTAAATTGTATGATGTAACTTATTTCAATTTATGATTTAGTATTTTGCTGTTTTTAATTCATGCGTTAATTGAGTTTTTATTACATACATAAACTCGCGCAATTTATGTTATGGATCTCTTAATTCGCAACGAGAGTTGGGATTTTGAATAGGCCTTGCAATTAACGGTATAATCAGTTTAGTTATAGAGATATGATTAAATGATTATATGACTTTGTAATTCCCTTGTGCTGAATTTGATATTTTCTTATATTGTAATTTGTTGAGGGATCAAGGATTAAGTATTTAGAAAATAAGGGTAATGTTAGAGAGATCTAACTATTGCTATTTGAGAGGAATTGTCCATGAATTAAAGGATAATTAAAGGAAAATATAATTCATAGTTAAATAAGTGAATCATACAACGAAACCAAGTTCCTAACCTTTTTCTATTGCTTTCTATACATCTTATCTCCTCAATATTTTTATTTTATTTTATTTTAAATTATCTTTCTCCTTCTAAAATTCAATAACAAGTTGCATTAATAATTACGAATTGGTGAAAAGTTATTAGAAACAATTTGCAATCCCCGAGTGGAACGATACTCACTTACTATCTGTATTACTTGTCGACCTAGTCCTCTTGCTAGACATTCAACAGTAAGACTCACGTGTTGACGTGTGCAGCGATAAGACACACAGGAAGTTGTGCGCATTGGTGGGTCCGTAATACCCTAATTATGGTCAGTAAGACGCACGTGTGGTTGTGCGCAATAAGTCGCGATCGGTCCGTGTGCAATGGTCGTGTAAAACTCATGTGTTGACATGTGCAACGGTAAGACGCACATGAAGTTGTGCGCAGTGGTGGATTCACAATGACCGAAAGAGTAAAAGACTCTAAGCACGAAGAATGAAAATGAATGAAAAATAAAATGATGAATAAAGTGAGAATTAGATTAGACTAAATGAATGTGAATAAAAATACAAGTGTTTGTGAATGAAATGAGTTGGTTTGAAATTGTCCTGTACTCTATATGATTATCTGCTGTACTGTCTATGACTTGGTTATTGTTATGCCTATTTAGAATTCATTCGCTAAGTTCTGTGTAATGCTCACCTCTTAACTTTTTTTTTATACAAGTTCTGAGTACAAGCAGGCAAAGTTAAAGGTCGAGCAGGTGCATACCCCCTCACAAGGAGTATGAGAGTTATGAGCGGGGCTGATGTCGAGTCCTGGGCCGGGTGTTGAGTCCTTTTGTGTTGTATGGCTTATTTTGGGACTAGTATATATGTGTTTTGGGTTGTATATATTCAGCAGGGCCGGCCGAGGACATGTCTCTTTTGATTTTGGGTATTTTGGGGACTTAGACTTACTTTCATATGCTAGTTTATACTTTTCTGCTGACTTTTAGCTTTGGTGCATGGCATGAGATGATATTATGTGGCATGATACCACTGGTTATGATGTGATATGATATTATGATTAATTCTGGCTGACTGGTGTATTTGGAAATGTTATTTACAAGTTTAACAGGGAAAAACTAATTTTTGATAGTCCGAAAAACAGAGTAAACTCGTCCCGAAATTTTTCGGAGATTTTTCATAAGAAGTTTAGGGTTTTTAAAAGAAATTTTCAAGTTGCTAATTTTGTTTAAGGGTATAATTAGGGTTTTAAAAGTGAGGATGTCACATAAATCACTTTAAATCTCTTAAAATTGAAAAATGAATCATCAAAAGGATTAAATGCCTCAAATTTATTGAGTTAGAAAAAGGGATCTATTTTTTTAATTCCTTTAGTTAATACTTGAACCACTAATTTTTTTTTTCAAAATAGCCTTCCATATGTATATTTTTTTTATACGCTGAAGGATAAGTGTACGAGTTTTAAATTTATACATACACAGACCTTTTGAAGTATTAAAACTTTTGTCCAGCACAATTAAGAGTCAATACATGTGTAAGTTGTACACTTAAGCTGCTCCTACTTAACCAAAAAAAATTTAATTTTTGTTGTACGCTGATCCTAAATCGTAGGTGCATTTTTGCACTTACGCCATTGAGGATGCAACGTACCATCCCTTTGACTAACGAATAAAAGTTAAAATTCATTGATTGTCAACTTCATTCAAGGCTATTATGATTCATTTTGCAAAGGAAAAAATGGGTTCCATTCACTTACTCTATTAAAATGATTAAAAAACTAAGAGGAAAAATTTTAAAAAATCAAAAGCATGGAAGGTGATTGTAAACTTGAAGTATTCGTTGTTTTGCTACTGCCATGCTCTGTTTCGTTTCCTTTTCTTGGGTCCAGTGGCTCGTGATTTCTCTTTTTTTTTTTTTTTTTTTCCAGATCTGGTTCTTTTGTTGCTAAGCTTTCGCCTCAGCGTATACATAAAAATTACACATATTGTAGAGGGTTTACGTATTGAGCAAAAATTAATTTTTTTTTCTCAGTATGCTGCTATTCTAGCGCAAGTGTTAAATTTTTTTCTTATTATGTTGCTGGGGTAGCATAAGTGTAATACTTATGGATATGTTGACCCCTAAGAATAATGAGCAAAAATTTTAATACTTTAAAAGATCAACCTCTGTATAATTTTAAAACTCGCATGCTTATCCTTCTGCATATAAAACGTAAAAAGGAAAAAAAAATATACATATGGAAAGTCATTTTGGGGAAAAAAATAATTTTTGTGGTCAAGTATTAAGTAAGGGGTCAACAAACTAGATCCTAAAAAAAATACTGGCATATAGGAGTTAGAAAATTTAAATCTTTCCCAATCACCCAAAGCCCAAAATGACTTTCCTTTTTTATTCTGTAAACCAAAAGTTATTATTGAACATAGGGCTCTTCATCGAGACTTCTAAATTACGAAAGCTGCATGAAAACAAATAGCAGAGCCAAAACATTAGTATATCAACCAAAACATTAGCCAAACATTTCTATGCTTAGGGTTGGATAACTATTTCATTTTATGAAAGATATACATCCTTACTTACAAAACTTTATTCAAGCATAGCCAAGCTTTAAAAATTATACCTTTCGGTACCTCCTCAAGACTCAAAATCCTTGCCTGCCTGCATTAAAATACGTTATCTGTTGTAGAAACTTTTATTCATCTTGTTTTGTGAAGAATCATTGCTCTAGTCACAAATAAAGGGTTGAAACAACCTCACCATGACATACTTCCTTATTGCAATTTATTCATTTTCTAGACAGTGAAAAAGGGGTAGTGAATAAATAAAGCTTAAACTTTCAGAAGAAACTATCACAAATAAAGCTGCATAATTGAAAGAAAAAGAAATGCATGAGTTCAAGCATTCATCAAATACATAAGAGAAACTCACCTTGTTGTGTTCTCCCCCATGGGTTTGAGCTAGGCAACCTTCAGGCGTAGAAGTTATCATCATTTCCAATCTCATCCTCATGCTCATCCTCATTCTCCTCTCAACCGGACCCTCTCCAATCTGATAAATACAGTACTTGCCTAGAAAGTTCTACTGCTCTTCTCCAACCACTCACTGAAGCATGGAACCAACCAAAAGGTAAAGGAATGAGGGTTTCAAAGAGGGGACATAGATGATAGGAAAAGACATCCAACTTTATCATCAAGCTAGTATAATCATTTACTTCCTTCTTATCTTTGAAAATAAGAATTTCATTTAGGCTTTATTTTGTTTGAGGTATTTTGGGAAGAGATTTTGAGGGAATAAATAATGGAGATAAAATAAGGATTTTTTGTTTGGTTTAATAGAGAAAATGAAGGGAGTGAAAAAAATTGGTGTACCTATCAAGAAATATTTTCTCCCCTAATTAGAAGAGAGAATGGGGAGAAAACACATTAACAATAGCAACAATACAATAATGCCCCACTCTTCTCACTTTTCTCCTTTTTATTACTAGGACCTACCAAGGATATATTTGTTTTCTGATACGTTGATTGTTTTCTCTCTTTTCATTTTTCTCTTCCACCAAATAAAGGGAGAGAAAACTCAACTTTATAAGTTGTAGTTTAATTTATTCGTTACCACTACAATAATAAGGATCTTGAAATTACATGACTTTCACATATTATAGAGACAATAAGTAATACGATTACTAACCTCTATCCATTGCTAGAGTTGAAAGATAGTTCTCCAAACGCCCTTTGATCAAAAGCCACGAAACACGTTTTTATTCCTTTGCCTCCTATGTTATTCTTTTCTATGTTGTTTGTTTAGTCGTTTGTGATGGGGAGAGAAAAAAAATACCTTATAGCCAGGAACATGACTTGTTTCCTATAAATAGGTAAAAAAACCCTAACTATTATCCATTAGCTTCCATCAAGCTAAAGGGCCTTCAGAAACAACCTCCCTTATATCTAATTATGATTCAGCCCATTAATATTTAATTATTTATTTACTAAACACACATCAATACATGTCACATGCATATCACATGAGACATACTAAGACATTAAAATCTTACATTCTCTCACTTGGCACATGTGACATAATTCAACATTAAGATCTCATAAGCAAAATAATTAAACAAACAATTAATGCTCATTTATATAGCTAAATCATTTTATACTTAGATACTCTATTAATCATGATTAAAGATAGGAACTAATTTGGGTCATGACGGTTGTACATCATATGTTCGACATAGTTTCTTCCATGTACCAAAAAATAGTCTTTTCCTTAACATGATCTATGATTGGGAAATACATAATTGGTCCACAATGTCTTTATTCAAGACAATACCTGTTTACATTACTCTAATACAATAGTGCATCCGTTCTAGAGAATAGGTAATCAGAAACATATCAAACATATCATAAATGAGCTCAGAGTGTCAATTACATCATACATAAGGATGTCAACATCAAATTCAATTTTACTTAATAACAGTAATGTCTATACTTTCAACATGTTCAATAAATGTTTAGGCAATAACCCTTCTTTCAAGGAATTAGCAATCATAATATTGGTGCTAACATGCTCTATTGACAATATTTGTTTCTAATCTCATTATTTAGAGAGAAAGTACTTCATTCATATACTTTTAGCACCTTTATAGTACTTGTCATTGCTGCAAAACACCACAGTACGTTTTCAGCGGCTAAGCAATATTGTCGACAGTTCAAAGCCCCGAAATAAAATTTTGCAGTCAATTAGTCTGAATTGTAACCTCAAAACTTGCTACAAATTCAACATTCTGATCACCTCAATGTGATCATTCATTACATAAGTAAGCGTGTATTTATTCGTTCCATGCCAATACCTCAAAATTTATGAGTATAGTTAATATTTCCTTAACGTAAATTTTATTCATCCTAAATCATTGTAGTAATTTAATGATATATGTTTTCTGAGATGAGCCTAACAATTCATGTGACATATTCTAGAATATTCATTTTCTAATCACATGGCTCGACTCGCCTATATCTTTCATTCAAAGTTACTAGAAAAAATTTCTTAGTCTAGTGTAAAAGACCAAGATAATAAGTTGCAAGCAAGATATAATAACATACAGAATCAATATAATAGACTCACTCCTACTGACCTTCAGATACTGTTTCCTTAAATCTAAAAGAAATAATAGTATCATTGACTTTCTTTTCGATACTATTGGTGGGACGTTAGTTTAAATTTGTATATTAATTTCCTCAAATATGAACATTATGTGTTCATTCTTTTCAATTGAGAACCACATCAGTGGGTCATCCAAGAAAACATCCTCCTATAAAATTCATAAGGTTGTTTCCACACAGTTCCAAATCATTACGGACTACATGTGTCATGATGGTAATGCTAAATAAATCTTTCAGGAAATTGGTTAAATACCTCATTTACAGTTAATGTCAACATTGTGAGGGAAATCCTTCATAACAAAATTTGGACTTGTAATGTTCAAGGTTGTCACGAGAGTTATATTTGGTCTAAAAGACTCACTTACCCCCCAACTCTCGTGCAACCTTTAGACAATTCTACAAGGTCCCAAACAAAAAAAAATTAATAGTTATTAATACTTTCATGACATCTAACTATTTATCAGTATCATCACAACTTACGACTTATGAAAACAATACATTATTATCATTAATAACTAAGTCAAATTCATATTCTTGTAGATAAACCACTTAAACGTTCGAAATAGCATTTTTTTAATACTATTTCTCATGGTTCTTCTACAATAAAATCATTGTGAATAGTGAATTCATTTAAATGTTTTCGTAATTTATTGTTATACGATTCAACAATAAAAGAAACAATTATTGTTGAGGTAGAATAACAAATTACAGGAACTTGCATCCTAACTCCGTTAATTTCCACATTATGTGGGACTATACTCCCACTAATTTCACCATTCTCAATGAACTTATCATTTTCAGTTTGAATAGTTCTTGTACTATGGTTAGAACAATAAGGTCTATACCTTTTGATTTATTTGGATAATCAGTGAAATACTCACTGATGTTTATAGCCATTTTCTTTTATTGCGGATTGAAATCCTTGTTTCTGCCCAACAACCGCAAATATGCGGATGCCTTAAATTGGGTATCCTATTAGCACACGGTTTAAAATTGTCTTTGGCACTGTCTTATTAGGAACCTTGTTCAATAGACAAATGGCAGTTTCAAGACATACATTCAACATTGCGGGTAAAGACTAAATATCATACCACTAACCATATTCATTAATGTTCTATTATGTCCTATATACACCATTTTGTTGCAGTGTAACTGACATTGTGAATTACACACAAATAACTTATTTCTTGAGGAGTTTAACAAACAGTCATGAATGTTGTCCATTTTAATTACTTTTTTTATGGCAGTTATCATCTCTGTCATACCTGACAACATTCATCTATATGTCTAAATAATTTTCTACTTTGTTCAAGTAAATTTTCAAGGCATCCTCTACTTGAGATTTCTCACGATACTAGTAGACATATAACTATAACATGAATAGTTATCAATAAAGATGATGACATACCTTTTCCTTTCTAAAAGAAAGTTACCATTAGAGGTCTACAAGTTTTGAAGAACTCATTTTCAAGAAGTTGGGTACTTCTTGTGGCTCATTTCTTTACGTGTTTGCTTTTCCTTCCTTTAATACAATCTACACAAATATTTAGGACAATAAAATCCTAATCTGGAAAGGCTTTGTTCCTTATAAAGCTTTTCATTCTTTCCTTGGCTTTATTACTCAAACACTTATGCTACAAATTAGCAAAAATCATTTAAAATTCAATTTATATAACTATCACAAAGATACAAATACCAATGTGATGATTATACTTAAATAAATTTAAACATTCATAACCAAACATAAAAGAGTATCTAGTAACATCAATCCTAGATAATAAACCAAACTCCTAGAAAAACTAGTTACCTAAAAGATCTCCAATGAGTCTAGGTGATGCCCAATGTCAAGAATTAAACATTAAATCCTGACAAGTTCCACTAGAGCATTCACTTTATTCCCACAAACACGTGTGACGCTCTCTTTTTAACTTGAAAATAATTAATATTTCCAAATAGATTACTACTTGCTATCAAAATTAGGGCTAGAAAATTTTTCCTTTTTGATACTAGTACTTGCTTAATTGAAAACCTCGTTTCAACATGAATTCGGCATAGTAATAACTTAGCTTTGAAAGGACTTTCGAGAGCGCGTTTTCGTGATCAGAAAGAATGTTACCAGCACTTATCAGTTGAATGCATTATTTGGCTCTCGAATGAAATTTGAATATATAAAATATAAATTTATCGCCGAATTCCTTCGTCAATTAAAATCAGAGTTCGCGGAAGTAAAATAATACTTATGGGGCACTGCTGAGGAAAATAAGCATATATATATATATATATATATATGATAAAAGACATAACACATAACCCCATCAGTACAAACTGTAGCAAGTGATAAAAGTCGAGATAGCAAGTTTTGGTAAAACATAAACAGACCAACTGTTCCAAAATAAAGGCTCACTCTAAGACCTCTCAATATATACAATATATAACAAAAGTCCAAAAGCAGAAGTCCCAGAGCAAGTCCTCCATGTCCTCAGCAGCTCCTCAGATCCTCCACAGCTCTATCCCTAGGATCTAGGATCCAAAACCCCTATGCTATGCAGGCTCCTATGAACCAGCGGGTCCACCTCTAGCAGAAACAGTCGGCTCAACATGCACCTCCTCCTCGCTCTCATCCTCCACAGGGTCCTCCTCGACCTCGCCCGACGGTGTAGAGACCCCACCACTGGGTCTAGGATCCGCAGAAGCAGTCCTATCATACTCAGTCGGACCAGGAGAAGGAGTCTCCTCAGTGACAACTCTATGGGATGAAGGATGGGAACGAGTGGCAGCTCTAAATCTAAAACTATGAAAACGACGCATAGGTCGAGCCGGGGGTGGTCCTCTATAAGTGTAAAAAGGTGGAACATGCATAGTATAGACTAATGGGATCCTAAATCGACGAGGTCGCACACGCACCAAAGGGTTAGGGTGGTAGAGAGTGATCTCCACCTCCCCCTCGAAGGTGGCACGGTGCTCCTCATACGTCCATATACCGCTAGGGATAGGGCGTATCTCGATGCAGGCTAGATACCTGGCCATCACCTAAACAGGCCACAGGGAGTAAGTGTACACATATACATAATGGATAAAGACTAAAATTACAATCACAAATATATCATGGGCAGATCATAATGAAAATACATATGAGCACACCAATTTTTCAACATTATAACTCTTATAATGCAAGTGGCATGATGTATGATTTTCTATCCACAACTGAGGCCTCTAAATGTCCATCTTGGACGTCCATCCATTACACCCTTGTGTTCCCAGAACACCGACATTAGTTCCCAGAACATAATGCCGAACCATACTTGGATAAAAAGCATCACTCCCGGAGTGTGCACCACGTTCCCAGAACGCCACGTTCCCAGAACGCATAAAAACCAGGTCCCGGACACTGGCCACATATCTATAATGTGTCATCAAGTAGGTTATACTTTGGTACTCCCGGAGTACCCTCCTCATATTCCCAGAATATGATAAACGTTCCTACCAACCAGACTTCCAGTCTATATGTATGCACAAACATCGGGGTTGGTTTTATCTTTATATTAATTTATGTGATTTAGAAACATTCCAATTTCTACTTTTGAATGATTTAATTGAGGTATAATATTTGACATAAAATTCCCCTTTGAATTTTCTCAAAATATGCCTTTTTAAAACCCAGATTGAGTAATATAACTTCAATGGTATTTAAAACTTAACCTTTTTATTTTTCAGATTCAGGTACTAACCGGTTACAGTTTCAGGCTAACCGGTTAGAATTACAGACCTGAACTGTTTACCATTGCAATTCAGAAAAACCCTTTTTCTTGAATTCTCTACTCAATCCAAAACACTTTTAACTTTATTTTTATACCTCAAAAACCATTGTTTCATCATTCAAAAGTCCAAATCACATATTCTTTTCCAATGAACATAATTTCACTTGAAATTATTCCATCAATTTAAGGCATAAATAGCAATCTTTCCAATCTGAATTTTTGCATGATAACAACTCATGTTTCAGACTATGTATACTGAATTTAAGGCTTAGATTTGAGTAAAAATCCTTTAAGGTTTCAGAACTGGTTTGCAACTAATTTTTCTTTGAAAATTTTACAGTGTCTAACCGGTTACGAAAATCGTGTAACCGGTTAGATTATGCAGTCTGACCATAAAAACAAGAGTTTTAACAACTCATTTTCTTCCTTTCTCAAATCTAACCAAATTCCAGTATACACCAAGTTCATATGCCTTAAAGTAAACATGCTTACACCCAGAAACATATTGACATTGCATGCATCAAGTTTATTGAATCAAATTGCATGAAAATTCACATAAACCCAATTTAGCACAACAAAACTGAAATCAAACACTTAAACACAGAAATCAGTCTTCATTTAACTTGCATGCATCAATTGAAAATTGCTCAAAACCACAGTGAGCAAGAAATTGGCCTCCAAGCCTTTGTGCTTAAAAAACACATAATGCCCTTTTGAGTTTCATGAACTCAAATCCTATTTCATTTGATTTTTAGTCTAAATCTAGTATAGTATAGACTTCTCCCTTACCTCTAAGTTGATTTTGATGAGTATTTCCACTGAGCTTGAAGATCAAACCACAGATTTCCACAAATCCACAGTTCTGCTTCCAGCCACGATTTTTTTATCAACAGGGTCCAAGGATCAGAAGGTTTGACATGGAAATTGGCCAAGAAAATTGGGGAAAACGATTAGACATTGGTCTAGGCAACATGCACTAATGAATGAAAGAGATTTGGGACCTAGAGGTTACCTGTGTGGATCAAAATCAGAGTCTCAAAACAGCTTCCCGAACCAAAGAGTAACAGAGTTCAGTTTTCAACACTGAACTTTGATGGCTGATTTCTACTCACACACACACACTCTTAACTCACAATCTCTATATCAATGGAAAGCTCAGGATGTAAGCTTTCCAAAGGTGTATCTTTCCCTTTCCAACACTCAAAGAAGAATGAGAATCGCCTCAGACGAAGTTGGAACCCTAATCACCCCCTTCAACCCAAAATCAGACCAACAACCCTTGCTTCCTCAGAAATTCGTCCATTTATAGCCAAAATTCGTTGCCATGCAGGAAGACACGCGTCTCCTAACATGCAATCAGTGGGATTCGTGGCGATTAAACGAATTAACCCAGTGATTACTCATCAAAATCCACTAAACCAGTTTCTGTGTTCATCGTCTAACCGGTTACAGGGCATTACTAACCGGTTAGATCAGTTCAAAATTTAAAAATTATTATTTTTAAATCTTTCCCTCCAAGAACCTTTCTAATATTGCTTTTTAGTCCTCACCCAGGGACCAAAATGCAATTTCCTTATATTTTGCATTTATTTGCCATATAAAAATATTTCCACTTATTTTTATATTTAAGGCTAATTAAATACAAAACATAAACTTGGAAAAATTCTATAAATTAATAATAAAACTTTTTATTATTAATTTCCTATTATTCGGGAGACGAAAATTAGGGGTGTTACACTACTCCCCCACTTAAAAGGAATTTCGTCCCCGAAATTCTAGATTACATAAATAACTCCGGATACTCTTGACGCATCTTCTCCTCTAATTCCCATGTAGCTTCAGATACGTCAGCATTCTCCCAGATCACCTTGACCAAAGGTATTTCCTTTCCTCTGAGCCGCTTGACTTCACGATCTTCTATCTGAACCGGTCTGGTCTCAAAGGTCAGGTTTTCTCTCAGAGTTAGGTCATCAGGTTGGAGTTTCAAAACAACGGATGGATCATGAACATACTTTTTCAATTGCGAAACTTGAAAGACGTTATGCAAATTGGATAAAGAGGGTGGTAAAGCCAGTTGATAAGCAACAGGACCAACTCTCTTAAGAATCTGATATGGACCTATACACTTAGGCGAAAGCTTTCGGGTTCTCAAAGCTCTACTGATTCCTTTCATCGGAACTACCCGAAGAAACACATGATCGCCCTCAGAAAATTCTAATGGTTTTCTCCTCCTATCTGCATAGCTCTTCTGCCGAATCTGAGCCGCTTTCATCTTAGCCTGAACCATCTTGATCTTCTCAGTTGTCTGCTGAATCATTTCTGGTCCAACCATCAAGTTCTCCCCCACTTGGAACCAACATAGCGGGGTTTGACATTTCCTTCCATATAACGCCTCGAACGGTGCCATTCCAATACTCGCATGGTAGCTATTGTTGTATGTGAACTCTACAAGAAGTAACACTTGATCCCAACTTCCTTGTTCTTCAAGTGCACACGCTCGCAACACATCTTCCAAAGATTGAATTGTTCTCTCTGTCTGGCCATCCGTCTGTGGATGATACGCAGAACTCAATTTCAACCTTGTTCCCATAGCATCATGCAAACTTCTCCAAAATTGCGACGAAAATCTCGGATCTCGGTCTGACACAATGCTCGAAGGCACTCCATGAAGACAAACTACCTCCTTAATATAGATCTGGGTAAGCTTGTTCAAAGGATAATGCATATTTATCGGAATAAAATGCGCCGACTTTGTTAACCTATCCACAATCACCCAGATTGCATCATGATTTTCTGCGGTCCTCGGCAAACCAGACACAAAATCCATTGAGATGCTATCCCACTTCCACTGGGGAATCCTCAGAGGTTGCAACTGTCCTCCCGGTTTCTGATGTTCTACCTTCGCTTTCTGACAGATCAAACACGCCGCCACATATTCTGCCACATCTCTTTTTAATCCCGACCACCAATATATCTTCTTCAAGTCCTGATACATTTTGGTCGATCCAGGATGCATACTCATCCGACTCTTATGGGCCTCATCAAGAATTAGCCTTCTAACTTCTTGATCCCTTGGTACACAAATCTTTGTCCTGAAACGAAGGATTCCATCCTGCCCAAACTTGAAATCAGGTTCCTTTCCTTCCGAACCTAGTCTTATCTTTTCCATTAACTCTTCATCTGTTCGTTGCAACTCCCGAATTCATTCCAAGAACTCGTTTGTGATCTGCAACATCCCCAGCTTGATACTTGATGACTCCACTTGTGTCAACAAGCTCAAGTCTCTGAATTCTTCAATTAACGCTGCTTCCTTTACCATCATCGCACTGATGTGAATTGCTTTCCGACTCAACGCGTCTGCAACCACATTCGCTTTACCCGGATGATAATGGAGTTTAAAGTCATAATCCTTCAAGAATTCCATCCATCTTCTTTGCCTCATGTTCAACTCTTTCTGGTCGAACAGATACTTCAAACTCTTATGGTCACTAAATACTTGAAATGTAGTGCCATAGAGATGATGTCTCCATATTCTTAAGGCAAACACGATCGCCGCCAATTCCAAATCTTGCGTCGGGTAATTCACCTCATGGTTCTTCAATTGCCTTGATGCATACGTCACTACTCTTCCTTCTTGCATCAATACACAACCCAGTCCTTGCTTAGATGCATCACAGTAAACTTCAAAGCTCTTGTGAGGATCAGGTAAGATTAACACAGGAGACGATGTTAACCTTTCCTTCAACTCACGAAAACTAGCTTCGCACCGATCGTCCCACACAAACGATTGATCCTTCCGAGTCAACTTAGTCAAAGGCAATGCAATCTTAGAAAATCCTTCTATGAATCGACGATAGTATCCAGCCAGCCCTAAGAAACTTCTCACTTCCGTCACTGTCTTAGGCTGTTCCCAACTTAGTACTGAACTTACTTTCGCTGGATCCACCGCAATTCCCTCCTTAGAGATTACATGCCCCAGAAACTTCACTTCATTCAGCCAAAACTCACACTTCGTAAGTTTGGCATAAAGTTGCTTCTCCTTCAGGACCTTCAACACAATCCTGAGATGCTCTTCATGCTCTTCCGGATTCTTAGAATAGACCAAAACATCGTCAATGAATACCACCACAAACAAGTCCAAATATGGTCTAAAGATCCGGTTCATATAGTCCATGAAAATAGCAGGTGCATTAGTCAATCCGAACGGCATCACAACATACTCATAATGACCGTATCGCGATCGAAATGCAGTCTTGGGTATATCGTCTTCCTTTATCCTGATCTGATGATATCCCGATCTCAGATCAATCTTGGAGAATACTGCAGCTCCCCTCACTTGATCCATAAGGTCATCAATCCTTGGCAACGGATACTTTTTCTTAATAGTGACCTTATTCAGCTGTCTATAGTCCACACACATCCTCATACTTCCATCTTTCTACTTTATGAACAATAATGGAGCTCCCCAAGGCGAAACACTTGGCCTGATCATCTGTTTCTGCAACAACTCCTCAATTTGCTTCTTCATCTCTGCCATTTCTGGTGGTGCCATCCTATAAGGAGCAATAGAGATGGGACCAGCTCCAGGGACTAAATCGATCCCAAACTCTATCTCTCGCTTTGGAGGTAATCCTGGTATCTCCTCAGGAAATACTTCCGGAAATTCCCTCACCACTGGAATTTCTTCGATCGACATCGACTCTTCTTCTCCCGAAGTCGAGAATAAACACATATAACCCTCCGGTTCAAGGGTCTTATATTGAATTGTCTTTTCCTCACAATTAATGATCACTTGGTTCTTTATCAACCAATCCATTCCCAAGATCACATCCAATTGTAAGTTAGGAAGACAAACCAAATCTACCTGGGATAAACGACCCAGAACTTCTACCTTACACCCTAAACAGACTTTAGCGGTGAAAATCGGTATTCCCGTAGGGGTATCTATGCTAAGATAGCAGGGTGAATTAGAAACACTAAGATTCAACCTACTCACACATTCAGGGGAAACAAAAGAATGTGTAGCTCCAGAATCAAACATGATTTCGCAAGATTGATTATTGAGCAGAAAATTACCTTGCACGAGATTCGGGGTTTGAGTTGCTTCACTATCACTCAGGGTAAATACTCGTCCTTGTACCACAGGCTTTCCAGCAGATCCCTTTGCATCCCCCTTTGCAGACTCCTTGCATTCTCGGGCAAAGTGACCTTGCTTCCCACCCTTGAAACATCCTCCTGTGGACCAGCAAAACTGACCATGATGGTAACGCTTGCACTTCTCGCAATAAGGAGCATTATCGCGAGGCTTATTCCGGTTATCCATCACTGCCTTGCCTTTCCCTTTGTTCTTAGAATATGGACCGTTATTCCGATGGTCAAACTTCTTCTTCCTCTGGGGTCCATAATTCTGTCCAACCCCTTTCACTTGACTTCCTAACAACTCCGCCTTCTTATCATCCTCATACATTCTGCACATGTCCACCAGTGCAGGGAAACTCTGAATCCTTTGATAACTGAAGATAGACTTCAGCTCCGGCCTTAGCCCACCTTCAAACTTCACACACTTACTTCTTTCATCAGGGTTATTTAAGTAATAGGGAGAGTACTTCATCAACTCCTCGAATTTGGCAGCATACTCCCCTACACTCATATCCCCCTGCTTCAATTGCATGAATTCCACTTCCTTTTTCCTCCACAAATCTTCTGGAAAATATTTATTGAGAAACTTCTCCATAAATACTCCCCAGTTGATTGCCCTTCTTTCAAAATTCAGCAACTGGACCGTGTGATCCCACCAGTTTTCAGCTTCCCCATGAAGCATGTAGACTGCATAGGTCACCTTCTGTTCGTCAGAACACTCCAGAGTTCGGAAGATCTTATTGATCTCGTACAACCACTTGTTTGCCTCATCATGTCTATATCCTCCCTCAAATCGTGGTGGATTGCACTTCCTGAACTCCGACAGAGTTTTAGCGTCATGATTCACCATGCTACTAGCAGATGGGTTACCAGCTCTCCCTTGAGATGCTTGATGCCTCTGCTGCTGCTGCATGCCTTCCAGCACGGTTGTGATTCGTTCTAACATTTCGTTAGTAACATTTCGATTTCGGGTTGCCATAGAAAGACCTGCACTATGGGCTTTGGGTTACAAAAAGGTCTTTAAAACATAGATGCTACTACTAACTTACTCAAACATATTCAATCAACATTGAATACCACACTTAGCTGCATCTTCGGGGCCATGAGGAATAGGACCAATGCTCTGATACCACCGCAGGTGTGACGCTCTCTTTTTAACTTGAAAATAATTAATATTTCCAAATAGATTACTACTTGCTATCAAAATTAGGGCTAGAAAATTTTTCCTTTTTGATACTAGTACTTGCTTAATTGAAAACCTCGTTTCAACATGAATTCGGCATAGTAATAACTTAGCTTTGAAAGGAATTTTGAGAGCGCGTTTTCGTGATCAGAAAGAATGTTACCAGCACTTATCAGTTGAATGCATTATTTGGCTCTCGAATGAAATTTGAATATATAAAATATAAATTTATCGCCGAATTCCTTCGTCAATTAAAATCAGAGTTCGCGGAAGTAAAATAATACTTATGGGGCACTGCTGAGGAAAATAAGCATATATATATATATATATGATAAAAGACATAACACATAACCCCATCAGTACAAATTGTAGCAAGTGATAAAAGTCGAGATAGCAAGTTTTGGTAAAACATAAACAGACCAAATGTTCCAAAATAAAGGCTCACTCTAAGACCTCTCAATATATACAATATATAACAAAAGTCCAAAAGCAGAAGTCCCAGAGCAAGTCCTCCATGTCCTCAGCAGCTCCTCAGATCCTCCACAGCTCTATCCCTAGGATCTAGGATCCAAAACCCCTATGCTATGCAGGCTCCTATGAACCAGCGGGTCCACCTCTAGCAGAAACAGTCGGCTCAACATGCACCTCCTCCTCGCTCTCATCCTCCACAGGGTCCTCCTCGACCTCGCCCGACGGTGTAGAGACCCCACCACTGGGTCTAGGATCCGCAGAAGCAGTCCTATCATACTCAGTCGGACCAGGAGAAGGAGTCTCCTCAGTGACAACTCTATGGGATGAAGGATGGGAACGAGTGGCAGCTCTAAATCTAAAACTATGAAAACGACGCATAGGTCGAGCCGGGGGTGGTCCTCTATAAGTGTAAAAAGGTGGAACATGCATAGTATAGACTAATGGGATCCTAAATCGACGAGGTCGCACACACACCAAAGGGTTAGGGTGGTAGAGAGTGATCTCCACCTCCCCCTCGAAGGTGGCACGGTGCTCCTCATACGTCCATATACCGCTAGGGATAGGGCGTATCTCGATGCAGGCTAGATACCTGGCCATCACCTAAACAGGGCACATGGAGTAAGTGTACACATATACATAATGGATAAAGACTAAAATTACAATCACAAATATATCATGGGCAGATCATAATGAAAATACATATGAGCACACCAATTTTTCAACATTATAACTCTTATAATGCAAGTGGCATGATGTATGATTTTCTATCCACAACTGAGGCCTCTAAATGTCCATCTTGGACGTCCATCCATTACACCCTTGTGTTCCCAGAACACCGACATTAGTTCCCAGAACATAATGCCGAACCATACTTGGATAAAAAGCATCACTCCCGGAGTGTGCACCACGTTCCCAGAACGCCACGTTCCCAGAACGCATAAAAACCAGGTCCCGGACACTGGCCACATATCTATAATGTGTCATCAAGTAGGTTATACTTTGGTACTCCCAGAGTACCCTCCTCATATTCCCAGAATATGATAAACGTTCCTACCAACCAGACTTCCAGTCTATATGTATGCACAAACATCGGGGTTGGTTTTATCTTTATATTAATTTATGTGATTTAGAAACATTCCAATTTCTACTTTTGAATGATTTAATTGAGGTATAATATTTGGCATAAAATTCCCCTTTGAATTTTCTCAAAATATGCCTTTTTAAAACCCAGATTGAGTAATATAACTTCAATGGTATTTAAAACTTAACCTTTTTATTTTTCAGATTCAGGTACTAACCGGTTACAGTTTCAGGCTAACCGGTTAGAATTACAGACCTGAACTGTTTACCATTGCAATTCAGAAAAACCCTTTTTCTTGAATTCTCTATTCAATCCAAAACACTTTTAACTTTATTTTTATACCTCAAAAACCATTGTTTCATCATTCAAAAGTCCAAATCACATATTCTTTTCCAATGAACATAATTTCACTTGAAATTATTCCATCAATTTAAGGCATAAATAGCAATCTTTCCAATCTGAATTTTTGCATGATAACAACTCATGTTTCAGACTATGTATACTGAATTTAAGGTTTAGATTTGAGTAAAAATCCTTTAAGGTTTCAGAACTGGTTTGCAACTAATTTTTCTTTGAAAATTTTACAGTGTCTAACCGGTTACGAAAATCGTGTAACCGGTTAGATTATGCAGTCTGACCATAAAAACAAGAGTTTTAACAACTCATTTTCTTCCTTTCTCAAATCTAACCAAATTCCAGTATACACCAAGTTCATATGCCTTAAAGTAAACATGCTTACACCCAGAAACATATTGACATTGCATGCATCAAGTTTATTGAATCAAATTGCATGAAAATTCACATAAACCCAATTTAGCACAACAAAACTGAAATCAAACACTTAAACACAGAAATCAGTCTTCATTTAACTTGCATGCATCAATTGAAAATTGCTCAAAACCACAGTGAGCAAGAAATTGGCCTCCAAGCCTTTGTGCTTAAAAAACACATAATGCCCTTTTGAGTTTCATGAACTCAAATCCTATTTCATTTGATTTTTAGTCTAAATCTAGTATAGTATAGACTTCTCCCTTACCTCTAAGTTGATTTTGATGAGTATTTCCACTGAGCTTGAAGATCAAACCACATATTTCCACAAATCCACAGTTCTGCTTCCAGCCACGATTTTTTTATCAACAGGGTCCAAGGATCAGAAGGTTTGACATGGAAATTGGCCAAGAAAATTGGGGAAAACGATTAGACATTGGTCTAGGCAACATGCACTAATGAATGAAAGAGATTTGGGACCTAGAGGTTACCTGTGTGGATCAAAATCAGAGTCTCAAAACAGCTTCCCGAACCAAAGAGTAACAGAGTTCAGTTTTCAACACTGAACTTTGATGGCTGATTTCTCCTCACACACACACTCTTAACTCACAATCTCTATATCAATGGAAAGCTCAGGATGTAAGCTTTCCAAAGGTGTATCTTTCCCTTTCCAACACTCAAAGAAGAATGAGAATCGCCTCAGACGAAGTTGGAACCCTAATCACCCCCTTCAACCCAAAATCAGACCAACAACCCTTGCTTCCTCAGAAATTCGTCCATTTATAGCCAAAATTCGTTGCCATGCAGGAAGACACGCGTCTCCTAACATGCAATCAGTGGGATTCGTGGCGATTAAACGAATTAACCCAGTGATTACTCATCAAAATCCACTAAACCAGTTTCTGTGTTCATCGTCTAACCGGTTACAGGGCATTACTAACCGGTTAGATCAGTTCAAAATTTAAAAATTATTATTTTTAAATCTTTCCCTCCAAGAACCTTTCTAATATTGCTTTTTAGTCCTCACCCAGGGACCAAAATGCAATTTCCTTATATTTTGCATTTATTTGCCATATAAAAATATTTCCACTTATTTTTATATTTAAGGCTAATTAAATACAAAACATAAACTTGGAAAAATTCTATAAATTAATAATAAAACTTTTTATTATTAATTTCCTATTATTCGGGAGACGAAAATTAGTTGTGTTACAACACGTACTTTACATGTGAGTTTATGGTATGGATTAAACAACATTCATTATGCTAGAAACATGTTTCGATTGATCCAGGATAAATCCACCAAATTTTATGTGGATCTTTGATTAAGTTTAACTCAAACATACATAAGCTTTAAACTTATCTTTTATAGAATCAAGATTTTTATTTTATGCACTTCTTCTGAATTCAACATTTTTCACAAAATGACATTTATGATAATGAGGTTCTTTCATATGAATTTTCACATATGCCTCATTAATTTTAAGTGACCCTTTGCTCTTATCATGTTTCTTCACACATTTATATCCAGCTCCTTAATGTCCTTAAAGGTTGGACCAAGAGATTTCTCATAATCTTAAGTCTAGTTTCCTCATGAACTAACAAATTGTGCAATTCATGCACAACCCATTATATTTCATGACATTATAGTTCATTCAACAACAAGTCACACTCAATCAGTAATGAGAGAGGATAAACTATATTAAGAAGTTCTCATTCACAACTATTCCTAAGGACTCATACTTAAATCTTGCTGCAATAATTTTCATTTTAATTATACGTTTATAAATAGTACACAAATCACCAAGCTTTATGGGGTTAGGGTACTCATTAATGTCCCAAAAAGAGAATCACAAAAAATATTGGGCATTCTCTCACAAAATTCACTTAATTTTTTTAAGTACTTTCAATTTTGGAGAGAATTATCTTAATGTTATCTGCAACATTTATACTCATGAACATTGTCAAATCTTTCTCAGATTTTATAATAAATTTTTTATTTATCTTTATAGTTGCTAACACCCTTAATAGCAACAATAACACTTGCAAACTCTAGTCATAAAGTTTAACAAATAACACTGACACATACAAGTCATGAGAATGCATAAAATTAAGAACATGTACTACATAACATAAATGTTTTGAGACATAAGGTACATGTTACTTAAACAATTAATGTACACTAACGCTTCTCTTTGGGTTACACATTAGTACACGACATTCAAATATAATGATGCTAATAAAATTAATAATCAATAATTGGCAATAATATATGCACCAATTAGTATTATCTATTGTCTTTGGATATATAAATAAACCAATAGCACAAACATATTGCCTACAGTCATGTTCATTAATTATAAGAACAACTAATCAAACATTTGGGCGATCCATAAATGCCTTATAACAATGAACTAAATTATACCCATATAACATCAAACCATTATGTCATTCATATAACATCAAATCTATGAGTAATTGAAAAATCATCATATGATTTGAAATTAATTTACTTACTGATTTGACCACTTTGGTGATTAACAAAATCAACATACAATTAACTTCAAATCAAATTCATTATTATAATAAAAATTATACAACCGGAATTAATATTTTTATGATTTGACAACTTTAATGATGATCAAATCATCATACATTAATATCAAATCAAGCAATGGCAATTCAAAAAATTTCTTTTGCTAATAAAAAAATCATATTAATCTCAAATATATATATATATATATATATATATAAACGTAAATTGTCCATGTCATACTGGACTTGCTATATATATATATATATATATTCATTATTATGCAAAAGGAATATGTAATTATTCGTCATTCACTATGATGTGCTTTTATACAGTAAAACGAATCATAAATAGGGATGAATACAATACTTGATGCTTTCCACATTTATCAATTAATATTTTTACCCCGATTAGAAAAAAACTTGATGAACTTTAAAAATATATAATTGAAACACTGAGTATACGTTATACCCAATTGGGAAACAACTTTGATAGGTAAAACAAATCGATAAACAATCAAGTTTCAAATAATCCTAATATTTCATTTAACAATAGTGCGGAAGCGTAAAAGTCTAAATTTCATAATAAGAATTCATACTGAAACAAAGCCCTAAATTTCATAATTAGGGTTCAAAGTTCCTAAATTTCATGATTTGGATTTATGCAAAAATTCATTCCCTAAACACCATAATTAGGATTCAATCCAAATTCTAAATCTTAATTGAAAAGTCATGAATTTCTTAACGTGGCTTTGATACCACAAATAAGTTGTAGTTTAATTTATTCGTTACAACTACAATAATAAGGATCTTGAAATTACATGACTTTCACATATTATAGAGACAATAAGGAATACGATTAATAACCTCTATCCATTGCTAGAGTTGAAAGATAGTTCTCCAAACGCCCTTTGATCAAAAGTCACGAAACACGTTTCTATTCCTTTGCCTCCTATGCTATTCTTTTCTATGTTGTTTGTTTAACCGTTTTGTGATGGGGAGAGAAAAAAATACCTTATGGTCAGGAACATGACATGTTTCCTATTAATAGGTAAAAAAACCCTAACTATTATCCATTATCTTCCATCAAGCTATTGGCCTTCAAAAACAACCTCCGAGTTATATCTAATTATGATTCAGCCCATTAATATTTAATTATTTATTTACTAAACACACATCAATAAATGTCACATGCACATCACGTGAGACATACTGAGATATTAAAATCTTACAAACTTTTCTTTCAATCATATCTTTTCACATTATCTCTTATATCAAACAATTATAAAATCTACTCATTTCCTCACCATAATGCAATTGAAGAGACTGTCAAAACAACAATATTGCGGCCAAAATTGCTTGCAGACCACAATTTAAAGTTTTTGCTTGGAGCTATTAAAGGGTACTTAAAAAGAAAGATATAAGAATATAAACTTTCTTAAGTGCTTTTAGATGTTCTTGTTTGTATACTTGATCACGATGGATCTCTATTTGAATCAACATTCTCTTAATGTAGAAACCTTAAATGGTTTCTAGGCTGTACAGAATTAACCTGAATTATTGGCCAGGAATGTCTGTTGAAAAAATAAAGACATTAAACTAGCTAATGCATGTTCCCATTTGGAGTTTGGGAAGAAAGATAATTATTGACTATGCTATATCCTTTTCCAAATGGTTGATTTCCTATATCGTGAGTGTTTTTGGATGGAAAAAAAAATAAAATACTTTCTTATGAATCTATCTAATAAACTGTTTACACTTCACAATCTTATAACTTTTTTAATTTTTGGCAGGGCCTAGAAGTAATTGAAGCACATTACTTGTTTGGAGCAGAATATGATGATATTAGATTGTTATCCATCCACAATCTAATCATACAATCAATGATCAAAACACAGGTGTTGTGTTAACTGTAGCTTCATAACATAAAAGTACATACAAATTCGGACTAACAACTTGGATGTCAATGCCAACAAATTCAAGGTCAGGAAAAGGAAATAAGAAATAAGAGACAAGATAACCAAATAGTGCTTTGACCTTTTCACATACTAATTTTATTCTTTTTTATAATTTCCAGGATTCATCTGTTATTGCGCAGTTGGGGATACCTGATATGCACTTACCACTCCTTTATACATTGTCTTAGCTAGAGAGAATCTATTGTTCCAAAATTACTTATCCCCGTCTTGATCTTAGCAAGTAAAATCATTTTTCCTTGTTGCATAAATTTTTCAACTTGAAAGAGCTTACCATACTGATATAATAATTTTTGTCCCATTATTTGCTATGAAAATACAAAATAGTCACCATTGTTTGCTATGAAGGACAGACACTTTCAAATAGTTGTCATTATCCCATTTATAAGTTCCTATACTTTGATTAAACTCACATATAATGAGGCTTTTATGATAATTTTAAATTTAACATTGAAAGTGGCATACTTTGATAACTCTTCAACTTATTGACATATCTATATTTAAAATCTTGTCATTCAGGTATGGTTCTCTAACATTTCAAGCTCTGACACGGTGAAGTTTCTATCGGTGAATTTTTGCTATGCCGCTGGGCATGCTGAGGCACCATGACAGGAGTTCTTAGTGTAGCAAATGAGAAAGCAGTGGAACTGTTTGTAGGAGAAAAGTAAGTATTATGGAAGTCATTTTCATTATGATGTGGGATCTAGGTAATTTTCTCATATATAAGTAAAAGCCTCTTTTGTGGAGAAGTTTGGGGAGGAGAATTAGTGAGTTTAGGAGGCATGAGGGTATATGAAAGCATCAATGATGGGGTTTTAAACCTATCTAGGTTAAGTGAATATTATTAGCTTAGAAATGCACAGAATAACATATAGGAGATTGGTGAGCAATTCTATATTGTTGTCTTATTTGTTATTGAAGCAAAAACGATATTTAAATAAAAAAAAGTAGGAAATTAAATCTTAAACTTGATCCGAAAGAAGATATAATTAAATCTTATAACGATTAAATAAAGATTTAATAAAATATAACTAGATATTTAACTAAAATATATTATCATATATCTTTTGTAATGGGCCTAACAACTAATAGTCTATCAATGAAAATGCAAATATGCAATCTCTTGGCGCTTCTCCTTCTCCTTTCATTCAGTAACAAGTGTTCTAGTTTTTTAACCCCCTAGTTAATTAGTTGACCCCCCTTTTGTAACAAAATTACCATAATAACCTTACAAACATATAATAATCCAGAAATACCTCCATCTTATTCCACCCTTATCCCTCCCCTTCTTTCACTCATTTTCAAATTTCAAAATTCCAATCTTCATCTTCTTCCTTTCTCACTTTCTCTCTCACTTTCTCACATACTTCTCACTTTCTTGGGAGATTCCGGCAAGTGCACCGGGTCGTACAAGTAATATAGACAATGAAGTCCGAGTATCGTACCCAAGGGAGTGACCGTTTAATTAATTACACCTAATTAATATTACTTAGTGAACGAGACAAATGATTTATGAATTTGTAAATAAAAGCAGAAATTAAACTAAATGACTTTTTGACAAGGGGAAAGGCGGGACGTAGTTTCGATGCAGGTTCCTAAATATTCTATAACAAATTAATTTATTTTCCTTGAATTTCGAATTGGTTTTGCAAAATTAGATAACACCTAATGTCTTAGCGTGTTTCTATATTTTAGAGATTAATCTCCCAATGATGTCTCAAAGGAACCTTAAAACCTAACCCTTTCATTAAGTTCAGTCAAAACCTCTTTTTATAAAATCACCCAATTCATAGAAAACATGTTTGTGCCTGTGCAATTGAGTTGTTTGATTAATGACTAAATCCTAAATTCATATGTCTATTCATAAAGGATTTTCAAAAGTCATGAAACAGCTTCTTTCATGAGAAACAAATAAGAACAATCAAACACAAAATTCAATAACGGAAAACAAGATTAATTTATTACTAGAAATATTGAAAAGGTTCAATACATCTACTCCTACAACCAAAGGATGGAATTAGTTCATACTTACAAGAGAAACACAATAAACATGATAAAAATAATTACCATGAATCCTTGAGCTAACTCCGTGTTCTTCACAAAAACCTCCAATCCTTGTTCCTTCTCCAAGTCTCAAATCCTAATCTACTATTATTCTATGGAGTTGTATGAGTGTCTCCCCTTCCCGGAATGAATCCTAATCCTATTATTATATAGATAAAAACTAACCTAATTTTCAATCTAATATGATAAGATTTTTATTTGAATAAAACTAATCCTAAATATGAATATAATATGATAAGATCCTATTAGAATAAGCTAATCTTTAAGAATCTTATTTACAAATAGAATTTATGATTAAAATTCTTCTAGAATCTCATATCTGTGTCTGACAGCAACTTTGGCACTGATTTTGACCCCCAAGATGAACGAATTTGAGCAAGGCTATTTCTGGCAACGTTGTATATCTTTTCCTTAGCTTTAAAATGATACCTAGATCGCCTCATTTGGATAAGCTTAGCACAAGTTATGATCAAAACAGCGAACAGTGTCACTTTCTCACATTTTGCGCGCCCAGGCCCAGGCGTGAAACTCCGGCGCCTGGGCGTGCAGCTGTCTGGAAAAATCAACCAAATGCACCCCAATATTGGCCAGTTGACCCCAGCTCGCGCCTGAGCGCGTGAGACCCGCGCCTGGGCGCCACGGTCAACTTTTCTTCATTTTTTTTCCTCTTTTTATTCCCAATTCAAGTATCAAGCTCTCCTTTTTCATTCCTTTGCACAAATCACTGTTTTAAGAGCTTAAATACCTGAAAACAAACCAAACAGATCAAAATGTTCCAGAAATCTTATAACGACAAAATTCCATTGTTTTATTCCAATTTACTCAAGAACAAGCCACTTACTATGTAAAAGGGAGGCAAAAAAGGTACAAAAACATCACATATTAGACCCCAATCACACCCCCAAACTTAGCATTTTGCATGTCCCAGGCAAAAGTAAAACAAAAATTCATAGCCTAAGATTCTCCCCTTCCAAGGTATAGAAACCTGACCATAAATTCCAACTCACCTACCCAAGATACCTTTCTTCACTAGCAAATCACCTCAATGAAAACTAGTTGAAAAACAAACTCAAAGTGAGCAAAAGATTAGTGATTGTTAGATCCAGTGAGAATGTTTTGATAATGACAAAGGTTTTGAACAAGCTACAAGTGTTTGTGATCAGGCTCAAGTATGGAGAAGTTAATCAAACAACAACAAACAACAAATGATGAAGAGAGAGACCAAGCTCATGAAGATTCAATTTGTGTATAATTGTAATATCTTTAGTTTGAGTCTTTTATTATAATGAGTTTGGGTAGAGTCATTAGAGGGTGGTGAATCTCTATCAAGTGCATGATTATATTATAATTTGAGTATTCACTTAACCTAAAATCAATAGGTGGTTTAAAGGTTTGAAAGGAAAGGTTTAGTTTTGAGAAAACAAGTTTTTAATTGAATTTAGCAGTGGCTAATCGATTAATAGGTTAGGTTAATCGATTAACACACATGTTACAGTGGTTAATCGATTAATCCATGTGTTAATCGATTAACACCTGTAAAACTGGTTTTTTAAAATAAGTTTTTAACTTCTCAAAATCAGTTTTTAATGCTCCTAACTTTTGGGTATTCTAT
Source organism: Crotalaria pallida (assembly GCA_037953625.1). Classification (NCBI taxonomy): domain Eukaryota; kingdom Viridiplantae; phylum Streptophyta; class Magnoliopsida; order Fabales; family Fabaceae; genus Crotalaria; species Crotalaria pallida. The sequence goes on from CM075649.1 coordinate 30,069,987, forward strand.
ATAAACCTTTTTCTAACCTTTGTGAATCACTAGAACCAACTAACATCATTTTCATATCAATTCTACAAAGATCAAGGCCACACTATTCTCTCTCACTTTCATAGATCAAAGCTTTCAACTTTTACATTCTTTGATCAAGAATTTTTGAATCTCTCATGTTGATATTTTCATAGCTATTGAAAGAGATTCATAGGATTGTTATTGTTTTCAATTTGAGTTGTAATCATTGCAAGGAGGCAAACATTCTACAACAAAGGAAGCCTTGGTGGTTGTTCATCAAGCAAAAGAAGTCTTGGAAGTCTTGTTGTGTTAACAAGCAATTGGAAGCCTTGGTGTGAGGTATCATCAAGCATTTGGAAGTCTTGTTGGGTTAACAAGCAAATTGGAAGACTTGTTGTGGGGATATAACAAAGCAAGAGAAGAGGTTAGATTAGATTCAATAGGGTTGCAAGACAAGAGTGTGGTATCTCTTGGAGGCTATCAAGAAGGGAGTCTTGAGAGGCATTTGCTTGTAATTTGAGAACTCTAATTCCTCATAGTGAAGAATCTCTCTTGGTTGAAGAGGGGACTGGATGTAGCTCTCAAGTGGATGAGAGTGAACCAGGATAAATCGCTGTGCAGTATCTCTATTCCCTTATCTCTTACATTCTTGTCATTTCATATGTTTTTGGTTGAAAACCTAGAAAAGAGTGATTTTCATAATTGAATGAATTAAGCTTTTAATTGTGCAAATTGATTTTGGGAAAATCATTTTCATAACCTAGGTAATCAATAAGAATATTGGTGTTAATCAATTCCGCTTAATCTCTCATCATACGTGTTAATTGATTGATTTTCGTATTTGATTGAAAATGTATTTTTCAGTTTTAACAGTGATTAATCGATTAACTGAAGCTCTTAATCGATTAACCAAAAGCAAACTTTCAGGCACTAATCGATTAACTGAAGTATTAATCGATTAACCATTTGAAGACTTTCAGGTGTTAATCGATTAATTGCATACTTAATCGATTAAGGGCTTAAGTTTTTGTAAAATCATTTGTTTTAATTGTTTCGCTTTGTTTCTTTCGAAAATCTTTCAAGGTTTCTCTAACACCTATTCAACCCCCCCCCCTCTAGGTGTTCTCCTAGTGTCTCCTAGTTATTTCACACACCGATTGTAGTTCTTACAATTGGTATCAGAGCTCGGTCGAAAGACACGAGCATAGAGCTTTATCGTAAAGATCCTTGAGGAAGCTACAATGGGTTCTACGAATCCCTTTGGTGGTGAAGGTGCTTCAATTAGCCGCCCTCCTATCTTTGGTGGAGAGGGTTATGCTTATTGGAAAGTTAGAATGAGAATTTTTATAGAAGTCATAGACATGAACATTTGGGAAGCCATTGAGAATGGTCCTCATATTCCCTCAACTCAAGTAGAAGGTGTATCTCAACTTACCCCCAAAGATAAGTGGACCGATGATGATAGAAAGAAAATTCAATATGATTTAAAAGCTAAGAATATCATCACCTCCGCTCTATCTTATGATGAGTTCTTCAGAGTCTCCCAATGTCGTAATGCCAAAGAAATGTGGGACACCTTGCAAGTCACACATGAAGGCACTAGTGAAGTTAGGCGTGCTAGATTAAATTCTTTGATGCATGAATATGAATTGTTTCGTATGTTGCCTAATGAATCTATATGTATTATGCAAAAACGTTTTACTCATATTATTAATCATCTCATTGCTCTTGGAAAAACTTTCATGAATTGTGAACTTGTTAACAAAGTTTTAAGATGTCTAAGTAGGGAATGGCAACCTAAGGTTACCGCAATTGTTGAATCAAAGGACTTGGACACCATGGACTTAGCTACACTTTTTGGAAAGCTTCAAGAACATGAAATGGATCTTGGACATTTGCATATGCATGAAGAGTCGGATAAGAACAAAGAAAGAAAAGGAATCGCTCTTAAAGCCAAAAGATCATATAAAAAGGAAGAGAGTTCCGATAGTGATATTAATGAAGATTCCGATTCGGACATTGATGAAGAGGAGATGAAACTTCTACTAAGAAATTTTAGCAAGCTTCTAAGAAGAAAAGGAAGGTTGAACAAAGACAAAAGTAAAGAGAAGAATCCCCCACACTACAAGACCAAGACAACAAAAGAAGGAGTGGTTTGCCATGAATGCGGAAAACCCGATCATCTCAAGTACTCATGCTCTAAGTATCTTAAGAAGAAGGAGAAAGAAAAGAAAAATTCAAAGCATAAGACGGCATACATCGTTTGGGATGATGAAGAGGAAAAGAAAAGCACATCAAGTAGTTCTTCGGATGATGAAGAAGTCGCTACTCTCAACTTGATAGCTCTAGTTGATGAAGAAGAAAGTTCAAGTGATGAATCAAGTGAACAAAGCGACGAAAGCGATGTAAGTGAAACTAAATCCGAAATTTCTTCCAAATATGAAAATTTATATAATTCTTATGAAGAAATGCATGAACATTTCAAGAAACTAGCTTTGAAAAACATTGAAAGGAAGAAGGTCATTTTGAAACATCAACAAGAGATTTTAGAACTTCAAAAATAAGTTGATGAGCTTAATCTTCAAAATGAAACTCTTGATCTCATATATGCTAGTTCTTCTTGTGATTGTGCTAGTAGATTGAATGTTGTGGTTGATTGTGAAAGTTGCAAGTTTTTTTTCGTAAAGAAAAAATTGCATTACCAACGAACGATCATAAAAAAACACATGTCATGGCAGTAAATTAGTCCCTAGCCACCTTTTAGGAAGGGTTCTAGGTTTCTAAAATACCCCAAAAAAAATAAGCAACACATAATAAACAATGAAACTAAAACAGGCCTACACTCCAGCCCTTATTCGGTTAAAAATGAAACTAAATGAGCCATTATTGGCAGCCCAATCCCTACAAGAACTAACAAGCTTCACTCCTAGATCACTTTGAACCAAGACCAGAGCATGATGAGGTTCCATCTTCTTCCTTCTGAATATCCGTCGATTCCACTCCATCCAAACACCATAGACACAGGCTGCTACTGTTGCTGTAACTAGCTTCCTCTTCTTCGTGCTGTTAAAACCATGCTTGAGCCACCTTAGCCAATTAGGAAAGCTGAATTGAGTTACCTCAATCCCAATCCAATTCCCTGCCAAGCTCAACAATTCCCTGCTCCACTCACAAGTGAAGAACAAGTGCTTGCATGTCTCCTCTTCCCTTTCACAAAGCTCACACACAGTTGATGTTTGCAGAAATGGAAGCCTATCTTTTGTGTTCAAGCTTCCATGAACCAGAAGCCAGAAAATAAAGGAGTGCTTCGCGATGCTGAGCCTGTTCCAGATCTGACGATGAAACGGAAAGTCTGGTTGCTCACCACTCAGGTAATCATACCCATCCTTTATAGTATACTCCTGCTGATTTGCTATCAAAGCTGCGAATTTTATGTTTAATTTATCTCTAGCTTTGATTATCTGCTTCCATTGCCAATTACTTGCTTGTGCTGCCTGAATTGTAACAAATTGATCCCTTTTTAAGTATATAGCATGTATCCATCTAAGCCATAGAGATAGTTTTGTAGTGTGAATTTGCCAAGCTTGCTTCCCAATTGCTGCTACATTCCAAAGGGCAACGTTCTGAAACTCCAAACCCCCATACTTCTTATGCCTGCAAACCTTATCCCAAGCTACCTTAGCCTTTGCTCTACCACTTTGATCCTTGCCCCATAGGAAACCTCTACAAGCCTTTTCAATTCCTCTAACCACAACTTTAGGAATTATAAAAGTAGTGGCCCAGTATATATGCATAGTCATGAGAACAGATTGCATAAGTTGAGCACGCCCCTGAAAAGACAGATTGCGAGTAGACCACATGTTGAGCCTTTTAGTTATCCTTTCTACCAGCACATTACAAGTGGATACACTCCATTTCTTAGCTGTTATTGGGAGACCCAAGTAGGTGAATGGAAATGTGCCCTTCCTGAATCCTGTAATATTCAGTAACCTCTCATGAATGTTAGGCCTGGCTCCTGCAATATACATCTGGGATTTACTTAGATTTGCACTAAGACCAGAGCTTCTAGCAAAATCCCCAAAAGCATCACATAGCATTTTCACACTATTTGCTTCAGCCTTAGAAAATATCATTAAGTCATCTGCAAATGCCAAGTTAATCAAACCTATTCGTTTGCACATAGGATTGAAAGTTGCAAGTTGCTTAAAGATGAAAATGCTATTTTGAAAAATAAGCTTGCAAGTTTCACAAGTGGTGATATTAAATTGCGCACATTGTTAAATTTTCAAAGAGAAAATTCAAACAAGTTTGGTTTGAGTTATACTAATGCTAAGAGTAAGTCTCATAGAAATGTTGTTGATTTTTCTAAAGTTGATTTTTCAAATGCACCAACATGTTTCTATTGTGGTACTCATGGACATACTTCAAATGTGTGTTATATTAAAGTGCATGGTATACCTAGAGGAAATTTTGTTTGGGTTAAGAAGGGTGAAAGTCCCTTAACTAACAAAAATGGATTCAAGACTATTTGGATACCAAAAAGCAAAGCATGATTGTTTTTGTAGGTATGATTGAAGAGCAAAAGGCTTACATGTGTTATTCATTATTTGTATCTTCAAGTCTCAAGAGAAAGTCTTACAAATTGGTACAATTGATATTGTTGGATACTTACAATTGGTATTACTTCTACAAAGTTCAATTGGTATCATTGTGTGATCATTATATGATTATCATGCTATTGTGATTATTGTGATATTTCTTTACAATTGATATCTTACTTTGTTAAGTGATATGATGACTTTTTAGTTACAATTGATATTATATTTCATTGTCATATTTCTTTCCAATTGGTATCACATTTCAAAGTATAGTTCTTTAGTTTTTCATTTGGTATCATTGATTAATTGGTATCATTGTTGTGAAGAAATGAATGTTATAATTTCTCTTATTTTGGCTTAGAATTTTATATTACAATTGGTATATATTACTTTTTGATAATGCCAAAAGGGGGAGAAAGGGTTGTTTTGTTGTTTCTATATAGGTTGAGCAGCAAAGTTGTTGAAGAAAGGGGGAGAATCAAACTTAACTCAAATGGATTTCAAATGTCAAAAGCTTTTATTGAGGGGGAGCAAGAGTCTCACCAAGTGATCAAATGAATCAAGCTTAACTCAAATTGATTTCAAATGTCAAAAGCATTTATTGAGGGGGAGCAAGAGTCTCACCAAGTGATCAAATGATTCAAGCATCAACAACTTCAAACAAATTCAAAACGTGTTTGTCATTTTCAAAAAGGGGGAGATTGTTAGATCCAGTGAGAATGTTTTGATAATGACAAAGGTTTTGAACAAGCTACAAGTGTTTGTGATCAAGCTCAAGTACGGAGAAGTTAATCAAACAACAACAAACAACAAATGATGAAGAGAGAGAGCAAGCTCATGAAGATTCAATTTGTGTATAATTGTAAAATCTTTAGTTTGAGTCTTTTATTTTAATGAGTTGAGGTAGAGTCATTAGAGGGTAGTGAATCTCTATCAAGTGCATGATTATATTATAATTTGAGTATTCACTTAACCTAAAATCAATAGGTGGCTTAAAGGTTTGAAAGGAAAGGTTAAGTTTTGAGAAAACAAGTTTTTAATTGAATTTAGCAGTGGCTAATCGATTAATAGGTTAGGTTAATCGATTAACACACATGTTACAGTGGTTAATCGATTAAGCCATGTGTTAATCGATTAACACCTGTAAAACTGGTTTTTTAAAATACGTTTTTAACTTCTCAAAATCATTTTTTAATGCACCTAACTTTTGGATATTCTATATAAACCTTTTCCTAACCTTTGTGAATCACTAGAACCAACTAACATCATTTTCATATCAATTTTACAAAGATCAAAGCCACACTATTCTCTCTCACTTTCATAGATCAAAGCTATCAACTTTTACATTCTTTGATCAAGAATTTTTGAATCTCTCATGTTGATATTTTCATAGCTATTGAAATAGATTCATAGGATTGTTATTATTTTCAATTTGAGTAGTAATCATTGCAAGGAGGCAAACATTCTACAACAAAGGAAGCCTTGGTGGTTGTTCATCAAGCAAAAGAAGTCTTGGAAGTCTTGTTGTGTTAACAAGCAATTGGAAGCCTTGGTGTGAGGCATCATCAAGCATTTGGAAGTCTTGTTGGGTTAACAAGCAAATTGGAAGACTTGTTGTGGGGATATCAACAAGCAAGAGAAGAGGTTAGATTAGATTCAATAGGGTTGCAAGACAAGAGTGTGGTATCTCTTGGAGGCTATCAAGAAGGGAGTCTTGAGAGGCATTTGCTTGTAATTTGAGAACTCTAATTCCTCATAGTGAAGAATCTCTCTTGGTTGAAGAGGGGACTGGATGTAGCTCTCAAGTGGATGAGAGTGAACCAGGATAAATCGCTGTGCAGTATCTCTATTCCCTTATCTCTTACATTCTTGTCATTTCATATGTTCTTGGTTGAAAACCTAGAAAAGAGTGATTTTCATAATTGAATGAATTAAGCTTTTAATTGTGCAAATTGATTTTGGGAAAATCATTTTCATAACCTAGGTAATCAATAAGAATATTGGTGTTAATCAATTCTGCTTAATCTCTGATCATACGTGTTAATTGATTGATTTTCGTATTTGATTGAAAAATGATTTTTCAGTTTTAACAGTGATTAATCGATTAACTGAAGCTGTTAATCGATTAACCAAAAGCAAACTTTCGGGCACTAATCGATTAACTGAAGTATTAATCGATTAACCATTTGAAGACTTTCAGGTGTTAATCGATTAATTGCATACTTAATCGATTAAGGGCTTAAGTTTTTGTAAAAATCATTTGTTTTAATTGTTTTGATTTGTTTATTTCGAAAATCTTTCAAGGTTTCTCTAACACCTATTCAACCCCCCCCCCCCCCTCTAGGTGTTCTCCTAGTGTCTCCTAGTTATTTCACCCACCGATTGTAGTTCTTATAGTGACCACACCACCTCTCAACATCTCTCATGTGTACGGGTAATATTTATCAATTCACTCAAGTTCAAACAATGAAAGCATGTTACCATAAGCTTGACTATAGACCTACATCTCCACTGAATTTATTGAAAACATGCACAAATCATAAGGTCTTTATTTGGTTGTAACGGGGCCATGGCTAAAAGTGTCAGGTGGGATAAAAGAATAAAAGGATAAACAAAAGGCTTAATCAATGAAATCACAACACTTCCCTTTTAAATTATGAAATGAGCAATACGGTAATTACACAATCACAACTCAATTCACTTGATTTTTCATTTTCTTTCTTTTTCTTTTTCTATTTCTATTCTCTTCTTCTTTTCATTTTTTTAGCACATTTGTTGCTCTTTTTTCTTTTTTTAGAAGAGAAATAGAAACATCAAATTTTCAGCACTTACACTTTCACCAATTTCTAACATTCCTCTTAATTGCTCATTCACAAATTCAAAGGTACTTCACAAGAATAATTCAATTTATGTAGGGTACCAAAGAAAATCATTATATCTCATCAGGCTCAAATTGGGCAACTAAGGGAACATCATGTCTCAAAATATATTGAAGGCCACAAAAACACAAACCTAAGTGCCTTAATCATGTTCATGCATGCAATAAATTGTCAATTTTGAAAAGGTCACAAGTCAAGTTCTGGAACAAACAATCAAAGCGAACAATACTCATGAAAGAATTGTAAGATCCATGAAGAATGTTTTGATAAATGCCAAAAGGTTTTGAACAAGCTACAAATGTGTTGATCAAGTTCAAGCTCAACAAGCAACAACAAACATCAAGTGATGAAGAGAGAGCAAGCTCATGAAGACTTAGTTTGGTAGTTTGTGCTTTATGTTTTATCTTTTGCCTCACAAGTCTTTTAGTTTATGAGTTTGGGTAGAGTTTATTAGAGGGTAGTGAATCTCTTTTGATTGCATGATTTTATCATATTTTGAGTATTCACTTTGCCTAAAATCAATAGGTGGCTTAAAGGTTTGAAAGAAAAGGTTTAGATTTTGAGAAAACAAGTTTTAAGTGTTTTTTGAACTGACTACTCGATTAGCCTATTGATTACTCGAGTAGAATTTTTGTGTCTTGCGTAATTACTCGATTAAGGGGCTGATTACTCGAGTAGAATTATTTAGCCTTGCGTAAATACTCGAGTAGAAACTTAAATACTCGAGTAGTGAACAAGTTTTACACTGATTACTCGAGTAGTAACTTGGTTACTCGAGTAACACGAGCTGTAACTGTTTTTAAATGAGTTTTTCACTTCTCAAAAGCACTTCTAACCTTTCCTAACTTTTGGGTATTCTATATAAACCTATTTTTAACCTTTGTGATCATATTCCATCATTTTGATAATCAATTTTACAAAGAATCAAAGCCACTCTATTCTCTCTCATTTTCTCAAGATCAAAGCTTTAACTTTTACATTCTTTGATCAAGAACCTTGAATCTCTCATGTTGATATTTCATAACTTTTGAAAGTGATTCATAGGATTGTTATTTTGTTTTCATTTGAGTTGTAATCTTTGCAAGAGGCAAGCTATCTACAACAATTGGAAGTCTTGGTTGTGAATCAAGCAAAGTTATATTGGAAGCCTTGGTGAGGCATTTCATCAAGCACTTGGAAGCCTTGTTGTGTTAACAAGCACTTGGAAGTCTTGTAGTGAAGAAAGCATTGGAAGTCTTGTTGTGGGGTATCGGCAAGCAAGAGAAGAGGTTAGATTAGATATCAATAGGGTTACAAGGCAAGGGTGTGGTATCTCATGTAGGCTAGCAAGAAGGAGTCTTGTGAGGCATTTACTTGTAATTTGAGAAACTCTAATTCCTCATAGTGAAGAATCTCTCTTGGTTGAAGAGGGGACTGGAGTAGCTTTCAAGTGGATGAAAGTGAACCAGGATAAATCATTGTGTCGTATCTCTAAACCCTTACTCTTTACAATTCTTGTTATTAATTGTGTTCTTGGTTGAAAACCTAGAAAAAGTGATTTTTCATAATTGATTGAATTGAATCTTTATTGTTCAAATTAATTTGGGGAAAATCATTTTCATAACTAGGCTAATCAATAAGAATATAGGTGTTAATTGTTTTCGCTGAATCTCTGGTTATACTTGTTAATTGATTGATTTTCGTATTTGATTGAAAAGTGATTTTTTCAATATACAGAGGCATTAATCGATTAGTTCATGTCATTAATCGATTAAGGCTAAAGAATTTCAAGAAAATCATTTGTTTTAATCGTTTTGATTTGTTTCTTTCGAAAATCTTTCAAGGTTTATCAAACACCTATTCAACCCCCCCTTCTAGGTGTTCTCCTAGTGTTTCCTAGTTATTTCAACCACCAAGTGTAGGTTCTCACAAGAAATAGGAGTTTCATCACAATATTCATTAAACATTACTCCTTCAAGTGTGTAAGCTCAAAATCTCACTGGTTAAGGTCAATTCACTAATCAATCATTCACAACAAGTTTGCCAAACAACTAATTTTCAAAGATTTTCAAAGCTAAATCCAATTAGTATCTGGGTAAAACAAGTCGGAAATCACAATCAAGCATTTACACCTATCAAAGGGACAAATCTAACACCTAGAATTAGTGCCTACTCATGCCAGGACACAAACCAACACAAATCCAAGGGAGAAATCAAGTTCAGAAATTTTTTTATTTTGTTACCCTCCCCCAAACTTAGAATGTGGCTTGTCCTCAGGCAACAAATCATTTCTAAACTACAAAATAAAAATTAAAAACTAAAAACAAAAGCAAGGAGTTAGAGACTTCCCTTTGTAGCACATCATTCTCTCTTGATGCACCATGGAGGAGACTCCCCCAAACTTATTCATCTGTGTCACATGAACAACTAAAAATAGTGCTTGAAGCACCGTATTAGCAGTTACATTTAGAAAACTCTAAACTTTGTATTCAATCTCCTAATTAAAAATTTAAATCCTACATTACTACAAAACTAAAGAGAATCCACCAGGATCCCAAATCCTATAGCACAACTTCCATGTTATGCAGCAATAACAAGTTATTCCTGGATCCCATGGAAATATGCACAGATGATGTTGGAGCAAATGTTTAAAAATAGTTTCATACCCTCCCGGGTCAAATGGTGCATTTTTCACTCCAAGCATCAACACATGGTGCTTGTCTTTTTCATCATGCATGGAGTCTATGAAAGTGTAAACTCCATGGCTTAACAAGGTTGCATTTTCAGGCTCTAAAGAGGATAACAATGGCTTATCATCATCATGAGCATCAGGGAAGTCATGAAAATTTAAGGGGTAAATTGAAGGAAAATTTTTTGAGGTTTCCACATATTCATGCAATTCAATACATTTAGAAAGAGCAGAAAATTCATCATGCAAAGTGGACCCTAATTCAACCCCCCCTAGACTTATCCCACTATTCAATTTATCTTGTTTCACTTCCTCAATCTCATCATGCACAATTTCTTCTTTTTCTATGGGTTTAGAAAGGGAAGCACTTTGGTCTTCCGTAATAGAAGATTTTTGTACCACCTCCTCTAAAAGACCATCAAAAACTTTAATCTCATCAAAAATATTTTGTGCAAAATAAGATGGAATAGGTGACGACAAAATAAATTTGATACATTCTATGTCATCATGAGAATAAGCCATGTTACATAATTAAAAAAAAGAAAAATAAAAATATATACCCAAGTTATGTAACACCCCGATTCGGCAACTTGAAAACTTATACTAGAAGTAGTGAAAATTAGGGCCAATTTTTTTTTTTTTACAAGTGTTATGTATACGTGAGAACACTTAGTCTTCCAAAACATAGTTACATTTAAAATCCGTGTTCTCACATTACATAAACCTTTCAAGTTCCAAACCGAGATGTCATAGGACACCGCGCCTTGAAACCCGTTTTCAAAACATCATTTAAAACGAGGCCCGTTTACTCGTTCCAAAACATCAGTCCAAATAAAATAATTGCCGGGGTACAGTATGGTAGAGCTAGGTAACTAAGAACTTACAATGGATTACCTTCCGCCAGGGGAGTTCCTAGCTTCTAGTCATGCACACCGAAACTATCGTTCTATCTTCTTGTCATGGCAGCCCAAGCTCTCGGTCCGCGAATATAGTTGTCGCCCTTAACCATCTCCGGAGTCTCACCCAGAGCGTTGTCCGATACTCACTCCTTCTTGTCGGGATGCAAATGCATCGCTACACGCTATACTACCTACCGGTTGCAATACCAACAATTGTCGATACGACAACACGGTAGGAGAGAGTCAGTGTTCCGAACACTAACGGGTTGACCTTGCGATCTCGGGTAAATTCAAAAATAAAGATCAACAAATGAAACAACATGCAATGCACATAGCACATATGATTCACATAAAATAAAACATCTCAGAAAAACACATCAGCACTATCATACTTAACTACTGGATTTATTCGCACTCTTACAACCCATTCTCAAAATCTTTCTCACGAGCTTTCACAACTTATCTTTCACACTTATCTCCATACCAAGAATCCTTTCTTATACTCTCATTCCATGCTTTGCAATTCAATATACTCTTTGGTTGAATATCTTTGTGCTTTTAAGTTTTATTATGTCGGATAGCATCAATGATGAGGGGGACACATCATTGAGCTCACACACGTCTACATCTCCTCGGTCACCACCCAACCTAGTCGGAAGCCAACAGGAGTACAGGACCTTTACCACGCGGGCACGACAGCTGTCACAACACATAAATGGTCCCAGACCAGGAGGCTCAGCTTCAAATCATAATCACATAATCAAAGCACGCCCTCGGCGGCAAACACAAATGCCCCGTTCCAGTCCCTCTCACTGTTTTAGACTTGCATCGAGGGGGCGACAATATACTTCTAGTCTGCAGTGCGGAACGTGCCACGGCATGAGACCCAATCCCCACCACGTTAGTGCGCCACATGTGGAGTTGTTCCGCCTAAAAATATACTCTAGACTTCTTGACGTTTCACCGTCATCGTCCTCCCCTCCTGCAATCCCCACCTGAGTATCCGCAGATACCCATAGTATCTTCCTCTCCACTACTTCGATACGACACTCATATCTCACCGCGTATGTAAATGTCTTTTAAATCTTTTGAGGATTAAACGTTTTAATAATCGGCTTATTCCTAACGATCGGCCCGTCCTTGGTGCATCCCTTCAACGAAGCCCGATCACTAAACGCAATCTTTCCCCCTAAATCTCAATGGCCCTCGGCCTCAAATCACTCTCATCTCATAAACTCGTCATTCTCATCATTTCATACCCAGCCTCATTCACATCATCTCATCAACATCATCAACATATACTTTCCTCGTCTTTCGCAAAACATCTTTTCACAAAAATTTTTCAAAAACATGGTTTCACAAACTCTCACTTTACAAAACGTTTTCAAAAACAAACTCCTTTCACAAGACTCTTTCAAAAATAATGTTTTCCAAAAACTTTCACAAAAGTTTTTCCAAAAATTTCTTTTCAAAAACCTTTTTCAAAAATCACATTTTTGGGTGAGTGTTAATGGAGGAGCAAGCTCAACTCAACACTAAGCTTCTTCCCAAAAACGTGTACACTGATTTCCTTTCTTTCGTTCTTTATCTCTTTTGCATTCCCTTCACAACACGCTTTACTTCTTTCTCAATCATTCTTATACTTTCTCTTTAATCTTTGCTTACTGCTTATTTCTTTCTCAATTATTCCTTATTTCTCTGTTCCCATCTCTCTTTTCTCTTTTCAAACTTTTCTCATTACTTTTGCGGTTTCATTCTTATTTTCATTTTCCAAACATCACAACAACTTTAAACAGAATAAAATATGCTCAACACAATAAACATGCAGCATGCAAATAGAGCAAATAAACATTTAGCACACATTTGCCTAATTCGCAGTACAATCGCAATCCGTCTATTCGGATTACGAACAACCGCGTTAGGGGACCACAGCACTCTCACTCACCTGGATGCCGCAGCATCCGAAAGCTTTCCAAGACTTCCCAGTAGCTAACCTTGCCACGTTTCCTCGCGTCCGACACCCGAACTAGACATTTTTCCCCGTGCGTTAGAACGTTTTCGATAAATTCTTAATTTCGTTTTGAAAACTCTTTGAAATAATTCATTTCTTAAAAACTCATTACTCAAGTCCAAAGACTCCAAAACCAAATCAAATTCCAAATAAAAGATTTTCAAGAAAAACTTTAAATTAATTAAAACAAATCCATTCTTTTTAATTTAAAACACTCTGATTATAAAAATCATTTTCTTTAAACATTACATGAAATCCTAAACATACCATCAAACAATCACTTATTTGATCACTTCAAGACATCATGATTATCACACAAGCCAGCCAAGTCATATCATAAAGCATAAAAATTCATATTCACCAAAATCATTCAAATAGAATCCTAGTGCGATTACAAGTAAAACACGAAAGATAAAAATCTAAAACTAAATCAAATAAATTCATTTAATCCTAAATGTTTCCAGAACATACATATATGTGATAAGGTTCATCATATAAAATTTTCAAGTCATTTAAACAAATCTAAGTTAGGTTTCAAATCAAATTTCTCATGAAAAACAACATGGTACTGTTGCTGGACTGAGACAAAAACGTTATTACTAAAAATAGTTGTTCAACTCAGAATTGCATAAAAATGGGTACGAGTCTTCCTTATACAGTCAAGACTATCTCATAAAATTTTCAGACTATTTGGAGTTGTGCAAGCCATACTTTTCCAATTAAATTTGTCACTTAGTCCATAAAATCTGAACCAAACGGTTCACTGTTTTTCTTTTAGTAAAAATACCAAATCAACTCCAAATCTCTTCAAATATTACAGAGAACATCTAGAGAGGTTAAGGAAGCTACCATAAAAATTTCAAGCAATTTTAAGTAGCACAAGTTCGAAAATTATATTTCTCTTTAAACTGAAAAACTTATTTTCTTAAAATTGTTTTTACAAGGTTTGCTCTAAAAGAAATAGAAAATCAATTCCAAAAATCAATCAAAATTTCAGAGAGGTTCATTTAGACATACTTAGGCCAGTGACAAAACTCCAGAATCATTGAGTGTACATAAATGTCATTTATCAATGTCAAAACACACACAAATCACAACTTCAGCACACACTTTTTGTTCAACCAATTTATTCAACCATTTCCCTTTGTATAAGAATCAAAAATGCATACATTTTAAAGCTTCTTATATTCAAATAGTCTCATCATGCATGCATCCTAAATGAGGAACAAACCTAGCAGGTTCCCTATTCCCCTTAGGTTGGCCAAAAGTCAACAAGCATCATACAAGATTTTTGATTCACTTTTCACACATACATGATCATATATTAACATCAAAACATGTAGAACATATATTAAATCATTTATTCACATCAACCTTCACAAAATAAAAATCAAGATTATACTTTAAATTTCTAAAAGTGGTCATGCATGAGTATAAAATCATGAGATCTAGTCATGCATCAACTTTTTACAAAACAAAAAGCATAAATCCTAAATTAATTCTACATGGCTGAATGGCCTCCAAAAATAACTCATGCACATAATCAAACACTTAATGAAAACCATGTTTATGCTTAAAAATCATTTTAAAACTTGTTACTTTAAATTGTCCTTGAAAACCGTATGACATATAGGAGGAAAACATAATCTTTGCCTTTGAAAAATAACATGCAAATCAAGAAGCTAAACACTTTTCATTCATCAAACAAAATAATCACACACACACATACTTAAAGCAATTAAAAGTCATCATCAAACCAACATGCAAGGCTAAAAACTTAAATCTTTTTACAACATAAGTTTAGTTCATGAAATTAGTCATCAAATAAACATGAAAACACATCACATGTCACGGTTTTGGAAAGAATTTAACATGCAAAGGTTAAAAATTTTACTTTAGTATCTCTTAAGTTTAGATCATGAATTTTCTTAACAATTAGTCACATAACATACATAGACTCATGTTTAGAGCAAGAAAATTAGACATGCAAAGAGGTTCATTTTAGATCTTCACAAGAGTCTTAGTTTTCCTTAGATCTTTAAAATTTTAATTAAGAAAATTTTTTTTTTTAGATCAAGCAAGAAAATCCAAACCGAAACAAAAGCATAGAGATTACATATTACAAAGTATTTAGAGTCCTTAGAGTCCTTGATCTAACAAGATCAACACAAAATAACAACATTCTAGCCATAAAATGAGATATGCAAAAGAAAAGGAAGTAGATCTAGAAATTTGAAAAAGAACTAAAACTATTACAATCTTCTTCAAGCTTCTTGAATCCTACCATGGAAGGATTTGGTCTTCTAACTCCTAAGGCTCTTGATCTACATAGAGAACTCCTAGGTTTGGGACTTAATCTCCTCCTTCTTCTTCTTCAAGTCTCACGGCCACCTTCTTTCCTCTTTCTATTTTTTTTTCTTTCTCTAAGAGGTTGATGAGCCTCTTAGAGTATATTTTGTGTTTGTACGGTGGAAGTGAAAAAGAAGAGCAAAAGTGAAGCTCATCCACACAAGGCATATTTTATAAAAGCTCATGGTCAAATGGTGAGGTGTTAAGGTGGCTAAGTGGTGAGTTTTGGTGTGGATACCTCAACTCTTCATGCAAAGGGAGGAGACATGGTGTGGACACCTAATGCTTTGACCACATGCATGAAACATGAACTTGACACCTCACTCACTCATGCATTCACACAAGGCACTTCATGGTTTCACATTCACTCACACCACCCGTCCTACACATGCACACACATACATATATTCCACATTTTTATTTTCTTAATCTTAGTTTACTTAAACATTCTAATCATTAATTCATACAATAAGGCAATCAATTCACCATTCGCATTCACACAATAATGATCATGCATCATACAGCAAACACACAATTCACACATCAATTCAAACACATTTCACATAAAAATTGCAAACCCAATTATTAAATTCATTTTCTTAAAAACACAACTCCAAAATTCGTATTTTGAAATCCTGGAAATAAATTTTCTTAAAACCACCCAGAAAAATCTGGAAATTACATATTTAAAATCTACATTTCAAGACGATCGTTTTGATATAAAGTTTGTAAAAATCCGAGCTACGGTTAAAAAGTTACAAATTTTTCAAGTTAACAGACCCAAAAACTTAATTTCAGACAAAATCACTTTTCAATAAAAACACATTTTAACAAAATCATTCACTGCTCTTTTATAAAAATATTTTGTTTATAAAAATCCATGAAGATCAAACTTTATTTCTTATTCACATAAAATACTTTTCCCAAAAATCTTTCATAAATCAAAACTTCAAAGTTCTTTTTAATAAAATTCGTTCTCGCACGTACGGGAAAAATGCGGGGTGTTACATTCTCCCCAACTTGAAGATTTCTCGTCCTCGAGAAATACCGTGTAGAGTCTGTCAAATTCGTGGACGCGTAGCTTTCTGAAGAAAGTCGCTTCTTCTTTAACTGCAACCTTCGCCGTATCTTCGTACACGTACCGTCTACTTATCGTTCTTACGAGCGAATCAAACGGATTACTTTCAAAAGTAATCTCTCGGGGTATTTTCAAGAACAAACATGGTGGGGTAGAAACAATACGGTTTCATTGACAACAAAGGAATGAGAGGTCCAAGGCACAAAACAGTGTTCAAAGACACAAGGTTGTGGATGTCTTAGGTCAAGACACCTTCACTCTCGGGGTTAAACTCTTCTTATTAGTTGATGCCTAAACAATTTACTCCTTAAAGATCCCACATCTCGATCTACTCCCCAACTTAAATGACTCATACCACTCTATTATAAAACCATCTACTCGGCCGGAGTAAGGGATTAGGGTTCAACCATCAAACGAGGAAACTTCGGGTTCATAAACAAGCAAGGCTTTGTCAAAATGATGGTCTAGGGTTCTCAGAAAAAGGCTTTTTCAAACATCATGCCAAAGCAATTTGGCATGTATAAGGTTTTCACAAGAAAGTTGTAATCAAAGAAGTGTTCTAATCACGGGACAAGGTCACACAGCAAGAGTGTAGGGATCATCAAAAACGAGATGGGTTCACGTTAAAGAAAAGTTCAACGAAAGAAGATTCGGGTTACGCATCAACATCGCATGACGTACTGATCACTGCTCCTCGTCTTCGCGGTAGACGAAAACTGACACGCCCCATGAAAACATTCACGCACTCTTAACGTTCCTATCCTCATCTATCGCAAATCTAATGCTAACGCTCACTTAGAGACACACAACAGAGTATGTAAGTCCATGCAGAGGTTACTTAGTTTAACATAGCTCTGATACCATTTCTGTAACACCCCGATTCGGCAACTTGAAAACTTATACTAGAAGTAGTGAAAATTAGGGCCAATTTTTTTTTTTTTACAAGTGTTATGTATACGTGAGAACACTTAGTCTTCCAAAACATAGTTACATTTAAAATCCGTGTTCTCACATTACATAAACCTTTCAAGTTCCAAACCGAGATGTCATAGGACACCGCGCCTTGAAACCCGTTTTCAAAACATCATTTAAAACGAGGCCTGTTTACTCGTTCCAAAACATCAGTCCAAATAAAATAATTGTCGGGGTACAGTATGGTAGAGCTAGGTAACTAAGAACTTACAATGGATTACCTTCCGCCAGGGGAGTTCCTAGCTTCTAGTCATGCACACCGAAACTATCGTTCTATCTTCTTGTCATGGCAGCCCAAGCTCTCGGTCCGCGAATATAGTTGTCGCCCTTAACCATCTCCGGAGTCTCATGTTGGGAAAACTAGACTCGGTGGGTGAAACAACTAGGATACACTAGGAGAACACCTAGAAGGGGGGTTGAATAGGTGTTATAGAAACTTTGAAAGATTTTCGCAAGAAAAAAATCAAAACGATTAAAACCAATGAAAATCAATCAATTAACAAATATTATATCAGAGATTAAGCGGAAACAATCAACACCAATATTCTTATTGATTCACCTAGGTTATGAAAATGATTTTCCCTTTATCAATTTTGCACAATAAAGATTCAATTCAATCAAATATAGAAAAATCACTTTTTCTAGGTTTTCAACGAAGAACAATATGAATAACAAGAATTGTAAAGAGTAAGAGTTTAGAGATACGACACAGTGATTTATCCTGGTTCACTTTCATCCACTTGAAAGCTACTCCAGTCCCCTCTTCAACCAAGAGAGATTCTTCACTATGAGGAATTAGAGTTTCTCAAATTACAAGTAAATGCCTCACAAGACTCCTTCTTGCTAGCCTACAAGAGATACCACACCCTTGCCTTGTAATCCTATTGATATCTAATCTAACCTCTACTTGCTTGTTGATAACCCCACAACAAGTCTTCTTTGCTTGCTTCACTCACAAGACTTTCAAGTACTTTGAGATTCTTCAAAGTGCCTTCCAAATGCTTGATGAAATGCTTCTTCAAGACTTTCAATGAACTTTGCTTGATTCCACAAAATCAAGGCTTCCAATGTTGTAGAATGTTTGCCTCTTGCAATGATTACAACACAAAATGAAAACAAAATAATAATCCTATGAATCTCTTTCAAAAGATATGAAAAGATCAACATGAGAGATTCAAGGTTCTTGATCAAAGAATATGAAAATGAGAGCTTTGATCTTGAGAGAGTGAGAGAGAATAGTGTGGCTTTGATTCTTTGTAAAATTGTGTATCAAAATGATTCTAGTTGATTCTCAATGATAGAAATGATTAGGAAAAGGTTTATATAGAATACCCAAAAGTTGGAGCACTTTAGAATAGCTTTTGAGAAGTGAAAAACGTATTTAAAAAACCATATCTGATCAAGTTACTCGAGTGAAATGAGTGTTACTCGAGTAAACCGAAAACTGAAAACATTTTACTCGAGTGAAATGAGTGTTACTCGAGTAAGCCGAAAGCTGAAAACATTTTACTCGAGTGAAATGAGTGTTACTCGAGTAAGCCGAAAGCTGAAAACATTTTACTCGAGTGAAATGAGTGTTACTCGAGTAAGCCGCAAGCTTGATAAATTTTACTCGAGTGAAATATGTGTTACTCGAGCAATCAGCATAAAAATCACTAAAAACTTGTTTTCTCAAAAACTAAACCTTTTCTTTAAAACCTTTAAGCCACCTATTGATTTTAGGCAAAGTGAATACTCAAAATATGATATAATCATGCATTCAAAAGAGATTCACTACCCTCTAATAAACTCTACCCAAACTCATAAACTAAAAGACTTGTGAGGCTAAAGATAAACAATAAAACATAAACTACCAAACTAAGTCTTCATGAGTTGGTTCTCTCTTCTTCACTTGATGTTTGTTGTTGCTTGTTGAGCTTGAACTTGATCAACACATTTGTAGCTTGTTCAAAACGTTTTGGCATTTATCAAAACATTCTTCATGGATCTTACAATCTCCCCCTTTTTGAAAATGACAAACATGTTTTGAAATTATGAAGTTCATTGAAGTTGTTGATGCTTGAACCATTTGATCACTTGGTGAGACTCTTGCTCCCCCTCAATTAATGCTTTTGACATTTGAAATCCAATTGAGTTAAGCTTGATTCTCCCCCTATCTCCAACAACTTTGCTCAACCTACATAAAAACAACAAAACAACCTTTCTCCAAACATACTATTTTATTTAACAAAATGATAATATTTCTCTCCTTTTTCAAAACATCATATTTCTCCCCTTTTGGCATTATCAAAAAGAAATATATACCAATTGAAATAAGATCTAAGCCAAAATAGAAGAAATATAACCAAAGCATGGATAGAATAACACCAATTTGTAGAATTTTCTCCTTGATACCAATTGAAGTAGCAAATGAATGAATATCACATGAAAGTCCTTTTGCTCTTCAATCATACCTACAAAACAATCATGCTTTGCTTTTTGGTATCCAAATGGTTTTGGATCCATTTTTGTTAGTGTAGGGACTCTCACCCTTTTTCATCCAAACAAAATCTCCTTTAGGTATACCATGCACTTTAATATAACACACATTTGAAGTATGTCCATGAGTACCACAATAGAAACATGTTGGTGCATTTGAAAAATCAACTTTAGAAAAATCAACAACATTTCTATGAGATTTACTCTTAGCATTAGTATAACCCAAACCAAACTTGTTTGAATTTTCTCTTTGAAAATTTAACAATGTTCGCAATCTAATATCACCATTTGAGAAACTTGCAAGCTTATTTTTCAAAATAGCATTTTCATCCTTAAGCAACTTGCAATTCTCACAATCAACCACAATATTCACTCTACTAGCACAATCACAAGAAGAATTAGCATATATAAGATCAAGAGTTTCATTTTGAAGATTAAGCTCATCAACTTGTTTTTGAAGATCTAAAATCTTTTGTTGGTGTTCCTCAATGAGCTTCTTCCTATCAATATTTTTCTTAGCTAATTTCTTGAGATGTTCATGCATTTCTTCATAAGCATTATATAACATTTCATAATTTGAAGAAATTTCGGATTTAGTAAGACTTACATCGCTTTCGTCACTTTGTTCACTTGATTCATCATTTGAGCTTTCTTCTTCATGTACTAGAGCTATCAAGTTGAGACAAGCGGCATGTTCATCATCCGAAGAACTACTAGTTGTGCTTTTCTTGTCCTTTTCATCATCACTATTCCAAACTATGTATGCCCTTTTAGTTTTCTTTTCTTTCTCCTTCTTCTTGAGATACTTAGAGCATGAGTACTTGAGATGACCGGGCTTTCCACATTCATGGCAAACTATTCCTTCTTTTGAAGTCTTGGTCTTGTAGTGTGGGGAATTCTTCTCTTTACTTTTGTCCTTGTTCAACCTTCCTTTTCTCCTTAGAATTTTATTGAACTTTCTTAGTAGAAGCTTCATCTCCTCTTCATCAATGTCCGAATCGGAATCTACATTATCATCATCATCGGAACTCTCTTCCTTTTTATATGACCTTTGAGCTTTAAGAGCAATTCCTTTTCTTTCTCCATACTTGACCGATTCTTCATGTATATGCAAACGTTGAAGCTCCATTTCATGTTCTTGTAACTTTCCGAAAAGTGTTGCTAAGTCCATGGTGTCCAAGTCCTTTGATTCAACAATTGCGGTAACCTTAGGTTGCCATTCCCTACTTAGACATCTTAAAACTTTGTTAACAAGTTCACAATTCACGAAAGTTTTACCAAGAGCAATGAGATGATTAACAATATGAGTAAAACGTTTTTGCATAAAACATATAGATTCATTAGGCAACATATGAAACAATTCATATTCATGCATCAAAGAATTCAATCTAGCACGCCTAACTTCACTAGTGCCTTCATGTGTGACTTGCAAGGTGTCCCACATTTCTTTGGCATCTTTACATTGGGAGACTCTAAAGAACTCATCATAAGATAGAGCGGAGGTGATGATATTCTTAGCTTTTAAATCATATTGAATTTTCCTTTTATCATCATCGGTCCACTTATCTATGGGAGTTAGTGTAAGCACACCTTCTACATCTTTTGAGGGAATATGAGGACCATTTTCAATGGCTTCCCAAATGTTCACATCTATAGCTTCTATAAAGATTCTCATCCTAATTTTCCAATAACCATAACCCTCTCCACCAAACATAGGAGGGCGATTTATTGAAGCACCTTCACCACCAAAAGGATTCGTAGAACCCATTGTAGTTTCCTTAAGGATCTTAACGAAAAAGCTCTATGCTCGTGTCTTTCGACCGAGCTCTGATACCACTTGTTGGGAAAACTAGACTCGGTGGGTGAAACAACTAGGATACACTAGGAGAACACCTAGAAGGGGGGTTGAATAGGTGTTATAGAAACTTTGAAAGATTTTCGCAAGAAACAAATCAAAACGATTAAAACCAATGAAAATCAATCAATTAACAAATATTATATCAGAGATTAAGCAGAAACAATCAACACCAATATTCTTATTGATTCACCTAGGTTATGAAAATGATTTTCCCTTTATCAATTTTGCACAATAAAGATTCAATTCAATCAAATATAGAAAAATCACTTTTTCTAGGTTTTCAACGAAGAACAATATGAATAACAAGAATTGTAAAGAGTAAGAGTTTAGAGATACGACACAGTGATTTATCCTGGTTCACTTTCATCCACTTGAAAGCTACTCCAGTCCCCTCTTCAACCAAGAGAGATTCTTCACTATGAGGAATTAGAGTTTCTCAAATTACAAGTAAATGCCTCACAAGACTCCTTCTTGCTAGCCTACAAGAGATACCACACCCTTGCCTTGTAATCCTATTGATATCTAATCTAACCTCTACTTGCTTGTTGATAACCCCACAACAAGTCTTCTTTGCTTGCTTCACTCACAAGACTTTCAAGTACTTTGAGATTCTTCAAAGTGCCTTCCAAATGCTTGATGAAATGCTTCTTCAAGACTTTCAATGAACTTTGCTTGATTCCACAAAATCAAGGCTTCCAATGTTGTAGAATGTTTGCCTCTTGCAATGATTACAACACAAAATGAAAACAAAATAATAATCCTATGAATCTCTTTCAAAAGATATGAAAAGATCAACATGAGAGATTCAAGGTTCTTGATCAAAGAATATGAAAATGAGAGCTTTGATCTTGAGAGAGTGAGAGAGAATAGTGTGGCTTTGATTCTTTGTAAAATTGTGTATCAAAATGATTCTAGTTGATTCTCAATGATAGAAATGATTAGGAAAAGGTTTATATAGAATACCCAAAAGTTGGAGCACTTTAGAATAGCTTTTGAGAAGTGAAAAACGTATTTAAAAAACCATATCTGATCAAGTTACTCGAGTGAAATGAGTGTTACTCGAGTAAACCGAAAACTGAAAACATTTTACTCGAGTGAAATGAGTGTTACTCGAGTAAGCCGAAAGCTGAAAACATTTTACTCGAGTGAAATGAGTGTTACTCGAGTAAGCCGAAAGCTGAAAACATTTTACTCGAGTGAAATGAGTGTTACTCGAGTAAGCCGCAAGCTTGATAAATTTTACTCGAGTGAAATATGTGTTACTCGAGCAATCAGCATAAAAATCACTAAAAACTTGTTTTCTCAAAAACTAAACCTTTTCTTTAAAACCTTTAAGCCACCTATTGATTTTAGGCAAAGTGAATACTCAAAATATGATATAATCATGCATTCAAAAGAGATTCACTACCCTCTAATAAACTCTACCCAAACTCATAAACTAAAAGACTTGTGAGGCTAAAGATAAACAATAAAACATAAACTACCAAACTAAGTCTTCATGAGTTGGTTCTCTCTTCTTCACTTGATGTTTGTTGTTGCTTGTTGAGCTTGAACTTGATCAACACATTTGTAGCTTGTTCAAAACGTTTTGGCATTTATCAAAACATTCTTCATGGATCTTACAATCTCCCCCTTTTTGAAAATGACAAACATGTTTTGAAATTATGAAGTTCATTGAAGTTGTTGATGCTTGAACCATTTGATCACTTGGTGAGACTCTTGCTCCCCCTCAATTAATGCTTTTGACATTTGAAATCCAATTGAGTTAAGCTTGATTCTCCCCCTATCTCCAACAACTTTGCTCAACCTACATAAAAACAACAAAACAACCTTTCTCCAAACATACTATTTTATTTAACAAAATGATAATATTTCTCTCCTTTTTCAAAACATCATATTTCTCCCCCTTTGGCATTATCAAAAAGAAATATATACCAATTGAAATAAGATCTAAGCCAAAATAGAAGAAATATAACCAAAGCATGGATAGAATAACACCAATTTGTAGAATTTTCTCCTTGATACCAATTGAAGTAGCAAATGAATGAATATCACATGAAAGTCCTTTTGCTCTTCAATCATACCTACAAAACAATCATGCTTTGCTTTTTGGTATCCAAATGGTTTTGGATCCATTTTTGTTAGTGTAGGGACTCTCACCCTTTTTCATCCAAACAAAATCTCCTTTAGGTATACCATGCACTTTAATATAACACACATTTGAAGTATGTCCATGAGTACCACAATAGAAACATGTTGGTGCATTTGAAAAATCAACTTTAGAAAAATCAACAACATTTCTATGAGATTTACTCTTAGCATTAGTATAACCCAAACCAAACTTGTTTGAATTTTCTCTTTGAAAATTTAACAATGTTCGCAATCTAATATCACCATTTGAGAAACTTGCAAGCTTATTTTTCAAAATAGCATTTTCATCCTTAAGCAACTTGCAATTCTCACAATCAACCACAATATTCACTCTACTAGCACAATCACAAGAAGAATTAGCATATATAAGATCAAGAGTTTCATTTTGAAGATTAAGCTCATCAACTTGTTTTTGAAGATCTAAAATCTTTTGTTGATGTTCCTCAATGAGCTTCTTCCTATCAATATTTTTCTTAGCTAATTTCTTGAGATGTTCATGCATTTCTTCATAAGCATTATATAACATTTCATAATTTGAAGAAATTTCGGATTTAGTAAGACTTACATCGCTTTCGTCACTTTGTTCACTTGATTCATCATTTGAGCTTTCTTCTTCATGTACTAGAGCTATCAAGTTGAGACAAGCGGCATGTTCATCATCCGAAGAACTACTAGTTGTGCTTTTCTTGTCCTTTTCATCATCACTATTCCAAACTATGTATGCCCTTTTAGTTTTCTTTTCTTTCTCCTTCTTCTTGAGATACTTAGAGCATGAGTACTTGAGATGACCGGGCTTTCCACATTCATGGCAAACTATTCCTTCTTTTGAAGTCTTGGTCTTGTAGTGTGGGGAATTCTTCTCTTTACTTTTGTCCTTGTTCAACCTTCCTTTTCTCCTTAGAATTTTATTGAACTTTCTTAGTAGAAGCTTCATCTCCTCTTCATCAATGTCCGAATCGGAATCTACATTATCATCATCATCGGAACTCTCTTCCTTTTTATATGACCTTTGAGCTTTAAGAGCAATTCCTTTTCTTTCTCCATACTTGACCGATTCTTCATGTATATGCAAACGTTGAAGCTCCATTTCATGTTCTTGTAACTTTCCGAAAAGTGTTGCTAAGTCCATGGTGTCCAAGTCCTTTGATTCAACAATTGCGGTAACCTTAGGTTGCCATTCCCTACTTAGACATCTTAAAACTTTGTTAACAAGTTCACAATTCACGAAAGTTTTACCAAGAGCAATGAGATGATTAACAATATGAGTAAAACGTTTTTGCATAAAACATATAGATTCATTAGGCAACATATGAAACAATTCATATTCATGCATCAAAGAATTCAATCTAGCACGCCTAACTTCACTAGTGCCTTCATGTGTGACTTGCAAGGTGTCCCACATTTCTTTGGCATCTTTACATTGGGAGACTCTAAAGAACTCATCATAAGATAGAGCGGAGGTGATGATATTCTTAGCTTTTAAATCATATTGAATTTTCCTTTTATCATCATCGGTCCACTTATCTATGGGAGTTAGTGTAAGCACACCTTCTACATCTTTTGAGGGAATATGAGGACCATTTTCAATGGCTTCCCAAATGTTCACATCTATAGCTTCTATAAAGATTCTCATCCTAATTTTCCAATAACCATAACCCTCTCCACCAAACATAGGAGGGCGATTTATTGAAGCACCTTCACCACCAAAAGGATTCGTAGAACCCATTGTAGTTTCCTTAAGGATCTTAACGAAAAAGCTCTATGCTCGTGTCTTTCGACCGAGCTCTGATACCACTTGTTGGGAAAACTAGACTCGGTGGGTGAAACAACTAGGATACACTAGGAGAACACCTAGAAGGGGGGTTGAATAGGTGTTATAGAAACTTTGAAAGATTTTCGCAAGAAACAAATCAAAACGATTAAAACCAATGAAAATCAATCAATTAACAAATATTATATCAGAGATTAAGCAGAAACAATCAACACCAATATTCTTATTGATTCACCTAGGTTATGAAAATGATTTTCCCTTTATCAATTTTGCACAATAAAGATTCAATTCAATCAAATATAGAAAAATCACTTTTTCTAGGTTTTCAACGAAGAACAATATGAATAACAAGAATTGTAAAGAGTAAGAGTTTAGAGATACGACACAGTGATTTATCCTGGTTCACTTTCATCCACTTGAAAGCTACTCCAGTCCCCTCTTCAACCAAGAGAGATTCTTCACTATGAGGAATTAGAGTTTCTCAAATTACAAGTAAATGCCTCACAAGACTCCTTCTTGCTAGCCTACAAGAGATACCACACCCTTGCCTTGTAATCCTATTGATATCTAATCTAACCTCTACTTGCTTGTTGATAACCCCACAACAAGTCTTCTTTGCTTGCTTCACTCACAAGACTTTCAAGTACTTTGAGATTCTTCAAAGTGCCTTCCAAATGCTTGATGAAATGCTTCTTCAAGACTTTCAATGAACTTTGCTTGATTCCACAAAATCAAGGCTTCCAATGTTGTAGAATGTTTGCCTCTTGCAATGATTACAACACAAAATGAAAACAAAATAATAATCCTATGAATCTCTTTCAAAAGATATGAAAAGATCAACATGAGAGATTCAAGGTTCTTGATCAAAGAATATGAAAATGAGAGCTTTGATCTTGAGAGAGTGAGAGAGAATAGTGTGGCTTTGATTCTTTGTAAAATTGTGTATCAAAATGATTCTAGTTGATTCTCAATGATAGAAATGATTAGGAAAAGGTTTATATAGAATACCCAAAAGTTGGAGCACTTTAGAATAGCTTTTGAGAAGTGAAAAACGTATTTAAAAAACCATATCTGATCAAGTTACTCGAGTGAAATGAGTGTTACTCGAGTAAACCGAAAACTGAAAACATTTTACTCGAGTGAAATGAGTGTTACTCGAGTAAGCCGAAAGCTGAAAACATTTTACTCGAGTGAAATGAGTGTTACTCGAGTAAGCCGAAAGCTGAAAACATTTTACTCGAGTGAAATGAGTGTTACTCGAGTAAGCCGCAAGCTTGATAAATTTTACTCGAGTGAAATATGTGTTACTCGAGTAATCAGCATAAAAATCACTAAAAACTTGTTTTCTCAAAAACTAAACCTTTTCTTTAAAACCTTTAAGCCACCTATTGATTTTAGGCAAAGTGAATACTCAAAATATGATATAATCATGCATTCAAAAGAGATTCACTACCCTCTAATAAACTCTACCCAAACTCATAAACTAAAAGACTTGTGAGGCTAAAGATAAACAATAAAACATAAACTACCAAACTAAGTCTTCATGAGTTGGTTCTCTCTTCTTCACTTGATGTTTGTTGTTGCTTGTTGAGCTTGAACTTGATCAACACATTTGTAGCTTGTTCAAAACGTTTTGGCATTTATCAAAACATTCTTCATGGATCTTACATCTCACCCAGAGCGTTGTCCGATACTCACTCCTTCTTGCCAGGATGCAAATGCATCGCTACACGCTATACTACCTACCGGTTGCAATACCAACAATTGTCGATACGACAACACGGTAGGAGAGAGTCAGTGTTCCGAACACTAACGGGTTGACCTTGCGGTCTCGGGTAAATTCAAAAATAAAGATCAACAAATGAAACAACATGCAATGCACATAGCACATATGATTCACATAAAATAAAACATCTCAGAAAAACACATCAGCACTATCATACTTAACTACTGGATTTATTCGCACTCTTACAACCCATTCTCAAAATCTTTCTCACGAGCTTTCACAACTTATCTTTCACACTTATCTCCATACCAAGAATCCTTTCTTATACTCTCATTCCATGCTTTGCAATTCAATATACTCTTTGGTTGAATATCTTTGTGCTTTTAAGTTTTATTATGTCGGATAGCATCAATGATGAGGGGGACCCATCATTGAGCTCACACACGTCTACATCTCCTCGGTCACCACCCAACCTAGTCGGAAGCCAACAGGAGTACAGGACCTTTACCACGCGGGCACGACAGCTGTCACAACACATAAATGGTCCCAGACCAGGAGGCTCAGCCTCAAATCATAATCACATAATCAAAGCACGCCCTCGGCGGCAAACACAAATGCCCCGTTCCAGTCCCTCTCACTGTTGTAGACTTGCATCGAGGGGGCGACAGTATACTTCTAGTCTGCAGTGCGGAACGTGCCACGGCATTAGACCCAGTCCCCACCACGTTAGTGCGCCACATGTGGAGTTGTTCCGCCTAAAAATATACTCTAGACTTCTTGACGTTTCACCGTCATCGTCCTCCCCTCCTGCAATCCCCACCTGAGTATCCGCAGATACCCATAGTATCTTCCTCTCCACTACTTCGATACGACACTCATATCTCACCGCGTATGTAAATGTCTTTTAAATCTTTTGAGGATTAAACGTTTTAATAATCGGCTTATTCCTAACGATCGGCCCGTCCTTGGTGCATCCCTTCAACGAAGCCCGATCACTAAACTCAATCTTTCCCCCTAAATCTCAATGGCCCTCGGCCTCAAATCACTCTCATCTCATAAACTCGTCATTCTCATCATTTCATACCCAGCCTCATTCACATCATCTCATCAACATCATCAACATATACTTTCCTCGTCTTTCGCAAAACATCTTTTCACAAAACTTTTTCAAAAACATGGTTTCACAAACTCTCACTTTACAAAACGTTTTCAAAAACAAACTCCTTTCACAAGACTCTTTCAAAAATAATGTTTTCCAAAAACTTTCACAAAAGTTTTTCCAAAAATTTCTTTTCAAAAATCACATTTTTGGGTGAGTGTTAATGGAGGAGCAAGCTCAACTCAACACTAAGCTTCTTCCCAAAAACGTGTACGAGGAATCAGATCTCTTTCTCAACCACCTCTCACTTTCATTATCACTTTCTCTTTTCCATCTCAACTCATCTCCACTCAAACACTGATTTCCTTTCTTTCGTTCTTTATCTCTTTTGCATTCCCTTCACAACACGCTTTACTTCTTTCTCAATCATTCTTATACTTTCTCTTTAATCTTTGCTTACTACTTATTTCTTTCTCAATTATTCCTCATTTCTCTGTTCCCATCTCTCTTTTCTCTTTTCAAACTTTTCTCATTACTTTTGCGGTTTCATTCTTATTTTCATTTTCCAAACATCACAACAACTTCAAACAGAATAAAATATGCTCAACACAATAAACATGCAGCATGCAAATAGAGCAAATAAACATTTAGCACACATTTGCCTAATTCGCAGTACAATCGCAATCCGTCTATTCGGATTACGAACAACCGCGTTAGGGGACCACAGAACTCTCACTCACCTGGATGCCGCAGCATCCGAAAGCTTTCCAAGACTTCCCAGTAGCTAACCTCGCGACGTTTCCTCGCGTCCGACACCCGAACTAGACATTTTTCCCCGTGCGTTAGAACGTTTTCGATAAATTCTTAATTTCGTTTTGAAAACTCTTTGAAATAATTCATTTCTTAAAAACTCATTACTCAAGTCCAAAGACTCCAAAACCAAATCAAATTCCAAATAAAAGATTTTCAAGAAAAACTTTAAATTAATTAAAACAAATCCATTCTTTTTAATTTAAAACACTCTGATTATAAAAATCATTTTCTTTAAACATTACATGAAATCCTAAACATACCATCAAACAATCACTTATTTGATCACTTCAAGACATCATGATTATCACACAAGCCAGCCAAGTCATATCATAAAGCATAAAAATTCATATTCACCAAAATCATTCAAATAGAATCCTAGTGCGATTACAAGTAAAACACGAAAGATAAAAATCCAAAACTAAATCAAATAAATTCATTTAATCCTAAAAGTTTCCA
Source organism: Crotalaria pallida (assembly GCA_037953625.1). Lineage (NCBI taxonomy): Eukaryota > Viridiplantae > Streptophyta > Magnoliopsida > Fabales > Fabaceae > Crotalaria > Crotalaria pallida. Next base: position 30,099,793 of record CM075649.1, read on the forward strand.
GAACATACATATATGTGATAAGGTTCATAATATAAAATTTTCAAGTCATTTAAACAAATCTAAGTTAGGTTTCAAATCAAATTTCTCATGAAAAACAACATGGTACTGTTGCTGGACTGAGACAAAAACGTTATTACTAAAAATAGTTGTTCAACTCAGAATTGCATAAAAATGGGTACGAGTCTTCCTTATACAGTCAAGACTATCTCATAAAATTTTAAGATTATTTGGAGTTGTGAAAGCCATACTTTTCCAATTAAATTTGTCACTTAGTCCAGAAAATCTGAACCAAACGGTTCACTGTTTTTATTTAAGTAAAAATACCAAATCAACTCCAAATCTCTTCAAATTTTACAGAGAACATCTAGAGAGGTTAAGGAAGCTACCATAAAAATTTCAAGCAATTTTAAGTAGCACAAGTTCGAAAATTATATTTCTCTTTAAACTGAAAAACTTATTTTCTTAAAATTGTTTTTACAAGGTTTGCTCTCAAAGAAATAGAAAATCAATTCCAAAAATCAATCAAAATTTCAGAGAGGTTCATTTAGATATACTTAGACCAGTGACAAAACTCCAGAATCATTGAGTGTACATAAATGTCATTTATCAATGTCAAAACACACACAAATCACAACTTCAGCACACACTTTTGTTCAACCAATTTATTCAACCATTTCCCTTTGTATAAGAATAAAAAATGCATACATTTTAAAGCTTCTTATATTCAAATAGTCTCATCATGCATGCATCCTAAATGAGGAACAAACCTAGCAGGTTCCCTATTCCCCTTAGGTTGGCCAAAAGTCAACAAGCATCATACAAGATTTTTGATTCACTTTTCACACATACATGATCATATATTAACATCAAAACATGTAGAACATATATTAAATCATTTATTCACATCAACCTTCACAAAATAAAAATCAAGATTATACTTTAAATTTCTAAAAGTGGTCATGCATGAGTATAAAATCATGAGATCTAGTCATGCATCAACTTTTTACAAAACAAAAAACATAAATCCTAAATTAATCCTACATGGCCGAATGGCCTCCAAAAATAACTCATGCACATAATCAAACACTTAATGAAAACCATGTTTATGCTTAAAAATCATTTTAAAACTTGTTACTTTAAATTGTCCTTGAAAACCGTATGACATATAGGAGGAAAACATAATCTTTGCCTTTGAAAAATAACATGCAAATCAAGAAGCTAAACACTTTTCATTCATCAAACAAAATAATCACACACACACATACTTAAAGCAATTAAAAGTCATCATCAAACCAACATGCAAGGCTAAAAACTTAAATCTTTTTACAACATAAGTTTAGTTCATGAAATTAGTCATCAAATAAACATGAAAACACATCACATGTCACGGTTTTGGAAAGAATTTAACATGCAAAGCTTAAAAATTTTACTTTAGTATCTCTTAAGTTTAGATCATGAATTTTCTTAACAATTAGTCACATAACATACATAGACTCAGGTTTAGAGCAAGAAAATTAGACATGCAAAGAGGTTCATTTTAGATCTTCACAAGAGTCTTAGTTTTCCTTAGATCTTTAAAGTTTTAATTAAGAAATTTTTTTTTTTTAGATCAAGCAAGAAAATCCAAACCGAAACAAAAGCATAGAGATTACATATTACAAAGTATTTAGAGTCCTTGATCTAACAAGATCAACACAAAATAACAACATGCTAGCCATAAAATGAGACATGCAAAAGAAAAGGAAGTAGATCTAGAAATTTGAAAAAGAACTAAAACTATTACAATCTTCTTCAAGCTTCTTGAATCCTACCATGGAAGGATTTGGTCTTCTAACTCCTAAGGCTCTTGATCTACATAGAGAACTCCTAGGTTTGGGAATTAATCTCCTCCTTCTTCTTCTTCAAGTCTCACGGCCACCTTCTTTCCTCTTTCTATTTTTTTTTTCTTTCTCTAAGAGGTTGATGAGCCTCTTAGAGTATATTTTGTGTTTGTACGGTGGAAGTGAAAAAGAAGAGCAAAAGTGAAGCTCATCAACACAAGGCATATTTTATAAAAGCTCATGGTCAAATGGTGAGGTGTTAAGGTGGCTAAGTGGTGAGTTTTGGTGTTGACACCTCAACTCTTCATGCAAAGGGAGGAGACATGGTGTGGACACCTAATGCTTTGACCACATGCATGAAACATGAACTTGACACCTCGCTCACTCATGCATTCACACAAGGCACTTCATGGTTTCACATTCACTCACACCACCCGTCCTACACATGCACACACATACATATATTCCACATTTTTATTTTCTTAATCTTAGTTTACTTAAACATTCTAATCATTAATTCATACAATAAGGCAATCAATTCACCATTCGCATTCACACAATAATGATCATGCATCATACAGCAAACACACAATTCACACATCAATTCAAACACATTTCACATAAAAATTGCAAACCCAATTATTAAATTCATTTTCTTAAAAACACAACTCCAAAATTCGTATTTTGAAATCCTGGAAATAAATTTTCGTAAAACCACCCAGAAAAATCTGGAAATTACATATTTAAAATCTACATTTCAAGACGATCGTTTTGATATAAAGTTTGTAAAAATCCGAGCTACGATTAAAAAGTTACAAATTTTTCAAGTTAACAGACCCAAAAACTTAATTTCAGACAAAATCACTTTTAAATAAAAACACATTTTAACAAAATCATTCACTGCTCTTTTATAAAAATATTTTGTTTATAAAAATCCATGAAGATCAAACTTTATTTCTTATTCACATAAAATACTTTTCCCAAAAATCTTTCATAAATCAAAACTTCAATGTTCTTTTTAATAAAATTCGTTCTCGCACGTACGGGAAAAATGCGGGGTGTTACAAGTTACACTAAGTAAAATTAAATTAGTACCAAAATTAATTAAAACAAAATCACTCCCCGACAACGGCGCCAAAAACTTGTTGGAAGATTCCAGCAAGTGCACCGGATCGTACAAGTAATATAGACAATGAAGTCCGAGTATCGTACCCTAGGGAGTGACCGTTTAATTAATTCCACCTAATTAATATTACTTAGTGAACGAGACAAAGGATTTATGAATTTGTAAATAAAAGCAGAAATTAAAATAAATGACTCTTTGACAAGGGGAAAGGCGGGACGTAGTTTCGATGCAGGTTCCTAAATATTCTATAACAAATTAATTTATTTTCCTTTAATTTCGAATTGGTTTTGCAAAATTAGATAACACCTAATGTCTTAGCGTGTTTCTATATTTTAGAGATTAATCTCTCAATGATGTCTCAAGGGAGCCTTAAAACCTAACCATTTCATTAAGTTCAGTCAAAACCTCTTTTTATAAAATTACCCAATTCATAGAAAACATGTCTGTGCCTGTGCAATTGAGTTGTTTGATTAATGACTAAATCCTAAATTAATATGTCTATTCATAAAGGATTTTCAAAAGTCATGAAACAGCTTCTTTCATGAGGAACAAATAAGAACAATCAAACACAAAATTCAATAACAGAAAACAAGATTAATTTATTACTAGAAATATTGAAAAGGTTCCGTACATCTACTCCTACAACCCAAGGATGGAATTAGTTCATACTTACAAGAGAAACACAATAAACATGATAAAAATAATTACCATGAATCCTTGAGCTAACTCCGTGTTCTTCACAAAAACCTCCAATCCTTGTTCCTTCTCCAAGTCTCAAATCATAATCTACTATTATTATATGAAGTTGTATGAGTGTCTCCCCTTCCCGGAATGAATCCTAATCCTATTATTATATAGATAAAAACCAACCTAATTTTCAATCTAATGTGATAAGATTTTTATTTGAATAAAAATAATCCTAAATCTGAATATAATATGATAAGATCCTATTAGAATAAGCTAATCTTTAAGAATCTTATTTACAAATAGAATTTATCATTAAAATCCTTCTAGAATCCCGTATTTGTGTCTAACAGCAACTTCGGCACTAATTTTGACCCCCAATATGAACGAATTTGAGCAAGGCTATTTCTGGAAAAGTTGTAGATCTTTTCCTTAGCTTTAAAATGATACATAGATCGCCTCATTTGGATAGGTGTAGCTCAAGTTATGATCAAAACAGCGAATAGTGTCACTTTCTCGCATTATGCGCGCCCAGGCGTGAAACTCCGGCGCCTGAGCGTGCAGCTGTCTGGAAAAATCAACCAAATGCACCCTAATATTGGTCAGTTGACCCCAGCTCGCGCCTGAGCGCGTGAGACCCGCGCCTGGGCGCCACGGTCAACTTTTCTTCATTTTTTTCCTCTTTTTCTTCCCAATTCAAGTATCAAGCTCTCCTTCTTCATTCATTTGCACAAATCACTGTTTTAAGAGCTTAAATACCTGAAAACAAACCAAACACATCAAAATGTTCCAGAAATCTTATAATGACAAAATTTCATTGTTTTATTCCAATTTACTCAAGAACAAGCCACTTACTATGTAAAAGGGAGGCAAAAAAGGTACAAAAACATCACATATTAGACCCCAATCACTCTCTCACTTTCTCTCATTCCTTCCTCAACTTATCACAGATTTGAAGTTAAGGTATGTAACCTCATCATGCTCTTCTTCATGTTCATGTTGTCCTTCATCTTCATGTTGTTGTTCTTCTTCATGTTCATGTTGCTGGTTTCTTTTTTTTTCGGTTTTTTGCATTATCTTGTAGAAATGTTGTTAGAAATCATGTTTTAGTGTTTAATAGTTATAGGTTTTTGTTGTTTAATGTGTAGGGTATTTTTATTGCAAGTTTTGTTTGAGATTAAGAGAGAAAATTGGGTAAAAATCGTGTTTGTTGCTGCGAAAAAATGAAGAACACGAATATAGGTTTATCACACTTAGGGCTCAGTGACTTGAAATTTAACACCCTCGCTGATTTTGTTCTCTTGCTGCCAGAAATTTAACACCCTCGCTGGGGGTGCATCGAGAGAACAAAATCATGATTTTTGTTCTCTCGCTGCACCCATAGCGAGGGTGTTAAATTTTTGGTTTTTTGTGCTCTCACTATGGGTGCAGCGAAGGTGTTAAAAAAATAATTTTTTAATAAAAAATTTTGCATACATATATTTAATGTTTTATTATTATTAATAAATAATTGTAAAAACTTCTTTTGCGTATTCATATGTTTTTATGTAGAATGTTCATATGTTTTGTTTATTTCATTTTTTTTTGTACAATGACAAAAATTTTGTTTACTAATTACTAATTTTATTTATTTTTTTGCATTGTATATTTTATTAATTTAACATTGTATTTTGAAATTTTAAATGCCGAGGATGAAGAACGCAACCATCAATGACAACGAGGACAATGAGGGGATGCCCTTGAGGGAGTATATGACAGTGTCGGGTAGACGACGACGAGCGAAGCGACGGATGGAGCAAGGAGAACCTTTCAAGGCTGCTCCTGATCGCCGACGACCGGAGCGAGGAGAACCTTCCTAGGCCGCTCCTGATAGCTCTTCTTCTTCTTCTTCTTCTTATGATGATGATGATATTGATGAAACACAGACCAAGATTGTCATTGATGATCATCGAGATACTTCTTTGTTGAAGTCATACGATGAGCACCGGGCGAAACAAATATGGCAAGGACGGGTAAGTATTTGTAACGAGACCAAAAATTAATTTAATTTTATCTATTCCTTTAATTAATTGAAATTTATTTTTATTTATTTCTTTAACTAATTTGACTTATTTTAAATTTTGCAGGATCGTCTCTTAAACCGATGTCATAACCATGCATTTGATATGCTCTCATTAGATGACGTGCCACAACAAGTGTGGACAATCATGGAGGCATCCGGCTTGGCTCCACTGATCTCATCATCATACACTTTAGTGGATAGGTTGTTGCTGGGAGCATTCGTTGATAGATGGTACGAGGATACTGACACGTTTCATCTCCCATGTGAGGAGATGACTATCACCCTGGATGACGTGTCATCTATCCTACATATCCCGGTGACGGGGGTTTTGTTCGGTTGGGATAAACCCAATCAGGCGGAGGCAGTGGATCTGATGACTGCATTGCTTGGCATGGGCCATGCTGAGGCTACGAAAGAGGCGATGAACATCAAAATTGGTGCTATAAGGTTCAGCACGCTGAAGGAAGTGTACACCAAAGCAGTTAGGAGCCGACGATATGATATTGCGGCCAGGTGTTATCTCCTTTACTTGGTGGGTAGTACATTGTTCGCAGATAAGACGAACAATTCTATTGGATGTCACCTGCTGGCTGTTGCGCGCCTTGGAGGACCTCGCCATGGTTGATCAATACGCATGGGGTGCTAGTGCACTAGCGTATTTATATGACCACTTGTCCTTCGCTAGCAAGGCGAATAAGGTCTCTTTGACCAGCTACATGTCTTTGCTGCAGGTAAACAAATATAAATTCATTATTTTTCTTTAATTTAATTATGTTTATTTTTATTAATATTTAAAATAATTAATTGATGGTCTATTTGCAAGCATGGATACTGGACCATTTCCCAACCATTGGTCCATGTGCTATACATAGAGGTGATTATGACGAGACCATGCCTAGAATCTTCAAATGGAGTCCACAGCAGTCCGTGCCAAACTTTGAATACACATATCGCATGTTTCTGGAGAGGCTCACTGCTGAGCAGGTTGTAAGGCAGCCCTATGACCCCGAGCACCGAGATTCCCGCCCCTTGGAGGTAGCTTTCTAATTCGGATATCTGCGATATGGCATGATGCGTAGGGTTTATCTTCCTTATAGGGTTTTGCTCCAGTTCGGGTACATTTAGAGTATTCATCGGAATCCACCTGTCGGAAGACCCCTCCCCTCAGCCATTGATGAGAGTTTTGCGGAGTGGCATCTCCATCTTTTGGACGACGCTACGAGAGGAGATCACATCACCTACGATGGTGAATGTGAACCGCAATATGCACAGGGTTTCCCATCCTTTTCTCTTACCCGCCTCGATTAGGGTGGATCGTCCTGAGGCTACATTACTTATAAGTTCATTATTCATTACTTGTAAGGTATATTAATATTATATTAAATTTTTTAGTATTAGCTACTTATTGATGTTTTGTTACATTTGTAGGCTCGCGCTCAGCAGAGATTTGCTGAACAAACCCAGTACCTCAAGTCGTTGTTGTTAGAGCTTCAGGATCCTTATCTGGACGCTTTGAGGCGGGTGCATCAGTTGATTGTGACACCTCTCACAGAAGAGATGACACATGTTGTCCAGATGACTAGGGGTAGGGGAGGGGTAGGGGAAGGGGAAGGAGTAGTGGAAGGGGAAGGGGTAGGCAACGACTATAGTAGGTGTTGACTTTGTGTTGACTTTATGTTTTATGACTTTGTGTTTTATGACTTTATGTAGGTGTTGACTTTGTGTTCATTTTATTTTATTATAACTTTATTTATTTGATTACCCTTTTTTAAATTAATGTTTGGAAAAAAATAAATTTAATATTTTATGATTATTATTATATAATTAAACTAGAAGTCTACCAAATAAATAAAAATTATTTTATAATAATGCAATGCGATCCAAAAATAATGTAATAATATATTAATTATTAGGAATATCATGTACAACATCGTCCCACCTCGAAGGAGGTATTAAATCTCTAAATAATGCAATGCGATCCAAAAATATGATACCCCAAGGAGCTCCATATTCGTTAAAATGATGTTTCCAAGAAGGATGAATAGATGCTAATGATGACCCTCCCTTCAAGAAAACTTGAACCCAATGATTTGCCTCAATCTTAGGGTCTAATGAACAGAAATATCAACATTAAAAAGGTAACACAAGCTCTCATATGACGAGCCATCGAAACAAGAACCACATTGTAACTGTTAACAGTGACATGCATCAAGTTAGTATACGGTAAAAATGTAAAACAATCTCTCATATGACGATACAATGGAAAGAATAGCCACAATATACCTGTTAGCAATGACATGCCCCAATGCTGGAAGAATCAACCATTTATCCTTATATGTGCTGTCACGTTCTTCTTAATGTGATATTGACACAACAAATGCGCCGAAGTTGGAAAAACGATCTGGATTGCTTTCACCAATGCACCTTCAAAATCAGAGATAATGACCTTGGGCATGACATCATCATCTTTCAACAATCTTTTCACTTGTTCTAATGCCCATACGAAGCTTGGATACTGCTCCGTCTCCATGTAAGAAAATGCAACGGTAAATGACTTCTCGGTAGATGTTTGCCCAACCACCTCAAGCAAAGGCCATTTGTATTTGTTAGTCTTGTAGGGGTTGTCTACGATGAGCACAATGTTAAACGAATTAAAAAGAGTAACATATTTTGGATCATCCCAAAAAATTTGTTTCACAATATCCGTGGACTCGTCCTTTCTGTACCAAGTGTCATAACCATCCTCCCTCAAAGTCTTCAAAAGATGTTGCATCTATGTTCTCGGACGCCTGACCTCTCTTCTCTATTTATTGCGGATGTTGTAAATTTGCATCAATGTAGTGAAATTATTTGAGTTTTCCTCCTTCAATGTGGCCAATATGTATCTCGACTTCACTCCATTCTTCGTCATAGATAGTGATGATCTTTTCATACTTTTCAGGCATAGGTCTTCTGGGGAATGAGTGTACGATGAATGATTCACACTTATCGTGGTTATGGGACCCACAAGATACCCTTACCCTCCACCCTCCGAGTGACGAATATGGTCTACCGTGCACCTTGAATGAACAATTGCTCTTCTTTGTGCCGGTGACATACTTCAACTTCTCCTTTTTTGGTTTGTATATGCCAAATCTTTCATAGCAAAGTGTAATCCTATTTTTCTGGCCGACTCCTCCTTTATCAGACCTAAGAATCCTTAGAACATGTCCTTGTGAATATGCAACTTCACGAACCCATTTCACCAGAGCTTCACAGTCGGGGAAAACCATGTCAGTCTCAAACGCACTAGTCAAATCCAGATATTCGACCTCTTCATCATTCGCCGATACAATATGATTCATCTCGGCATCGTTGTTGTCTTGCATGATTAAGCTACAAACACAAATTGAAGTTAAAATTAAAAAAATAAACAATAAAATTAAAAATTAATAACCCTCGCTGACGATTGATTTTATAACACTCGCTGAGGGGTCAGCGAGTGTTATAAAATCAAAATTTTATAACCCTCGCTGAGGGGTCAGCGAGCTTATCTTTTTGTTTGGCTCGCTTACCCTCAAGCGAGCCACCCTGCGACAGTGAAAAAGAAAACGTAACAGCATGTCTATGTCTAACTTAACATTAACCACTTCAAACTCGTAATACTTCAAATATCAACCTAAAAGATCAACTTTATGGCAATAGAATTACCTTGATTAATGTATATGGATTGCTTGCAATTGAAGAAAGGTGGAGGAGAAAAGGGGGTTTTGTATTGATGAGGAGTGGAAGAGGCTGCTGGAGAGTTAACGTGAAAAAGAAAAAGAGAAGGAAGAAGAAAAAATAGGTTTGCATGCATGGAGGAAAGAGGGGCATTTTGGGTAGTTTACTTTATAGTAAGGTTAGTAGGATCTTTTTTTTTTAAAAAAAAAAAAAGGGTTACTGGGGGTAAAAAACTAATTCCCCAGTAATAAATAATAATACATAATCGGTATTATATACTTTATCTATTGTTGAATATAAGTCATATTAAATAAAAATTTTCATTTCATAATATAAGTTGCTCTACAAAACTAATGGTTCACCGCTAGTTATTATGAAAAGATAATAAGTTGAAAATTAATTATAAAAAAAAAGACCAAAACAGGAAAAAAAAATACACAATAAAACATACAATTATACTCCTTAAGTTGAGTATGTGTTACAAACTTAAAAGACTTGTATATTCATAAACCAAGTAAGGGAGTACCGTGGAAGGAAAAAAAAATTGCACAATGCAAATGACAATTTTTTAAATTCTGGGTCCATGAATTCTGCACAAAAATGAAGGACTATTTCCTTGGTTGCTTTCACTTCTTTTGTATGATACGGAAACTTTATGATACGAAGACTTCATAATCCATATCTTCATATCTTCATTTATATGGATTCAACAAGTGCTTGTTTATTCAGCGGGACCCTCTCACTCCAACCGTCCGTTAGTTAATTGTTATCCTTGTTTTGTTTTTACCAATAATTGAGTACAGGTGGCCATAAAAAAAGAGGACGTAAGGAAAGAATGAAAAAAAAACATTTCCAAAAAAGGGAAACCACATTTTTATTTTTTGATAAGCAAGGGAAAACCACATACATCTTGATCACTAAAGTTAGCATTTCTTGCACCATACATTATAATTGTGGCAATTCATTTCTCATTTAGTTTGATTCTCTATCCTTCTCACTAAGTTGTGGGACTTATTAATACTCTGATTGGTTCATTGTTCTTCCTTGATCATTTCGAGTGGCTAGCTAGCTAGTTATATTTTGGTCTTGGTCTTGGTCTTCGTATTGAGAAAAAAAAAACAAAACAAAACAAAAAAAAAAAAAAAAAAAAAACCTTTGGTGTTATTGATGGCTCTGAATTTGCCCTCTCCAGCTCAAGTGAAACCCTTATTTTTCTCTGATACACTTAAATCAAACACCTTCACAAAACTTCCAGGTATTTTATTCTCCTGTCTTTGTCTCAAGTCTCAACTACTGTACTTCTGGTTAATTATATTTGTGTTAACTTGTATTTTTCTTGTTTATGATTTTTTTCTCCTCTCATGCGATTGACTGTGTGTGTGTGTTCCGTACATGGGTTAGCTTCTTTATATATATAATATGTGTGTGTGTTCTGTACATGGGTTAGCTTCTTTTTCTGTTTTTACTTTTTTCTTTTATTGAGTCTAATATATACGTTAACTGACCCTTTTTTTTCTTAGCTAATAAGCAATTATCTCACCTTGATGTTATGCTTTGAGGGTTTTTTGATGGAAACGATGATGAAGAAGAGGCAAAAAGTGTAAGCATGGAAATGGATAAGGAAAAGCGGCGTAGTAAATGACAAAAAAAAGGACAAAATACCGTCAATAAAATGGATAAAACAACAGGGCTTCGGCCCCCAAAACAGCATGAGTTAGTTGAATAAGGCCACGTGCCCCGACATCCACATTAACTAATAAGCTCTATCATTACCTCTTCTTTGTTCAATTGTTTCATCACTTTCACGCGAGAAGCCTCCATTGGGTTCAAGGATTACTTATTTTTTGATAGCTTATCAAAATATTGGTTGATACTTGATACACTTCAATGATATGCCACGTTTAAATCCTTAAATCTTTTGGTATGTCTATAAAAAAAATTTAAGATTTATGCATTAATGATGTAAAATTTTTTACAATTATTATTATTAGTATATTATTCATCATCAATTTATATTACTTTTAGTCAATCCGTGTTAATCCATTAACGTGGAATAATATGCTAACAACATTAAAATTAAAATTAAAAACTTAAATTATCCATGCATACACTATTTTCCTTTTTTTTTTTCTAAACATTGAAATTAAAACATTTTTTTTCTCACCCGGAATAAAAACATAATTTAATAACCTCTTTATCTATACTCATTTCATGTCGTTTTTTTTCTAAGGTTTTAGTTTATAATTAATAACATGGGGTAAAATCCATATTATAATTAAAAAAAGTGGATTAAGGTAGTTACTAGTTAATTTTAACATATTATAATTTTAAAAGATTATATTCTTACCATATTATAATCATAAATAAAAATAATCATAATCATAATTTAATTTTACAAGCTATACCAAACACACAATTAGATAATAAGATTAAATTAAAAGTTTATTTTTATTCCAATACTACCTATCATAGAAACTCTAACATTAAATAAGCATAAATTAAAGTGTGAAATTGTAGTAATTTTTTAAAGATTAAAACACTTAACTATATTAATTAATTTTGTTGGTTTATGTTATTCAATTAAAAATGACTTAACATAAGAGAGTACATCTTCCGATCACATATGTAAGATCTTTTTGAAAAAATTTATTTCAAAAAAAAAGTGGGTTAAGGTAGTTACTAATTAGTGGTATTAGAAATGTAAAATTTTATTGTACTTTTTCAAATTTATCCATATAATTATGATTGTGATTATAAAAAAAGCTGATTAAATATGAGATTTTTAGAAAGAAATAATTAAATATTATTAAAAACTAAAATTCAGTCTTACAAATAGGACTAAAGATTTTTCTTTAAAAAAATCTTACAAATAGGACAAGATAAATTATTTTAGTTGGTTGCAGTTAAGGGAGCAGATAGGTCGGATGGCTCAATGCGGTTTAAGGCGTCAGCCTAATCTAATTGGGTAATAGGTCATGTTTAGGTTTTTTAAAAATCTATTTAATTGTGCGGAAATAGTATATGCACTTTACACTGTCATGATATCATTCATTGTTGATGGATTAGCAATAATTTATTTGCAAATAAAAATAATGCATATGTGGATAAAGAATGATGTATTGACAATGTAAAAAGTTTTATACTATCGGTGCATATATATTAAACTCTTTAACTATATAGGTTAAGAATTAAGCATTTTTAGAAAAACATATATAAACTATATATTTCTTTTGGTCTTATATATAAGTTACATTTTAGAATATTTTTTTAGTTTTAAGTACGAGAAGGGATCAGTTTACACAAATCAAATTATACTAATTTTAATATCGCTCATAATTCTTACACAATTCAAATTTAATCGAATCAACCGTTGGATTGAAAATTCATATCTTGTAGATCGTTTATATCAAATTTTTAAAAAATCCAAAATCATTAAGTACTTTATTCATATATATATATATATATATATATATATATTAAAATTAACGAAATACATGTCTTAAAAGTATATGAAAATGAAACTATTTGAATATATATTCAATGATATTTAAATTTTATTAAATTTGATACAAATGATCTAGATAACACATAGTTATTAATTAACGTATGAATTATTGAAACTCATATTGTATAAAAAATTATGAACAATGGAACAGTTAATGTAATTTAACTTTGTATAAATGGATCCATCGTCAATATATAAATCATCTTATAAGTATTTCTAGAAAACATTTTACTTTTTTCGTGAACTACCTCAAATTAATTAATGTTCACATAGACTAAAACACATTCACTCCACATATGATCCTAACGAGATTCTTTAATTACTTTTACTTTTGAGATGTACATGACGGAAACTTTAATGTTCATTTTTTAAAAAAATGGGATTTACTGTACAAATTAAGACTACTTTACTTCCCTAAAAAAAAAAAAAAAAAAAGACTATGTTACTAAGGATGATAATTTTTTGGCAAGCGAATTTGGTAGATGGAGAGAGTTTTATGAGTTTTTCTGGTTGCAAAGTGATGTTGCCGATATTGGTCAATAAGAATATTAAGTTAGTGGAACATAATAATGAGAGGAATTTTCAAAGTTTTTTTTTTTTTTTTTTTTTTTTTTCCAATTCTCCTTAAAAAAATTATACAACTTAAAGAGGCTATTTTTTAAAATGAAGGAACTAACTAATGTTATACGATGGTGTATGGTTAAAATGTGTGCATAAAGGAAATAATTAAGTGATATCAGATATCCCTTAAAAAAAAAGTGATATCGTTCACAAAAAAAAGTGATATATATATATATATACACATATGACTACAAAATTTGTTTGCAATTATAAAGTTCATAATTTTGTCTTCTTAATCTTATCCTCTTTTCTCCATATTCACTTTTCAACATGTGAGGTACATGAACTATTCTTAAATGCTGCATGGTAGAGGTTGCCTAGTATGAAAGTTTAGTTTTTCAATATAGAAATATGGGTTGTGCTAATAAGTGTATATTGTTTAAGCATTTTAAAATAAGTAAAATATTATTAAAAATTTAAGTTCAACATTTCTCAATATATTACATATATTATTTTTCAAGGTTAAAATACATTTGTTGTATACTTAAGCAACACTCTTACTATTTTTGTAAACATATTAAATTTAGCCTCTTGTTCTTAACCTTTAAGTTACGAAAATTCTTAATTTTATTATTCCTAAATCTTGGTTACTTTGTTGAACAGTAAAAAATGACAAATATTTTTTCTCCAAATAAAGTTAAAGTAATTAATAAAAAAACAAAAAAAATTGTATATTTTGAATTGTAATTAATTGATCAATGCAAAATGTATTTAATTAGTTATTTGATAATTAATAGATATATTAGACAGATTATTAAATACATATTTCCTTGAATTTTTTTAACTTTTTGCAATTTTTTTACATTCCTCGTGGAATCGGAGATACATTTTATCATTAGTTTTTACTTTTTAGTGATATTTACTCAATTTTTTATTTTTTTTTTCTTTTTTTTTTTGTAAAACTCACTCGGCTGGTTTGATTCCCAGGTAGCTTTTCTCCGAAGAGAAAGGATTGTGAGAGTGGAACAGAGAGAAGAGTCCATTGCTCTGTACAGTCACCACCACCAGCCTGGCCAGGAACAGCTATTCCAGAACCTACTCTAAAGACATGGGATGGGCCTAAACCTATCTCTGTATTAGGTTCTACTGGTTCTATTGGGACACAGGTTTAAACTTTAATTTCCCTTTAACAATATCAGTATCGTTACCAAGAAATTAATATATGCAGTTCTTTTAAATAAGTTGTTTGAGATTATCAAACTAGTCAAATTAATCACTGATTTTATGGACTATTAATGTCAGAAACTAATATGATTAACAAATATTTTTTATTTCGGGGACTAATTTAGAATTTCGATAATGTCAGAAACTAATTTCAGTGATGCCCACAAAATCAATGACCAATCTAACATATTACTCGACCAATGTGCCATTTTAGGAACTGGACATGCAAGCAGTGGCAGAGCTTGAACTTAATCCTAGGGGCAGCCAAAATTCGATCTCAACTTTATAATAATTATTTTTGTTTACTACTCCGTATCAAGATTCAAAACTACAATTGGCCTGGTGGTCCATTTAATTTTCTGTCATCTCAAGGTTCCTGGTTTGAGTCTCACAAAACTCAATTTACACGTGATTTTAAAAGAATAGCCGAAAACCCCCTCTTAAAAAGAAAGAATCAGTGATTGGAAATCAATCCCACGTTCATGCGTACATAACTGAGTGCTCTAACCACCAGATGTTATGTGAATGTGAAGCTCTTCAGACTAATCTCTGAAGATTAAAAAAAATAAACCCTTACTTGACCCCTAAGAAATCAATCTCTCTCTATCAATTTGGTCCTGAAACACGCTAGCATTCTTGAAAGAGGGAGCAAATGTTCATGTTTTAAAGATTTCCTTTATGCATCTAGTCTGCATTTGCCGAAGTATTTAAGAATCTGCATTCCGAGTTATTCAAATCTTGACATAGCCTAGTAGGTTCTCTATCTGTTTTGGTTTGCTAATTCCCCTCTAGAAGCTTGAAATGTCAAATTAAAAATCAAATAAATAAATGAATACAATGGAAATTTTACTCCTCCAATCCTTCTTGAAAGTTATATAGATAGGTTCTGTTACCTCCTTGTGGTCTTGATTATTTTCCCTTGCTCATTTTTGTAGACACTGAGTATAGTGGCTGAGTTTCCTGATAGATTTAAAGTTGTGGGGCTCGCAGCTGGTTCAAACATTACTCTTCTTGCTGATCAGGTAACAAATGCCACACTCGAAACATGCAATGGAACTTTCCTATCTATGACTTTTAAGTGAATATGAAATCTTACAAATTGATATGAATTTTTTATTTATTAATTTTCAGGCCATGATTAATTGAGTACTATATCTTTGCTCATTTGTTATATTGGCCATGTAGCAAAGTCTTGATATCTTTTATGTGACTAATTAGAATCGACAAACCTTTTATTCCTTCACATTTAATGTTTGATTTTCCTTTTTGAATTTTCTTCTCAATTTGTGAATGGATAAAATCATCTTGTCTATTAAGATAATTTGGGTAAGAAAAATGAAATTAAATAGATTCGACAAACTAAATTAGCCAATATTGTCAAATTCACCATTAATCTGTCACATATACTCACAGTACAAACAAAAGAAATGTCATATTCTTGATATTTTTTATTGTGCAGGTAAAGACATTTAAGCCTCAGGTTGTTGCTCTTAGGAATGAGTCTCTTATTGATGAACTTAAAGAGGCTTTGGCTGATGTTGAACACAAACCCGAAATCATCCCTGGAGAGCAAGGAGTCATTGAGGTGGAAACCTATTTTGATCACATATTCTATGATTTGGTTTATTCAGCCAATAGTGCTTTTCCTTAGTAGCAATATATTTCAGGTTGCTCGTCACCCTGATGCCGCTACCGTAGTTACAGGAATAGTTGGTTGCGCAGGATTAAAGGTAACTCCAATATATTTTGTATACCATATTTACGTGGTTATTCCCAATTCCCAAGAGTATTAGGTCTTCCACATGCATGCTATCCATATAAATTTTTGTATTAACTTCAGATGATTAAGTTAAACCAGTCAACAAACATATGCTTGAGGTTTATTTGATAGCTTAGCAAAAAAATGCCTGTTATTATTTATTCTTGTGCAGGGGCTATCATTATAGCTTGAAAGTTCATTGGTGTCATTAATTACATTCAACAAATGTTTTAGTTTTGCTTTCCGAACAATTGATATACACATTTATGAAATTCTTAGCAAAGTTAGTTTGAGAGATAAGACACTAAAACTAAATATGTTTTTGGCAAATAGTTATCAGCAACTGATACTTCCTCTCATTATTTTCTTAGCCAACTGTTGCAGCCATAGAAGCAGGGAAAGACATAGCATTGGCCAACAAAGAGACAATGATTGCTGGAGCCCCTTTTGTTCTTCCTCTTGCTCAAAAGCATAACATAAAAATTCTTCCTGCTGATTCAGAACATTCTGCCATTTTCCAGGTATTTAAGTACATCATCTACACACACTCATCTCCCTTACCGTTTATTCCGTCCTACTGTTGGATTGAAGCAATGAAATTTTTTATATGCACCGCTTCTTGCTTTTGATAGTCACTGATGGTTAGTATTCTTATCTACAGTGTATCCAGGGATTGCCAGAGGGTGCACTTAGGAAAATCCTTCTAACTGGATCAGGAGGTGCTTTCAGGTAATTAAAAACAGCTCAATAGTTCTGGCAGTTGGTAATGAAGAGCATGTTAGTCGCTGTATTGGGGTTTCTCTCTATAAATGTAAACCTGGTTTTCTTCTATGTATTTGCATTTGTTCATGTCTAAATATCCTATGGTTTAAGTGATCTATCTCTTTTTTTTTTCTGTAAGCTAATCGTGGTTTTAAATTGTGAGTGAAATCTCGTATGAGGATATATTGTGATCACTACAATCATCAAACAATTGAAAAAAGATATGGCCAAAGTGGATGCAATTGCAATCACAATGCAATTGAAGAGACTGTCAAAACCACAATATTGCGGCCAAAATTGCTTTAGCGGACCACAATTCAAAGATTTTTCTTGAAGCTTTTAAAGGGTACTTAAAAAGAAAGATATAAGAATATAAACTTTATTAAGTGTTTTTAGATGTTGTTGTCTGCATACTTAATGACGAAGGATCTCTATTTGAATCAATACTCTCTTAATGTAGGAAACCTTAAATGGTTTTTAGGCTGTATAGAATTAACCTAAATTTTTAGCCACTCCTGAATGACAGGGAATGGCCTGTTGAAAAGATGAAAGACATTAAACTTTCTGATGCATTAAAGCATCCCATTTGGAGTTTGGGAAGAAAGATAACTATCGACTCTGCTACCCTTTTCAATAAGGTCGGTTTCCTATTCTGCTAATGTTTTTATATAAAAAAAAAGTACTTTCTTGTGAATCTATCTAATAACACTGTTCACACTTCACAAAATTAACTTCATTTTTTTTTGCAGGGTCTAGAAGTAATTGAAGCACATTACTTGTTTGGAGCAGAATATGATGATATTGAGATAGTTATCCATCCGCAATCTATCATACACTCAATGATTGAAACACAGGTGTTGTGTTAACTGTAGCTTCATAACATAAAAGTACATACAAATTTTGACTAACAATATGGATGTCCATGCCAACAAATTCAAGGCCAGGGAAAGGAAATAAGAAAGTTAAAGATAACCAAATATTGCTTTGACCTTTTCTCATATTAATTTTATTCCTTTTTATCATTCCAGGATTCATCAGTTATTGCACAGTTGGGGATACCTGATATGCGGTTGCCACTCCTTTATACATTGTCTTGGCCAGAGAGAATCTATTGTTCCGAAATTACTTATCCCCGACTTGATCTTAGCAAGTAAAATAATTTTTCCATGCTACATAAATATTTCAACTTCAATGAGCTTACCATACTGATCTAATAATTTATGTTCCATTATTTAATAAGTTATGAAACTTGAAAATAGTCTCAATTGTTTGCTATGAAGGATGGACACTTTGAAATAGTTGTCATTATCCCATTTATAAGTTCCCTATACTTTGATTAAACTCACCTATAACGAGGTTTTTATGATAATTTTAAATTTAAAATTGAACGTGCCTTACTTTGCTAACTCTTCAACTTCTTGACACATCTATATTTAAAATCTTGTCATTCAGGTATGGTTCTCTAACATTTCAAGCTCCTGACACGGTGAAATTTCCATCCGTGAATCTTTGCTATGCCGCTGGGCGTGCTGGAGGCACCATGACAGGAGTTCTTAGTGCAGCAAATGAGAAAGCAGTGGAACTGTTTGTAGGAGAAAAGTAAGTATTATGGAAGTCATTTTCACTATGCTAAATGTTTCACTGAGAATTCCACTGCATTTGTAGATGAATCCATGAATATCTCTATTCTACCTTAATTAAATCAATGATACATCTTCCATATCAGGAGTAAAGTTTGAACATTTGAATACAGAAATGTGAATATATTAAAATTCCAGAATGATGATGATGAAATTTAAAATGTTGCACAGGTTATTTGTCACAAGGAAGTAAAATCTGGTTAGTTATGTAGATTAAAATTGTTCCAATCATAAAACATTTATCCAAAAAAAAGTTTTGTACCTTCTTTCCACTACAACATTTCATGATTACCGTACATGCACATAGACTGTTTGGTTTCAAAACCCAAAATAGTGAATAATTTCCAAGACCTGTCAGAATATGCCTCTTAACTTGAGTAGCATTTGGAATTCTTTATATTAAATTTTGAAGGAAAGGGCAAAAGGTGACAGTTATTTACTAAGAAGTCATAGAATTCCATTATTTTTATTTGCATTTGTCTTTGGTGAACAAAAAAGTTTGGAGCATCTACATTTTATACTTGAATGTTTATTTAGTATGGTTTGTTGTTTCATTTGTTTCTTTACCTGCACTTTTTATGCTCTCTAACAACAGATGTCTTCTTTTCAATTTGAATCCTCTTCTAATAGGCTGTTTTTCTATTTCCAGGATTAGCTATCTGGATATTTTCAAGGTTGTTGAGTTAACATGTCAAGAGCATCAAAAAGAATTGGTAGCATCTCCATCACTTGAGGAAATTATTCACTATGACCAGTGGGCAAGACAATATGCTGCTGGTTTGCAAAAAACATTAAGTTATTAATTCCTATATTCCTGACTTGTACTGATTTAAGTAAGAAGTGGGGATCCATTTCTTGTGCTAGCATATTTTGTGAATGCATTTGTTGGCATTCGTCAAATGTGAAATAAAATAAAATGCTAATGGGTTTCAAGAAAAGGTCTTGTTTAGCTGTAAATTTGGTTCCATCTTTATGGATTCATATCAACGTTCAAAGGATTAAGGGAATGCATTAATCTCGCTAGCTTTGGGATTATTAGTTGTAAATTTGGTAGTTATTTGTCTTTCAGCCAAAGTTGTTTTGGGATCTGTTCGCAAAATTAACTTGAGTTTGTAACTTATAGTCGGGAACTTATAATTGTTTAGCTGACTATTTGAAATAATGTTGTTCGACAAAATTAGCTTTTAAAGTAGCTGAAAATTATTAAATGACCAAAAAGAACATGCAACATTATATTATTTTAATTTTTTCAAATTTTTTCTTTATTTATTAATTAGATAATTAATTAATAAAAAATAAAAAAATTAAATTATAATTAATTAAATTCGTTTCTTTTCTTAATTTATTAATTATGTATTTAATTAATTAATTATAAAAAAATTATTAAATTATAGTTAATAATTAATTAAATACACAATTAATTAATAATTAAATTTTCATCAGTGTTTTTTAATTTTCTCACACAAATCTAAATAATAAAAATATGGAACCAAATTACTCTACCATGGCTATATGGAACTAAATTACATGGAATCAAATTATTGTACCAAATTATTAAAAAAAGTCATGTATCGTAATAATACATCAAAAAAATTCAAATATGAAAATAATATATGTTTTTATTAAAAAAAAATAAACAGAAACGGAAAAAAAAAATCCATACATCAAAAAATCCCTAATGTGAAAATAATTTAATGCATTGACTCCCACAATAAACGAGAAATCTTGTTACGAACTTCTCTCATTTCAAAATTCGTCCGAGTTAAATGTTCATCATCATTGATCTCAGTATCCTCAAGTTCATCTTATGGTATATAATTTGGATGTTTCTCTAAATCAAGAAACAACATATCATTAGCTGAGTTTATGTGAATTATATTTATGCAATGCAAACGTAGCCATAATAATATCAATCTGTGTCTTCACACTGTAGTGTGGCATTTGATGAAGAATATTTCATCTTTTCTTCAAGACTCCAAATGATCCTTCAATACTGCTACGAAGCGATGAATGTGCACAATTAAAAGCTTCTTTTGAATTATTTGGTGCCTCGTGATGAAATTGAGATTGATGGTACCTTATTTTTTGGATATGGTGTAACATCCCAAATTTTAATCCCCAGTATAATTAGAATAATAATAAGATTGAAATAATAATAATAATAATAGTAATAACAAGGTACAAATGAGTGTTAAAAAGGGGTATTTTAGCTTTTTAGAAACGTATAATAATAGAAAATTAAGAATAAAATATTTACAACTTTAAACACAAATTCCTCCGTTGGATGTGAAGATAGGAACCTTAGGAAGTTAACTTTCAAATTTGAGCAAGATCCGACTGGTAACGAAGGAGATATGACACTTTGAAGTGCATAAGAAAGGAAAACTGAACTGGCTAGCTAATCGATTAGGACTTGACAATGCTGAAAGCCACTTTTACACTGGCTAATCAATTAGCACTGAAAAATAAAAAGGTTCATTTGCACGTTAACTCCCATCCTTCCACCATAAGCTTCAAGCAAACCCTTGTCTTCCTCCCCAAGCTCTCTCTCTCTCCCCAAACTCTATTGGAGCTCTCTCCCTCCCTTACTCCAAGTCACTCTCAAGAGCTCTCTCCCTCTCTAAGCTTCGTTGATTTCTCTCTTCCTCCAAGCAAGAGCTCTCAAGCTCCATTGCTCTTCATCCTTTTCTCTTACAACAAAGTAATCAAGGAATCCAAGCCAAACCCTTACCCACTTCATTTCTCCATTTGATTGGGCTTCCACACCGTGGTTAGTTGCTCTCTCCAAGATCTGAAGCAAGTTTGAGAAGACTTGGAGCCCTAGGGAACACCAGGGTCAAAGGAGACCAAAGGCTTTACTCTCTTTCTCTCTCTTAAAGGTAAAGAGGGGGTATTGTCATAACTGAGGGTTAGATTCTAAATAGGGTATAGGGATGGCTAAGGGTAGAGGAATGTGTATGTTAATGAACCTTAGGGTAATTGATATTGGTAAAAATTAAATATCTAAAATAAAGAAGGAAAACTCATTTTAATACTTATGATTATATGTGATATACGAGGGTATAGGTGATGTTGCATGATTTTTATGAAAATGATAACTGATGAATGTCGTTGAATTGATATAAGTGATGACTTAGGGTCTAGAAATGAATGTGTCATATTGGTAAGTTTTAATTCATTTTATAAAGAGAATTGAGCAAAAGATGAATTAATTGAGGTTAGTAAAAGGGACTTAAGCTTGATGAAAGGAATTTAGGGTAGCTAAAATGACTTAAGCATAAGGGAAGTTAATAGGGATGAGATTAATTGAGGATTAGCTAAAATGTCTTAAGCATAAATGAATTAACTGAGGTAGAATTGATGGAATTAATATTGATGGAGGTTAGTGGAAGGAAATTAAGCATGAATCAGATTCTAATCAATAAATATGAAGATGTAAGAAAAGAGAATGGATGACTCGAATGTTTAAAGAAATACGATAAAAGGAAACACACATTGATAGGCGCATATGACTAAAGAATAGAGAATAAAATAAGGGCTATAGAGTAAGAATGCACCAGGTATCCCTTAAGTGGGAAAACGTGCAGGGTAAGTAAAGTCCGTCGCACCAGGTATCCTTAAGTGGGAAGACGTGCAGGATAGATAGAATTGGTTAGAAAACAGTAAATGGATAAACTGGATAATAGAATAAGGAAAATAAAGAGGGAAATGGGTGATCTAAGGAGGACGTATAGAATCGGTTGTATCAGGTATCCCTTAAGTGGGAAGACGTACAACACGAGTAGAAATGTACCATGTATCCCTTAAGTGGGAAGACGTACAACATAAAGAGAAATGTACCAGACATACAACATAAAGATAAATGTACCAGGTACCCATTAAGTGGGAAGATGTACAACATAAAGAAAAATGTACCAAGTATCCTTTAAGTGGGAAGACATACAAGATAGATAAATATGGTCAGGAACGGTAAATGGGAAATCAATAAAATATGAAAATGAGAAAAGAGGAAAAGAAAAAGGGAAATTGAGAAAAGAAAGAAAAATGAAAAAAAAGAGAAAAACAAAAAGAGACGATAATTTGAATGAACTAAAATAAAAATGTGTTATAATTGTGTTTTGTCTTAGTAAAACTGTGTAATTAATATTTTGGGAAAAGGAGAATTGTGCAAAAACAACGTGACCTAAGACTCAGTCTTTCGAGGAAATAGTTATTTTGGGAAAATGTTAAGCAACAAACACTTTACTACTTGAAAAATTTTCAGGAAAAATGTAATTACTATATCTATCTGCCTGTCTGTTCTGGTATTATTGTTTTGGCTTAATACAGGATAAACGCAGGGAAAATAAATTTGGGAAAGTCCGAAAAACAGGGAAAACTCTGCCGAAATTTGATAAAGAAATTTATAAGTAATTAATTTTAAATGAAATTTTCAAGTAACATAATAATACTATTTTAATTTAAGGGTAATTATTAGTGAGGGTGTCACATATGGTACCAAATATCCCAGTCTATCAGAATATCCTTTATCCACCAAATAATATTGACCTAGTAATTAAAAAATACTGAATTCAATAAATATTACGACCATACTTTATAATAATAAATAATTTCAACAATAAATTGAAGAAGGAAACACCTTGTGGTGATCGAGGAAAGTTTATTACTGGTGTGTTAATCACATGAAGAAAATTGTAACATCCCTAATTTAATTCCAAGCAATAATTAATGAATTAATACAATTAAAGGGGAAAGAATGGGTAGATTAATTGCTTAAAGAATTTTGGGAGCAAGGGGAGTAGTAATTATAAGTATTACGGGTTGTGTAGGAGACATTGGTAGCAAGGGGCAAAATTATCTAAGCGAAATCGGGAGTTAAATCGGCGTTTTAAATGTTGGAAATCAGCCGAAAAGAGAAAATTAGGAATTTATTATAGGATGTTAAGAAATTAAATTCCACCGTTGGATATGAAGTTTAAGGGGTCAAGAAGCTTGTCTAAATATTTGGGCCCGATCCAACGGTTAACGAAGAAGTTATGGCGAATCAAAGTCTGGAATCACTGGTGCACGCCCAGGCGCACCAGGGTGCATCAGATGCACCAACTCAGGTGCTTGGGCGCTCAGGCGCACCTAACTGGCGCTCAGGCGCGCGCAGAATGCCAAGCCACGCACCAGATGCGCTGAACACGCGCGCATGGCGCGCCTCACCCCGCGCCCAGGCGCGCGGGCGCGACAGATCCGCACCAGGTCCATAAATGGACGCGCCAGCCACCCTCCTCCTCACTCCATCCGCCCCAACTTCTCCCTCCTCACCCCAAAATCACCCCCAACCCCTCCTCCATGGAAACCCCCATCTCCCTTGGTCTCTTTCCCTCTCTTCCTCCTTTGGAGCTCTCTCTTTCTCTCTCCTAGGGTCCTCTCTCTTTCCTCCTCCCTTCCTCCGGCCACCAAGCCACCACCACCATACCCACCACCACGAAGCACCATGAGCCACCACCGCTATACACCACCGCCACCTTAGTCTCTTCCTCCCTTCCATAGATTCCTTCCTATTGGCCCTTTCTCTCTCATCCCTCTTGGTTCTCTCTCTCCACCGTCTACCTTTCCCCTCTCCGGCCGCCACCGCCTTGAACCGTGGCCACCATCACGGTGAGCACCCTCACCCCTTTCTCCTTGTATTCTCTTCCTTGTATTAACTATATTTTTACAGGTACTGAAGTGGAGCATACATGGGATATGGCCGAGCAGGACGTTCATTCCACTACGTGGAGTGAATATATATATATATATATATATATATTATTTTGAGTGGACAACTATTTTGTAATTTAAAATATGTAATAGTTGTACGCCCTGAACTTGTACCACTTGGGCACTAGGATCTGATCTGAATATTTTACTTATTGTGCGTTATGTTTTAAATATTTCTGGACTGACAGGTTATTAGAAGAGAATTTTTGGGAAGTCCGGAAAACAGAGGAAACTCTGCCGGATTTTCGTAAAAACTTTTAAAGAAATTAAGTTTTAAAAAGGAATTTTTGAACACCGATTTTAATAAAACCTAAAATTAACTAATAAAAGTGAGCGTGTTACAAAAAACACGTGTATCATGTGCCGATCCTTCCCACCCAACAGATAAAAATGTGAAACACATGTCAAAGTCACAAACAATCATCACATTAAAAGTGGTAATGCCTTTTCTCCCTCAATTTATAACGTGATTGATTAGCCTCTGGAATACATGCTGCCACATGTGTACCATCGATGCATCCAACACAATCCTATAATGTAAATATGATTGTTAGATAAAGGTATGCTTGAAGATTCATAAAATAAGTAAGAAAAAAGTTTACCTCAAAATAAGGATTGTATCTTGTATCATTAGAAATTTGAGGTGGTATAAATTGAAACTTTGGATCCTTTGATCGTATAAGATCACGTGCAAGACCCACATAACCATTATTTCTACCACAGATTGCTTCTAAAACATCGTGAATAGCTCTACTAATAGTTTTGGAAAATATTGTTATATAAGTGCATAGTAACTTAGAAAAATCTAAGTTACATAAATTGGTCTTCATAAAATAAAATTTTAATATTCATGAATTTTATTTTATTTATCGGATGATTTAATTTTTTGTTTATTTGAGAAAGTGTAGTGAATTTTTCATAAATTCATAATTTTCTCATGGTAAATCCAAATTTTATGAATTTGGTATCAAAATGTTCATAATAAAATGTAGAATATGATTTTTCATAAATGGACCTTTAATTTTGTATTGCACGAATTTTTTATTTTTTGGAAATTAATTTATGTTAATGAGTTTCTAAAACCTTAGAAATTGTATTTTTGGACCTGCATGAATTATTTATTTTTATACTTGTTTTTAAATGATAAAAAAATTATTTTTCCCTTGCAATGATGGGTGCGCACCGTCCAAATAAGGCTGACTAGAGGGGGGGGGGGATGAATTCAGTATTTTTATCACTTAATGTGAAATTCAAATTTTGAAACTTTGCATGGGAAGTGGGTTTAGCATTTAATCATGTCACAAAGAACCATAGTTCCATTAAGTTGCTGACTAGATTCCTCTACACTCTCATGACTACCAACTCAGAAAATTTGACTATGTATCTAGCCTTGAAACCAATCTCCATTCCTAAGACCAAAAAAAAAAAAAATCCTATCCATGAAACCCTTGAGAAATTCGTGACCCCCTTTGTGTTTTGTGGTGGAAATTCAATTTCCCAATTCTATAAATAGGAACCTTAGAACCTTAGTCATTTTTTTTTTCACACACTAGAGAAACAAAGAGCAAACAAAAAATATTCGTCCATTCTTAGAGGAGAGAGGCGTGGAGAACAAGAAGAGAGAGGAGAGTTGGTGCATTCTTAGAAGACTTACGAAATCTCTATTGCTAAAAAGTGAAGGTATTATATACTCTTAGAATTTTATTTTCTTCTATGATTATTTGATTTCATATGATTAAGTTTTCATTCTTCCCAATCTTCTATTTCAAATTATAAAATGAAAACTCTATGTTTTTACAAATTGTGAAACTATGTCTATTTTTTATGAGTATGTGTTTGATGTAAACCTTTGATAAAAGAAGATTTTTGTTGTTATTTGGTTGATGAGTCTTGAAAAGAATGAAAGTAAAAGAAGACTTAATTTTTTTATTGAGTATGAAGTATTATTGAGTGTGTTGATGTGTATATGATTAAGGAAAATTTGTTTATGCTAAAGTATAATTTTGATAATGGATTTGTGATGAATAGTTCATTTTATTTTCTTCTTAATATTTTTATAAGTATATATATAAGAGCTATATTTTTATAAGTATATATTTTTATAAGTATATATATATATATATCCTATAATTCTACATGTATTATATTTTGTTAAATATGGTAAGGAAAATAATTTTATGGTATGAAAGTGTAAAATTGTATGTTATGTTAATAATTTTTTCTATTTTGAGATTATGAGTATATAAGTGTTAAAAATATTTTTTTATGGACTTTGTGAAAAATAAAATATATTTTTTATTAAAAAAAAGAAGAGGCCGAATCATTTTTTGGTAGAGTATTAATTATTTGAGTAAATTACACTGACCTCCCCTGAGTTTTAGTCATATTACACAAACCACCCATCTTTTTACACCTACACAAACCACCCCTATGTAAAACGGAGTTATCAAATGTTAAAATATATTGTGATTTGACCAAATTGCCCAAACCCTAATTTCCTTTTCTCTACTCCTCGGGTAACTTCTCCTTCTTCTTTACATTTCTTCTCCTTCTTTGCTGCAGCGGTTGCACTTCTTCTTCTTTTTTATTTTTTTCCTTCACTTCTTCTTCTCTGCAGCGACTTCTTCTCTTCTTCTCTTTTTATTTTGTTCTTCCCTTTTTCTCTTCTTCTCACACGAAGCCACCACATTTTTTTCTTCACCTTCTTCTCTTCTTCTCACCCGAAGCAACCACACCCGCCATCACACCACAACGCGAAGCCACAACACCTCATTGCCACCCCACCTGATGCAAGCCCCTGCACACCACGCCGCCACCACACCACGACCCACAGAGATCGCGACAGCCACCACGCCACCGTGCCACGACGCACCGCAACAACCACGTCGAAGAATGCTACAGAGTGGAAAAGAATGCTACAACACCACTATTCTAGAGATCAAATCAATTTCAGCACCACGATTGTAACATCCCGAATTTTAATTCTAATAATAATTAGAATAATAATAAGATTGGAAGTAAGGATTATCCAAAAAGGAGTTTAAAATGAGGGATTAGGAGTCCTCTGGGTGCCATAAAGGAATCAAGGAGTGTTGGCATTGGACAAGAAATTTAAAGAAGACCAAACGAGTGTTAAAAGTCGATGTTTTCGGTGTTATAAACACCCTAAGTTAGGAAATTCAAAATAAAAGATATACATCTTTAAACATGAATTCCACCGTTGGATATGGAGATAAGTGTCTTAGGAAGCTTGTCTCCAAATTTGGGCAAGATCCGACGGTTAACGAAGAAGTTATAGCACGGTCAACACAAAGTCAACAGACCCACGCCCAGGCGCTTCAACAGCTCGCCCAGGCGCGCGAGCGCGCAGGCCACAGCAGCATTCTCGCCCAGGCGAGGAGGAGGCCGCGCCCAGGCGCGCGGCGCGAAGCTGATTCGCACCAGCACCATAAATGGTGCGAAAATACCCCCCAAACCCCCCATTTTTCCACCCCTCCTCCCTTCTCCTCCACAACCTCCACCACCGCCGGAGCCACCAAGACGCCGCCACCTCCTTGGCTCTTCCTCCCTCCCATAGATCCGCTCTCTCTCTCTCTCTCTCTCTCTCTTTCTTTCTCTCTCTTCTTGGATTCCCCATCTCTCTCTCCTCCTCCACCGCCCACCTCCTTCCTCTCCGGCCGCCACCGTCACCGCCGTGAGCCGTGGCTACCACCACGGTGAGCATCCCCATCTCTCTCTTCCTTCCCTTGGCCTTTCTCTCTCCTTCCCCTTTGGCCGAGCTTTCTCTCTCTCCACGGATCTCACTGACGCCGTTGTCGACTCGTGATCGCGCCGAGCTTGTGTCGGGTACCCCGAGGCTCGAAGCTTTTGCCTGGGTCCAGCCGCGATCGTTCTCGCTAACGAGGAGCAACACCGACACCGTCATCGTCGCCGAGCCACAACCCAGGTTCTTTTTAAAAGCCCGAGGTAAGACGGGTTGCGTTACCTTTACTTAGAGAGTAAATTCTAGGATGCTATAGTGGTAGCTGAGAATAGGGTAATTTAAAAGTATGTTAATGAACCTTAGGGTAGTCCCCGCTGATGTAAATGAAGTAATTAAAATTGTTATTTGAAACCACACCTTAGGGAATAAAATGTATGTGCGTAGAATAACGCCCGGAATGAATGAGTGTATTTAGGATATTAAAATAGTTAGTATAAAATGAAATGTGGGAAATCATAAAATAAAACCAAGGGGTATAGTTAAAGGTGAGGAAACTGCAATTGGTGGTTGGAGAGACTTAGGAACCCTAGGAAAACACCTAGAAGGGGGGGTTGAATAGGTGTTGAAGCTACCTTGAAAGATTTTCGAATGAAACAAATCGAAACAATCAAAACAACAGATTTTTGCAAATTTTCACTAACTTAATCGATTAATCTGCAACTTAATCGATTAAGTCTGAGAGATCAAAATTACTTACTCGATTAAGCAAGTCGTGTACTCGAGTATTACTTGCAGAAAACAGAAAAATCAAGTTTTCATTCGAATACGAAAATCAATCAATTCACATGCAAGATCAGAGATTCAACGGAAATGATTAACACCTATATTCTTATTGATTAACCTAGTTATGAAAATGATTTTCCCTTTATCGATTTGAACAATTAAAGATTCAATTCAATCAATTATGAAAATCAATCTTTCTAGGTTTTCAACCAAGAACGCAATCAAATGACTTGAATATAAAGAGTTAAGGGTTTAGAGATACGACACAGTGATTTATCCTGGTTCACTTTCATCCGCTTGAAAGCTACATCCAGTCCCCTCTTCAACCAAGAGAGATTCTTCACTATGAGGAATTAGAGTTCTCAAATTACAAGTGATTGCCTCACAAGACTCCCTTCTTGCTAGCTTACAAGAGATAACCGACACCCTTGCCTTGTAATCCTATTGATCTTCTCTCTAATCTAACCTCTACCCCTTGTTGATAATCGACACAACAAGTCTTCAATTGCTTGATGATAATCCACACATCAAGGCTTCTCCTTGCTTGATTCACAACCAAGACTTCTTCTTCTTCTTCAATAAGAATGCACTTGCTTGATGATAAAATCGACACACCAAGGCTTCTTGTTTGTTGTAGTGGCTTGCCTTATTTGCAAAGATTACAACACAATAGAAAACACAAAACAATCCTATGAATCTCAATCAAGAGTTATGACAATTCACCATAAGAGATTCAAAGGTTCTTGATCAAAGAATATGAAAATATGAGAACTTTGATCTTTAGAAAATGAGAGAGAATAGAGTGGCTTGATTCTTTGTAAAACTTGTATGAAATGATTCTAATCGATCACAAATAATAGGAAAAGGTTTATATAGAATACCCAAAAGTTGTAGCACTTGAAAACTAATTTTGAGAAGTGAAAAACGTATTTTAAAAATCAGTTCAGCAGTACTTAATCGATTAAGTTGCAGACTACTCGAGTAGTACTCGATTAAGTTAGTCACTTAATCGATTAAGTTGGTACTGCACATGTTCAAAACTTGTTTTCTCAAAATCCAACCTTTCCTTTAAAACCTTTAAGCCACCTATTGATTCTAGGTTAAGTGAAAACTCAAATTATGATTAAATCATGACTTATGAATGAGATTCACTACCCTCTATAATAATCTACCCAAATAAAAAAACCTATGAAGCTTGAGAGGCAAAAGATAAAAGAAATACAAATACACTCAAACTTAGGTCTTCATGAGCTTGCTTTCTCTCTTCTTCATTTGATGTTTGTTGTTGCTTTTTGAGCTTGAAACTTGATCAACACTTGTAGCTTGTTCAAAAACACTTTGTCATTATCAAAACATTCATCATGTTCATCATGAAACTAACAAAAGGAAAACTAATAAAAAGAGGAATTAAAATGCGAGTGGACATAGTTAAGAGTTGTTGGAAAATTAGAGAAATAGAAACTAAATGATAAACTAAAATTCTAATATAAATAGGAATCCGGAAAAAGAAATTAGGGAAGGGATAATAAAATGAAAAGAGAGGACGTTATTATAAAAGTTAAAATAGAACGGTGTATAAAATAGGGATAATAATTTAAGTAATAATGTGAGTTAGTAAAGTAGTTAAGAAAAATGAAGCTGATGAAATAGGGATAATGAGGTAAGTAATAATGTGAGTTAATAGAGTAGTTGAATAAACTGGAGTTAATGAAATAGGAATAATAACTAAGTAATAGTGAGAGATAAAGGAAACAAAGAAATAACTAAGAATTAGTAACGAGAACAAAAATATAATATATATATATATATATATATATGACCAAGTTAAGTAGAGTTGGATAAAAGCAGGGGTAAATAGTATTAAAAAAGCGAATAGAGTAGTACAGTAGGGAAATGTGATAAGTCATAAACGAAAATAAAGATTAAAAGATTGAGATAGGCGTAAAAGGAATACTTAAATTATAAGGAGAGAAAAGATAAATAAGAAAGAAAAGAGAACGGCTGTTGGTCTTTTGGACTCAGTCGTAATAAAGGTAAACGACTGATGGTCTTTTGGACTCAGTCATAATAAATGAACACGGCTGATGGTCTTTTGGACTCAGTCATAATAAAGGAAAACGGCTGATGGTCTTTTGGACTCAGTCAGATAAAGGAAAACGGCTGATGGTCCTTTGGACTCAGTCACATAAAGGAAAACGGCTGATGGTCTTTTGGACTCAGTCAGATAAAGGAAAACGGCTGATGGTCTTTTGGACTCAGTCATAATAAAGGGAAAACGGTTGATGGTCTTTTGGACTCAGTCATAATAAAAGGTAACGGCTGATGGTCTTTTGGACTCAGTCATAATAAAGACAAGGGGCTGATGGTCTGTTGGACTCAGTCATAAGGCAAAAGGAAAAGATAAAGAAAAGAACAAGAAAGAGAAAAAGAAAAAGAAAAGGAAGAGAAAAAGAAAAAGAAAAGAAAATAGAATGTAGAAATGATCAGAGAACTAAGAATGGAAATAAACGAATGAATGTGGTAAACTGAATAGCGAATTAAGAATTATAAGAAATAAATAGCGGACCAAAAAGTGTAATGAAATGCTAGAGCTGTTAGAGAATTAAAAATTTAAAAGAATGTGAGAATAAGAGAAAAATTAAAGGAAATTGAATATATGGATATTTATGAATAACTTATGTTATTAACAATGTAGGCTTAGTTTATTACTATGTCTTCTTTTAGGATTTATCTTTTTAAGTTCTGTGTAATGCTACCCTTCTTGCTATATTTCGCAGGTACTAAAATGGAGCTTACATGGGACATGACCGAGCAGGATTCTCATTTCACTACGTGGAATGTATTTTTATTATTATGAGTGGACAGTTGTTTTTGTAATCTTAGAATGTGAAATAGTAGTATGGCCCTGGACTTGTACTAATCGGGCGTTAGGTTTGAACTGGCTGTAGATCTATTATGTTTTATGTTTTAAATATTTCTGGACTGACAAGTTTAAAGAAGAAAAATTTTGGGAAGTCCGAAAAACAGAGGAAACTCTGCCGGATTTTCGTAAAATCTTTTAAAAGTAATTAGGCTTAAAAGAAATTTTCCAACACCAATTTTAATAAAACTTAAAATTAATTAATAAAAGTGAGGATGTTACACGATTCTAGTTGTTGGAAACACATAATTGTCAACTGAATTGTTTCCATAATATTACGGTTAGATATAGCAGTTATGCTAGTTTAGTTTTTTTTTTTTCTGTTATAGGCAGTTGTATGCTTTAGCTGTTCAATATGTATCAAGTCAAACTATTCTAGAGATCAAATCAATTTCACAATTTCCAAAAATATCACTCTTAATACATACAGGTTCAGTGATGGCTAAGCTTTTAGTTTTATTAAGGTGGGGTTTTGGTCTATTTTTTAAGCTTTTAGTTTATTTCTATGCACCTTTATAATCACTGCATCAATAGTCTCACTAGTTCACTTTCACATTCACTGCAGAGGAATAAGTGGTAATAGGCCATAAATTGGGTGTTTATGGATGTTTTTTTTTTTGTAATGATAGATGTTTATGGATTTTTGTTTTACTTTCACATTCACTGCAGAGTAAGTGGTAATAGGTCATAAGTTGGGTGTTTATTTTTTTTGGGTGAACTCCATAAATTGGGTGTTTAGGAATAACTGTTTTTGTTTTATAAAAATTAATAAAAGGGTATTTTGGTAAAAAAAAATCATTAATTGACATGTGATGGGCACATGGTCATTACTGTCAAGTTTTATAACGGCGGAGGTATAGAGTGTAGTGTAAGTATAACAATTAAGGGTGGTTTGTGTAGGTGTAAAAAGATGAGGGGTGG
The DNA here is from genome assembly GCA_037953625.1 of Crotalaria pallida. NCBI lineage: Eukaryota > Viridiplantae > Streptophyta > Magnoliopsida > Fabales > Fabaceae > Crotalaria > Crotalaria pallida. Next base: position 30,132,716 of record CM075649.1, read on the forward strand.
TTTGTCATTGTAATTTACTCTAATTATTTTGATGTGATTTGTGTCTAAATGATTAAGTGTATGTTATTAGAAAAATTATATTTCATGAATGAATGAATAAATGAAAATTTTCTTTGAATTAATGTGTACAAATAAGTTTAATTTTGTTGCTGTTCAAAATGATTTGTGATTGTGAGTTAGGACTTAGAAAATTGTTTTGGTGTTATTAAGTGTTAAACCTTTAGATTTTTGAATAGAAATAAGTTTGGAACAAATTTTTGTATGTATTTTGTTAAATGAATGTCAAATATATGTAATATGCTGTCTAGAATTTTATTTATACTAAGTTACACTTAAAAAGTGATTTTGATGTTTAAAACTTGAGGATTTTGAGTAATAATGGTTTTGTAGAAGTTTGGTTAAGTTAGATGATGCTAAAAGTGATTTTTGTCAAAGTTAGTGATGTTGTCCAAGATTTTCATTATACTTGTTTGAACTTTGAAAAGGGATTTTCTTGTTGTTAAGAACTTAAAGATTTGGGTGATAATGATTTTATGAAAACTTGGTGAAGTTGAGATGTTAAAAAAATTTTTTTGTCAAGGGACATGTTGTTGTCCAAAATTTACTTTTATGATTATATGAACTTAAAAAGCATTTTTTATGGTTTTAGACTTAGGAATTTTAGTAATGATGATTGTATGAAAGTTTGATTAAGTTTTGGGGCTTTTAAAGTTGTTTTCCAAAAGAAATTGTTTGTTGCCCAAAAAGTTCAGCATGTTAAATAAATTTTATTCATAGATTTTATAAGTCTTTTGAGGTATTTGATGAATTGAAAAACTTTTGGAATTTAAGTTTTTGAACTTTGATGATTATAATTACTTTCATGTATGACTAAAGATTTTTAAAGGTATTTTCTGCATTCATATATAATAGAAGTAGTTTGTAGAAATTAGATATTAACTTAAGTCATGTCGTGATATGAGGAGTAAAGATGCGAGCGACGTACGTTGAGCGGAGGAGCAGCTTACGTCGGAGGAGTTGGATGTCTTTGTGAACTCTCCAGGTGAGAGAGAAACTTTCCTAAGACACTGTGGTTGTTAGACTTTATATTAGTATGTTTCTAATCATCTCAAAGGTCGGAACTGTAGACTCACAATGCAGAATCAAAGAGCTTTTGATGATGTCAAATAAACAGACTCGGCTTGTGCTTAGCGTTAGACAAGTCAGACTTATCAGCGCAAGCGTTCAGCTAAAGGTACAAGCTCTGCAGAGGCTCGGAATCTTTGTTTTGCGTATGCGTTCCGCCAAAGGCAGAGGCTCGGCAGAAGCTCGGAAAACTAGGGTTCTTCGCTACCTGCATCAAGTCAGCTTTTGTAGCTCAAGCTCGGCTTTGACTCGGCCCGTGATCAAGGCCAAAGTTCATCCAAGTTTGCAAGCTCGGTTCTTCATTTCAAGGCAGTAAGCTCGGATGATGATTTGCTCGGTACTCGCTCGGATTAAGCTCGAAACAGCCACAACATCTGATAGAGTAAATAAGCTCGGGTTGATCGTTCTAAACTTGACTATTTGCCGACGCTCAGATCAAGCTCAGAAACACCAAGCTCGAACAAAGCCAAAAGCTCGGCAATCTCTGTTCATCGTCTTCAACAATGCATCGTCTTCAACCTTCGGACTCTGCTCAACTGTTCCGTACTTTTTATTACCGTTGAGTCTGGGTAGAAGTCCTAGGTTTAGCTCCTATGCTCTGACAAGTTTGAAATTCAAAATGAGTTAAATCAAAGGTTGGTGAACTGTCACCATCACTGCTCTGCTGTCTAAATGTTACCGTTGGAAACCCCATCTCCGTACAGCTCTCTTTCTCTCTTTCTCTGCAGAAAAGAGGAGACTATAAAAGAGGGGGTCTTCAACGTTAACATCGATTGATTCTTTCACAACCATTTTTCTCAGAACTTAAAACTTTCATTTTTACTTTAGAAAAAAAAAACAGAGCAGAAATCACAAACTCACAGAGAAGAAGAACATTCGATTTTCATACGAACTTAGAGAGTTAAAACTTTCAAATCTTAACTCTAAGTTCGAATCAGTTCTTCTCTGTGAAATCCTTCTAGAATTGACTCACTCTTGTTATTCAATCTTTCATCATATTCGAAGAGTGTTTCGAATTGGAGCCATACACTTTCATCATCTTCTTCGTTGTATTTGCTGTTGTGAGAAGCTGGTCTCTGATCGAGAAAGCTTCGATTTGTAAAGGTTCCAAAGAGGTTCTTTGGTCGTCGATTTGTTGTGGGTAGTTTGTCACGAGTTTGGTACACTCGTTTGACTGGATAGGTCTAGAGGGGTAGGCTCTTGTAAATCCTTTGTAACCCAGAAAATCGATTTTTAGTGAAAGCTCTCTGAAAGGTTTTCAGAGGGGACTGGACTAGCTCTCAGGGTGAGAGTGAACCAGGATAAATCTCTGGTGTTCTTTCTTTACTGCTTATCTGTTGCTGCCAAGCGTATCGTTAATTCCGCTAATCTTCATTTATCTAAGTTCGAACTGTTATTTTTCTTAGCTCGGCCCTTTGAGTGTTGTTCTTCGAACTTAAGTCAAAAACCAGCTCTACCTTGAAGCAGCTCGGTTAACTGATTAACCATTTTGTTTATCTGATTGGTTAATCATTTAACCTTGTCTGCTCGGAAAGAAGCTCGGGTTTTCTTTTAAAGCCGAACAACATCAGTTTAATTTTCAATAAATCGAAAAATTGCCATATTAGCTTCAATCTCCTATTCACCCCCCTCTACTCGATTGTTAGGCCTCTTGTTGGTTTCCAACAGGAACTTAGGGGTCTATATGGTGGAGTAGTATGACGACAATTGTATGTGTGTGACTGGTCGTCATATGAAAATACTCAGACTCTATAATATTATATGATGCGTGTACATATGCAAAATTTTGATATGTTACATGGAGGTTATCTACTACTTTATATTATGCTACTGCTATAATTATTTGGTCTAGCTGTTGTTATGAGAAATTTTGTTAAGAGAATGATGTTTGTTGAAATAAAAGTATTTTGGTGGCATTATGCTAAGTTTGGATCAATTAATGATGTAAGAATTTTTGGGAACATAAAAGACACAAGAGAAATATTGTGACCCTTAATGGGTCTAAGTCCTTACGAAGTAAGGCACGATTCATAAAATGTGCATATGATATTTGGAATGGTGACTCGTACAGTGAAGATGCTACAGGCATAAGAGATTTTGGATATCGTGTGTTTTGTATCATGATGGCTGACCCAAGGAGTGGTTGCAGCATTGCGAATACGTGTTTAGAGTTGGCCACGTGAGCCTTGGGTCGTGGTTTCGAGCATTTGGAATTCCATTGTACTGGGAGTTTTGGCTTTTGTGAACTTGGGTAATAAAACTTAGAGGTCGAGTCCCGTTAGAAGCAAGGCTTAGAATGGGTCGACCAAATTATTAGGATCCCCTTAAAAGACATTGCTAACCCTGCGAGATGAGTGTGGAGTAGTGGAAAGGATAAATACCTTAAGTTATTTGCAGATGCTTAAGTGATGATTGTGATAGGGGAGGGCATGGACGGTGAACGTCAAGAAGCCTTGAGTGCTTTTCTAGGCGGCATGAAGCTACATGTGTTTGGGGCTACAAGACTCACTAAACCGTAGTAAGCACATCATAGCTAACTAGAGAAGTACTGTCGTCCCCTTGAACAACTCACGAATGGTGAGAGGGAACCTGAATCTAGGAAGGGTGTCAATTGATGGTATTTTTAGCCGGTCACTCGTGATCTTGTGATATTGTGGCTGGTCACTCGTGATCTTGTGATATTGTGGCCGGTCACTCGTGATCTTGTGACATTTTATTTCGCGGCTAGATCCTGCATTGCGCGTTCTGACACCTAGTCTTGTGTGGTAAAGGTCTTGTACATCCCGTTCTCTTTTCGTTCTTGGTTTCAGGAGGATATTGGAGGAGATGTAGCTGTGCGTGTTAACTAAACATTGTATCTTGATGGTGTTTTTTCCCCATATCATCGACGGACGCGATTCCATAAACTTAATAACAAATAAATAAAAATATTGAAGGCATTTATAAGGTGATGATGACAATAATCATGTTGATCATAGTTATATGTTAAATGTTCGCTTTATCTATGTTTGTTTGTGTCTTGATATACTGTCTATCGTAAGCCCACACCGTCAACGTTAACCCCATTCGGATCGCTTACTCGCTCTATTTCCCCTGTTCCTGTGGACCTTCGTGGTAATGTCCACAGCTGACAGAGTAAGTAGGATCCCCTATATCCACCCTTCAAGAGGAGGCTCAGAATGACAAAGAGCAAGAGATGGACCAGGGAAAAGAAGTGGAGAAAGAAGTGGCTAATGAGGAGGAACCCAATCTTGAAGAAGGTGAAGTTATGTTCAAGGAACCACTGGATGGCGACTCGAGTTCGTAGAGACATCTGCAGCTGATGAGAGCGATGAAGATTACAAATCTAGGAGTTTTTAAGTTCTAGTTTTGTACCCTCATTTAAGGTAGCTAGGATATATTATTCTACACTTATTATGTAACCCCATTTTGACAAGTACCATATTTTGGAATTGAATAATGTAATGGTATCATGAAATTTTGAACTAAAGTTTGATGAATAAATGAAAGGTCTTTTTCGGCAAATTAACCATTGTTTTACTTTTAGAAATAAGTTATTTTTTAAGTGTTGTGAAAGTTGATTTTGTGTTAAGTAACATCTTGATTTGGGAACTTGATGGAATGTCATATGGTATGACAAAGTGAATCCCAATGAAAGAAATGTTTGAGAATGTACAGTGTTTGTGAAGTTGACTTGGAAAACCAAATATTAATTAAAGGGGTTTGCAAACATGAGTAATGTTGTTTTTGTGAAGGATCATATTAGCAAAGTGTACCTAAATATTTGGACAAAAAATACTCTTTCTTGCTTTGTTGTTACAAGTTTGTTATTAAGGTTATATTAGTAACTTCGCTTTTATTTTAAAATAAATAAATGAAAAGTAAATTTTTTCTCATTCTTTTCCTTATTTTTCTCACCCTCCTTCCCTATCTTCGATTCTTTCTTCCTTGGTGCAATATTCAATGAGTGGCTACATGTCTCTTTTTTTTTTCTTTCTGAGACAAGGTGTGGGGAATGTCAAAACAAATATGAATTCTCTTCCATGAATTGCAGTAGAAATTTTCACCCTGTAAATATAGTATAACACCATAAGATGAAACATGATGAAGGAAAAAAATAAAAATATAGACAAAAAACACTTAACCGTGATTAATGGCGTTAAGCACAAGTGAATGTTGACGTGTTAAAAATAATTCATATGTCAACTTGTGATAGAAGAACAATACTACCGGTATGTAAGGAACTGCACCTGAGTTTTCTCCTTCTTATAATTCCCTTTTTACATCATGGCACACTCATTCAAAAATATTTAGTTTTATTTTAGATGTTAAAATCCATTTACACACCTCTGGTCGATGAATTGTGGAGCACAAAAATTTAAAGAAAATGGTAAAGAGACATAAGAGAGTGAAAGAGGGAAGTGGAGAAGATGAGTGAGGAGGGAGAACATTAATTAAGGCTCAAGGGTGGGGTTAAATGAGAGGAGAGAGGATTTTTTTTTTTAAATTGATCAAAATGTCCTAGAAATAAAATTGTGTAAAGAAAATAAATTTTGGGTTTTTTGTCCAAATATATAGGTACACTTTGCTAATATGATCCTTCACAAAAAAATTTTTACTCATGTTAGCAAACCCCTTAATTAAATGCTTTAAAAAAAAATTTACTCTCATTTTTACGAAGACAATATGAAAATTAAATATTTTTCAAGTTACCAAATCGGGGTGTTACAATCTCTATGTAGCTGATCCCATAGCTCTTCAAAGACAGGTGGTACTCCTTTATTACGAAATTTGTTAACATCTGATTTCTCCTACACAATAAGATATAACAATTAAATCAAACAAAATACCTTCATTTATTAATTATCACTAGATGACAAAACAACTAACCTTGATTTTTCTATCCCACCACTCATCTGAACAATCAAGCTTTCCAGTTACCGGATCCCCACCTAAGCCAGTTTCATATTGCTTCAAATATTTCCATATACCTCATTCTTTCTTCATTAAGATTCTTGTTTTTCAAAATTCTACAATCTCTAACTTTGCGATTAGTTCTTGCCATAATATCTGTTGCAATGTATTTCCATTTAAATAATTGAGTGAATAGACTTTGCTTAGTATTTGAATAATTCAAAATGAATAGACTTTGCTTATGAGAAACAAAATAAACCAAAGTATCATCAGTAAGACTAGTGCTGGCAATTAGGGCGGATGCCCATGGGCCCCGTCTGCCCGCCCTACATTTTTCGTGGGCAGGACATCATTTTTTAGCCCAATTTTCGAATGGGCCCCGCCCGCCATGCCCATTTTTTCGTTGGACATCATTGGGCGGGCGGTGGGCCGCCCATTATTTGGTTTTTAAAAAAAAAAATAAAAATTAGGAGCTGCACAATTAGGAGCCGCCCTACATTTTTTGTCGGGTATCAAACTTTATTATTATGTTTTTATGAATTTTTAGTGCGAACATTTATATGTAGTACAATCTTAGTCTACATTTTATGAATTTTGAAGATAGAATATATGATTTTTTTTATGTTCCAAAAAAAATATATATGATTTTTTTTAATTTTTTTATTTAAATGGGCCGCCCATAGGCGTGCCCTGCCCGCATTTACACTTTGTTTGGTTACTGGAGAGAAAATGGGAAGAGATAAAATGGGAAGAAAGAAATAGGGAAGAGAGATTATAGTGAGAAAATGAGTAGATTTTATAGTTGTTTGGTTTGAGAGAAAATGAGAAGAAATGCGAGAGAGAGAAAAGTTGAGTTTTCTCTCCTTTTGTTTGGTTGGAGAGAAAAGTGGGAAGAGAGAAAATAATAAATTTGTTAAAAGACAAATATGCCCTTTGTTTTACATAGCACAAATAAATATTTTTTCTCTCTCTTTTTTTTCTTTCTCTATTAAACATAACTAAATATTTTTTCTTACTTCAATTATTTTTTAAATAATAAAATGTCTAGATTCAAAAATATATATAAAAAATTCTATTGATAACTTTATCTATCTATATCTATCTATCCAATAATATACTAATAAACAAAGATATATTTAGATAAAAAGTAAATAATAATAAATTTATTAAATTAAATACAAAAATAAGAAAGCTACCGGAAGTCACTAATTTGCACCATTTAATACGAAAAATAAATAAATAAATAAATAAGGAAATAAAAAATTTGAGAGAAAAAGTGGTGTCTCTTTTGGTAATTTCTTCACCTAAACTATGTTTTCTCCCCAAAATCTCACCTCATGAGGAGAGAAAATAAATTTCTGTGGGTCCCACTCCAATTTCTCCCTCTCCTTGTTTTCTCTCTTGTTCCAAACAAGAGAAAACCTCATTTTCTTCTCATTTTCTCTTCCCCAAAATCTTTCCTCTCAATTTCTCTCAACCCAAACAAGCTTAGGTCGGGCCGGGCATGAATTTTAAGCCCAAGATATTATAATGGGCGGGCGGGCATGCCCGCAAAAAAGCGGGCTTTTGATGGGCATGGGCAACGCCCGCCCGCCCGCCAGAATTGCCAGCACTAAGTAAGACACATTAGGAAAATATGCTAGTTTTGTTGCAGGATGATTCAAAATAGTTAGAAATTACTCTATCAGAAAAATATGTAGAAATTAATTAATAATCCTAATGTATCAACCTTGAATAAGTTATTTCTGTTGTATGTGAAACAGTTTGTTTAACATGACATTTCTGATCTTTAGTTGAACAAGCATGAGGTATTGGGAAAAACTATTTTAATTTTAAGTTACAACTCTAAGTGGTAGAAATAATTCGTTCAATAATCTCAAAATAAATGAGATATAGTAAAATGTCACAATTTCAAAAAATAAAAATAAAAGACAACACTTACTAAGTAAAGAGAAAGAAGAAGTTGTATAATATTTGTACACTCTCTGATACCATAAAGAGAAAGAAGTTGTATAATATTTGAACACTGGAACCAATGCACGAGATTAAATTATATAGATACATGTATCCAAATTCAAAATTTAAAACGATGCTAACTATGCTATCAACAAGGTGCTAAAGATATTACTATCATTATCCTAACTTACAAACAGCAAAATGTTAGGAGTGCTAGGAGGACTCAAATAACATTCCAGTATTGAATACAATAACATCAACAAAAAGATAAGACTTAGGTGTAAAACAGAACAAGAATAAACGCAGGGGAAATCTGACCCAAAGAACGCAGGAACAAAAATATGACAACAACACAATCCAAGAAGTTCCAACCTATACAATCAAAAAGGATCACCCAAAAAATAAAGCTCGCTAGAAATTAAAATAAGAAGAAAAAAATAATGATATGAAAAATTAAGAGGATAAACGTAGGAGGTGGAAGATGTAACACCCAAAATTTTTAATCCCCGATTAATAGTTATTAAAAGTAAGTTTTATAAATAATTAGTTTTATTTATTTTAGTGTTTTGAATTTTGTACACTACGTGTATTTAAAATATGAGAAGTCTTTTTATTATGATAATTTGTGTGAAAATATAAATTTTTTAGTTTAGTCCTTGATATAGGACTTAAGTGCAATATTAAAAAAGTTTTTGGAGGGAAAAGAAATAAAATATAATTTTTGAAAATTTTAGAGCTGGTAATTGATTACCATGGTGTTGCAGAACCTAGGGTTGGTGCGTTTTGTAACACCCCTAATTTTCGTCTCCCAAATAACCAAGAAATTAATTATAACAATGATTTTATAATTAATTTTGAAGGTTTTAGTTTTTGTACATTATGTGTTTTTATTATATAAAAATATGAGATATATTTTTATATGGTTATTTTGTAAAAAAAAATGTGAATATTGTAATTTAGTCCTTGGGTTGGGACCTAATTACAATATTAAAAAGGTTTTTGAAGAAAGAGTAATTAAATTATTAATTTTTGAATTTTATCAGTATGTAACCGGTTAGAAGGGCTGTGTAACCGGTTACACGATGAACTCAGAAAACTGGGTTAGTGCGTTTGATGAGTAATCACGCATTTTAACCCAGAATTCGCCACGAATCCCACTCGATTCATAGTGGGAGACGCGTGTCGCCATGCATGAGAGGTCAATTTCGCTATAAAAGCTGGAATTCAGATCAAAATCAAGGTTTTGGTGAGTGTTAGTTGGGAAATCCTCTGTTCTAGGGTTCTTGATTCGTCTGGCTTGATTCTCCTTCTGTGTGAGGAGTGGGACTTTGAGTGATACACGAACACGAAGCTTACATCCAGAGCTTCGTGTTGATATAAAATTTGTAAGCTAAAAGTGTGTGTGGAAGAAGAAATCAATCCCTGAAGTTGAAGTTTGAAAACTGGTTCAGTGTTATTCTTGTTTCTGGAAGCTAGGTTTGAGCTCTGATTTTGGTAAGCTCCTGTTATTCCTTGGTCTCAAATCTTTCCTAATCTCTTTAGCATGTTGTAGAGATTAAGTCCTAACTATTTTCCCCAATTTTGATGCATGTTTTCTATGTCAAATTCTCTGATTTTGGGAACCCGCCGAAACTGTGTTGCATGTCCAGCAGAGAAGGGGAATTAGTGAATTTTGGTGTTCAAACTCAGTTCTCTATGAAGTCTTTGTTCTCAATCGATCTAGAGGTAAGGGGGAAGCTTACTATTTGCTAGAATGAGAATGAATTGTGGTAGAATATAGGATGAGTCACCAAGAGACTCAAAGGGCATAAGTTGAAATGGTTAAATGGCTTGGAGGCCAATTTGAGCTCAATTGATGTTTTGAGCAATGTTATCTGAATGCACGCAAGCTATGTTGATGTTGATTTCATGACTTACTTGGATATTATGTGAATTGATGCATTAAGTTGTGAAATATGTGCAATTATGTGCAATTGGTGTATCCAAATTGAATGCATGCAAAATAGATATGTTTCTGTGTTTAAACATATTTATTTAAGGTATATGTACTCTGTTAAAGGTTGAAATTTGGTTAGATTTGAGTAGTGAAGAGAATGGTTTGTTAAAACTCATGTTTTAGTGTCAGACTGCATAATCTAACCAGTTACTCGATATTCGTAACCGGTTAGACCCTGTTAAAATGCAAAAGAAAATAAGTTTACAAAATCAGCATTGTGGTCTTATAAATCCTACTCAAATCTAGGCCTTAATTTCATGGAAAACAATCTGAAAATAAGTTGATTTCACTGTTATAGTTCAGATTGCAGTTAAAGAGTTAATACCTTTAGGTAATGAGATAGTTTCAAGAGGAAATTATGCTCATTGGACAATGAAATGTGATTTAGACTTTTGAATGATATAAACAGTGGTTTTGAGGTATAAACATTGTTAAACTGGTTTATGGATTGGGTAGGGAATTCAAGAAAAAGGGTTTTCTGAATTACAATGGTAAACAGTTCAGGTCTGTAATTCTAACCGGTTAGCCTGGAACTGTAACCGGTTAGTACCTGAATCTGAAAAATAAAAAGTTAAGTTTTTGAATACCATTGACTTTGTTTTACCAATCTAAGTTTAAGGGCATGTCTTGAGATAATTCAAAAGAGAATTTTGTGTCAAAGACTATACCTCAAATAAATCGTTCAAAAGAGAAATTGGAATATTTCTAAATCACAGTAATTAATGGAAAGACCAACCTTAGTAATTATGTATGCGATGCATGCATAGAGAAAGGTGATGAAATAGGTTGGCAAGGATTGTTTGTGATGTTCGGGGTACACGACCCTGTACTCTAGGAGTACTAAACTGATGCAACCAACTTGATGACACATTCTGGGAATGTGGCCATTATCTGGGACATGGTTTCTTGGACACGTTCTGGGAACGTGATGCACACTCTGGGAGTGGTGCTTGATTATATTCCAAGTATGGTTTGCGATACGTTCTGGGAACGTATGTTAGTGTTCTAGGAACACGTTGGTATAATAATGGAATTAAAGATAAAACCAACCTTGATGATTGTGCATTCATATAGAATGAAAGTTTTGTTGGTAGGAACGTTTATCATATTCTTGGAATATGAGGAGGGTACTCCGGGAGTACCAAATTATAACCTACTTGATGACACATTATAGATATGTGGCCAGTGTCTGGGACCTGGTTTTATACGTTCTGGGAACGTATGTTAGTGTTCTGGGAACACATTGATATGCAACCTACTTGATGACACATTATAGATATGTGGCCAGTGTCCGGGACCTGGTTTTTATGCGTTTTGGGAACGTGATGCACACTCTGGGAGTGGTGCTTATTTATCCAAGTATAACGTGGTGCACACTCTGGGAGTGTTGCGTATTTATCCAAGTATGGTTTGGCATTACGTTCTGGGAATGAATGTCAGTGTTCCGGGAACACAACGGTGTATTGGATGGACGTCCAAGATGGACTTTTAGAGGCCTCAGTTGTGGAAGGAAATCATGCATCATGCCACCTGCATTAAAAGAATTATTATGATTAACCGGGTGTGCTCATATGAATATGCATCATGATTTGCTACATGTTGACTTGTGGATGTTAGTTTTATTCTCATTTAATTATGCGAATATGTATAGCTAACCCCCATGCCCTTATTAGGTGTTGATCGTGCATCTAACTTGCACAAGAATCTGTAAGGGGAGATGTCCCTTAGGTGCATGCAGAGTGTAGAAAATGTGGGTTGGGAACCCGTTGTGCGGATATCGAGGATCCGACCAGAAGGATGTTTGGACAAAGGACCAGTGACCAGCTCTATAACATGTCTATTTTTAAAGAATTTATATGATACATATTTTGGAAAAAGGTATCATAAGAAGAATTCAGTTTCATAATCATACTTATTTGGTATTAATGGACTTGTTACACTTGATAAATTTTGGGGGTATAATATGATGATTTTACTATGTTTCCGCAAACTCTGATTTTGTTAGTCAACCTCATTATTAATCAAGTGTTTGTGAAAAGAAATTTTCAAGGGAAGGGAAAATTCTTATTTTCAGATCTTTTTCCAACGATAACAAGTCCAAGTTTTCATAAACTTCTTACTTATCTTATAAAGTAAGATGATATACAAGGAGTGTTACATTTTTATGGTATCAGAGCAATGGTCCTGACTCTTGGTCCTTGGGTGTGTGGTCCAATACGCTGGTCATCGATATCTGCAATGTTTCCTGGGAAGTATGCTTTCATACATTTCCAAATTAGAGCTAAGGTTATGTGTACTGGCTCTAGATAAGTAGCTCATTCTGCTATTAAGAAGTGTTTTATGTAGTCTAAGTAGAAGTATGATAGATGTATGCTTCTTTTTAGACATGTGTTAACCCTAAAACCATAGTGTTGGTTTATTCCGTTCTCATAGAACCAGTGATAAGGAAATCTTAAAGGAGTTGTAGTAAGGTCCCTGACTCTGGAGAAGAGAATTTAACCTCACCAGTGTGAAAGTTAATCAACTTCTCAGACTGAGTGCAGGGCAGTTATCTTCTTAAAGATCAACCTTGTTGAGTTTGTTAAACTCTAAAGCTATTCCTTTCTTTTGTTCCTTATGGATAAGGGTATTGATCAAAGTTTCTCTATGCCTTATCCAATCTGCTATCTCAAAGCAGAGAATCCTACAAATCTTCTTGTAGTGGTTTCCAAGGTATGTCTGAATCGTTCTATTAAGGTATTAGACTTTGTCTATCTACCTGTGTCATGATTTCATTGGATACGGTTTGGGAATCGAAGGATCAAATTATCATGATTAATGACGATAGAACAACCCTGTATTGAGATTCCCAAGTTTCGAATCTGGAATCCAATGGACCCATGTGTTTGCTTCTGGGCAACAGTGAAGGAATAAGGGGGTCAAAGAAATCCTGGTTACAAGAAATGATGTCAGGTTTACCTTTGAGTGAAGAGATAGAGTTTGGAATCAAGTTAATTCTTGAAAATGATTCTATCTCTACTACCGTTATAATATGGTACCATCGGAAATAGTCACATGGGAGAAACACGGAGAAAAGTGCTAAAAGGTTTTGGTTGGATCAGATTAAAGGAGTCTAAGTGTTTTCTAAGATTGATTGGAGATTGGATTAACCCCAAATCAGGATTCGGGGCAGGGATACACTTCAGACTGCATTTTGATCTCGATACGGACATTATGAGTAGAAAGTAATGCCGTTCGGATTGGCTAATGCACCTGTTCTTTTATGGATTATAAGAACGAGGCCTTTAGATTATAGTTGAATTCATTTGTGGTTTATCCTGAGAATCCGGAGGAGCATGAGGAAAATCTCGGGATTGTGTTGAGAATCCTGCAAGAGGAGTAGTTGTGTGTAAGCTCGCCAAAGATGAGTTTAGGTTGAGCGAAGTTACGTTCGCAGGGCATGTGATCTTTAAAGAAGAAATTGCGATGGATCCAGCAAAGGTAAGTTTAGGGTTGAAATAGGAACAACCTAAGACTGTGACTGAGGTGAGAAGTTTCTTAGGGCTGGCTGGATATTATCATCGGAATATTGAAGGGTTTTCTAGGATCGCATGGCCTTTGACCAAGTTGACTCGGAAAGATCAACTGATGGTATTGAATGATAGGATGTTGTTTAATTATAGTGGGGTAGTGATGGATTATACCCCAATATAATATGATTAGTCCAAGAGGAATTATGGGAAATGTGAGTAGACTATTATTTAAATCATTTCAGTGATAAAGTTCAGTTGGAATCGAGGTATTAGAGTATGATTAAATCCTATTTTGAGTTGGATTGGATGATGTAAACAAAATGGTTTTTGAAAGTTCTTTGGTTTTATTTCTAAAACAATACTTCATAACCGGTTAGAAGCTGAAAGTTTAAATTAAAAATTTAAGTCGATTGTGAAGTAACTTTTGGCATCAATAAACATCTTCCTCCAATCCAAACTCAATGTCAATTACCTAAGTAAAATTTAACGAAGGATTTAATGTGATAAAACAACTTAATGCCTTGATTCATCATTGAAATTGATTTAAGAAGATTGAATCCTAATACTTATGGATTAATCGAGAGTTGAAATTAAGGAGTTGCTCCAACCAGGAAAGGTAGAGAATTGAGCTGGATGATGCAAAAAGAGATGATAAGTACTAGAATAAGAAGGGTGTGATTCATGAACAAGTTTGAAGTTCGAAAGTATGAATGTCAATAGGAAGAGGAAGAGTTGAATGTAAGATAAAGGCAATGGATGGAGTTTCTTAAAGACTATGGTTTTGAGCTCCATTATCATCCTGGTAAAGCATACGTGGTTGCGAACGATTTGAGCTCAAAGGCTATTCGTGTGAGCTCAAAGATGGTCAAGGGGGCTATTCTGATCGAGGAGTTCAGAGGCCTAAGTCTAGCAATGCAAGAGGAACCCTCTAGTATTAGATTGGGAATGTTGCCAATCACCAACGAATTCTTGAATCAGATTCATGAATTTCAACCAGGAAATGAGGAGCTGAAAGGGATCAATGAGATTGAATCTTTAGAATTAAAGTCTGTGATTAGGGATATTAGAAAATATAGTGTGGAGACAAGGGATTTAGGAAGTGTTGTCTAGGACAACCTAGATGAGAAATCCAAAGGCATGAATTTCACGAGTAGATTATGTTCGAATCCAAGTTAGCTATCAACTATCAAGGAAGAAGGAATTTCTCGATGTTGGTAAGCATGTATGAGGACTATGGGAAAGTACATGAATTTCATGCGAGAAATGTCTGAGGTCAGTATAAGAGAAAGAATGATGAAATACGGGCCCTACTGGAGAAAAAGGAAAAGTAAATGGGAGAATATCAATCACGGAAATATCAAGGTTAAGGAGTCCTCGATTGAAGAAAAGTGACTAAGGAGGAAATAGGGAAGGGAACATTTGTTCATCTCAAGGTGAAAACGGTGAGGCACATCACTTTGAGTTTAAATGTGATGTACCTAAGGGAATAGTCAATTCCGATTGTAGGAAGCTGGAGTATTATTCACCGAATTGTCTTGAAGGAAAAGGTGAGAAAGGAATGGACGAATCCAGCACGAGAAGAATTCACCGGCTGAGATGAGAGTTGAGTATAATCCTGACGTAGACAACCCAAGCCTATCTTTTCCTTTGATCTGAGTTAACGTAGTTAAATGTTTTCGATTACGTTAATTTAATCGTTTGAGAATATCTATATCCTGTTGGAAGTTCAACTCCAATCTTTCTGTGATCAAAACCTTTATCACAGTTGGATGTGATAATATCTGTGGACACTACAGAAATAGAAAGATCAGTTATGGCTAGAGAGATTAACAACCACCGGGATAGGACAAATCTTTGTCTCCCCAACGGAAATGTCTCTAGAACTTGACTATCTAACTAAGTCTGATAGTGATAATTACCCTATCTTTAAGTTCATCTAACTTAGAGACCCGTAGTATGGTCTTTCTTGCGAAAGATTATATCTGAAAGGGATGATTTTGTTATTAATGGTTTGAATATTAGGACTGATCACCCTAATGTCTCAAATTATTAAGGAATAAAGTCATACAAATGTTTCTTTGACCGTGCTCGAGGGATCAGAGTGCGCAGCCCAAAAAGTTTTTCCAAAAAGTTTGATGAAAAGTGTTTTATTGAAGAATGTTTATGTGAAGTGTATTACTCAAAAGAGTATTCCTTTTAAAAGAATTTCTTCACATAAGAGTTTTTAATGCAAAAGAATTTTTAAAGCGAAAGGTTTCATTAGAAATGTTTCAAAATAAAAGAACTATATCGAAACTCTTTTAAGCGGGGTAGGACCCCAAAGAACAAATTTTTGGGAGCAAGATGAAGTTTTCTAGTATAAAAACATTTTGGAACAGTGGAAAATTTCAGAAGATGAATTTCGGGGACGAAATTCCTTTTAAGTGGGGGAGTTGTGTAACACCCCTAATTTTCGTCTCCCAAATAACCAAGAAATTAATTATAACAATGATTTTATAATTAATTTTGAAGGTTTTAGTTTTTGTACATTATGTGTTTTTATTATATAAAAATATGAGATATATTTTTATATGGTTATTTTGTACAAAACTGTGAATATTGTAATTTAGTCCTTGGGTTGGGACCTAATTGCGATATTAAAAAGGTTTTTGAAGAAAGAGTAATTAAATTATTAATTTTTGAATTTTATCAGTATGTAACCGGTTAGAAGGGCTGTGTAACCGGTTACACGATGAACTCAGAAAACTGGGTTAGTGCGTTTGATGAGTAATCTTGCGTTTTAACCCAGAATTCGCCACGAATCCCACTCGATTCATAGTGAGAGACGCGTGTCGCCATGCATGAGAGGTCAATTTCGCTATAAAAGCTGGAATTCAGATCAAAATCAAGGTTTTGGTAAGTGTTAGTTGGGAAATCCTCTGTTCTAGGGTTCTTGATTCGTCTGGCTTGATTCTCCTTCTGTGTGAGGAGTGGGACTTTGAGTGATACACGAACACGAAGCTTACATCCAGAGCTTCGTGTTGATATAAAATTTGTAAGCTAAAAGTGTGTGTGGAAGAAGAAATCAATCCCTGAAGTTGAAGTTTGAAAACTGGTTCGGTGTTATTCTTGTTTCTGGAAGCTAGGTTTGAGCTCTGATTTTGGTAAGCTTCTGTTATTCCTTGGTCTCAAATCTTTCCTAATCTCTTTAGCATGTTGTAGAGATTAAGTCCTAACTATTTTCCCCAATTTTGATGCATGTTTTCTATGTCAAATTCTCTGATTTTAGGAACCCACCGAAACTGTGTTGCTTGTCCAGCAGAGAAGGGGAATTAGTGGATTTTGGTGTTCAAACTCAGTTCTCTGTGAAGTCTTTGTTCTCAATCGATCTAGAGGTAAGGGGGAAGCTTACTATTTGCTAGAATGAGAATGAATTGTAGTAGAATATAGGATGAGTCACCAAGAGACTCAAAGGGCATAAGTTGAAATGGTTAAATGGCTTGGAGACCAATTTGAGCTCAATTGATGTTTTGAGCAATGTTATCTGAATGCATGCAAGCTATGTTGATGTTGATTTCATGACTTACTTGGATATTATGTGAATTGATGCATTAAGTTGTGAAATATGTGCAATTATGTGCAATTGGTGTATCCAAATTGAATGCATGCAAAATAGATATGTTTCTGTGTATAAACATATTTATTTAAGGTATATGTACTCTGTTAAAGGTTCAAATTTGGTTAGATTTGAGTAGTGAAGAGAATGGTTTGTTAAAACTCATGTTTTAGTGTCAGACTGCATGATATTCGTAACCGGTTAGACCCTGTTAAAATGCAAAAGAAAATAAGTTTACAAAATCAGCATTGTGGTCTTATAAATCCTACTGAAATCTAGGCCTTAATTTCATGGAAAACAATATGAAAATAAGTTGATTTCACTGTTATAGTTCAGATTGCAGTTAAAGAGTTAATACCTTTAGGTAATGAGATAGTTTCAAGAGGAAATTATGCTCATTGGACAATGAAATGTGATTTAGACTTTTGAATGATATAAACAGTGGTTTTGAGGTATAAACATTGTTAAATTGGTTTATGGATTGGGTAGGGAATTCAAGAAAAAGGGTTTTCTGAATTACAATGGTAAACAGTTCAGGTCTGTAATTCTAACCGGTTAGCCTGGAACTGTAACCGGTTAGTACCTGAATCTGAAAAATAAAAAGTTAAGTTTTTGAATACCATTGACTTTGTTTTACCAATCTAAGTTTAAGGGCATGTCTTGAGATAATTCAAAAAAGAATTTTGTGTCAAAGACTATACCTCAAATAAATCGTTCAAAAGAGAAATTGGAATATTTCTAAATCACAGTAATTAATGGAAAGACCAACCTTAGTAATTATGTATGCGATGCATGCATAGAGAAAGGTGATGAAATAGGTTGGCAAGGATTGTTTGTGATGTTCGGGGTACACGACCCTGTACTCTAGGAGTACTAAACTGATGCAACCAACTTGATGACACATTCTGGGAATGTGGCCATTGTCTGAGACATGGTTTCTTGGACACGTTCTGGGAACGTGATGCACACTCTGGAGTGGTGCTTGATTATATTCCAAGTATGGTTTGCGATACGTTCTGGGAACGTATGTTAGTGTTCTCGGAACACGTTGGTATAATAATGGAATTAAAGATAAAACCAACCTTGATGATTGTACATTCATATAGAATGGAAGTTTGGTTGGTAGGAACGTTTATCATATTCTGGGAATATGAGGAGGGTACTCCGGGAGTACCAAATTATAACCTACTTGATGACACATTATAGATATGTGGCCAGTGTCTGGGACCTGGTTTTATACGTTCTGGGAACGTATGTTAGTGTTCTGGGAACACATTGATATGCAACCTACTTGATGACACATTATAGATATGTGGCCAGTGTCCGGGACCTGGTTTTTATGCGTTCTGGGAACGTATGCGTTCTGGGAACGTGATGCACACTCTGGGAGTGGTGCTTATTTATCCAAGTATGGTTTGCTACACGTTCTGGGAACGTGGTGCACACTCTGGGAGTGTTGCGTATTTATCCAAGTATGGTTTGGCATTACGTTCTGGGAATGAATGTCAGTGTTCCGGGAACACAACGGTGTATTGGATGGACGTCCAAGATGGACTTTTAGAGGCCTCAGTTGTGGAAGGAAATCATGCATCATGCCACCTGCATTAAAAGAATTATTATGATTAACCGGGTGTGCTCATATGAATATGCATCATGATTTGCTACATGTTGACTTGTGGATGTTAGTTTTATTCTCATTTAATTATGCGAATATGTATAGCTAACCCCCATGCCCTTATTAGGTGTTGATCGTGCATCTAACTTGCACAAGAATCTGTAAGGGGAGATGTCCCTTAGGTGCATGCAGAGTGTAGAAAATGTGGGTTGGGAACCCGTTGTGCGGATATCGAGGATCCGACCAGAAGGATGTTTGGACAAAGGACCAGTGACCAGCTCTATAACATGTCTATTTTTAAAGAATTTATATGATACATATTTTGGAAAAAGGTATCATAAGAAGAATTCAATTTCATAATCATACTTATTTGGTATTAATGGACTTGTTACACTTGATAAATTTTGGGGGTATAATATGATGATTTTACTATGTTTCCGCAAACTCTGATTTTGTTAGTCAACCTCATTATTAATCAAGTGTTTGTGAAAAGGAATTTTCAAGGGAAGGGAAAATTCTTATTTTCAGATCTTTTTCCAACGATAACAAGTCCAAGTTTTCATAAACTTCTTACTTATCTTATAAAGTAAGATGATATACAAGGAGTGTTACACGTTTGATGAGTAATCACGCGTTTAACCCAGAAATTGACACGAAATTGTTAGAATTATTGATAGGATTGGCAGCCGACACCCAAGAGGGGGGGGGGGGGTGAATTGGGTGATTAAGAAAACATTGGAAAATATTTGAATTAAATCGTTTTCAATAAACTTAAAGAGATTTTGCAGCGGAAAACAATATAATGTTGAAAACGGTTGCGCAGAAGCGAATAATATTAATAATAATAGAAAAACTAATATGCGCGGATACGAATTAAAATAATAACAACGAAAACCGTTATCGCGCTTATTATTTTAAATTCGCTTAAAATAGATTATTATGAAAATAGATGTAATGATGCAATAGGATAAATAACAACAACGGGGAAAATAAAGAGATAAGGGATAGAAGAGATTGCACCGGAGATTTTATCCTAGTTCGGCAAACCCGGCCTACTCCAGTCCCCAAGCGACCCGCTTGAGCTTTTCACTAAACCAAGACGCCACGCGTCCCCAAGTACAACCAGAGCGCCCCGCAAGCTACTAGGAACCTCCTTTCGCCAGGGACCTCGATACACAACTAGGAAAACCTTTCCTAGATTTCCAGATAGCCTAACTACTAGGTGCCCCACCGTTCGTCTAGCACTACCCACACAGCAAAGGGTTCCTCACCCTACAACCACGAACGCAGCACGTTCGCACTAGGAGATTCACTCCCTAGTCACTAAGGGTTACACACCCCTTTACAACACAGGTTAAGGTATGATTGATCGGGTTCAAGACCTATAGTGCACTCTCAATAGTGCTGATACAACAATAAAGGCCACTCTAACAATTATGTGTTCTAAGCAACACAGATACAACAATTAAGCTCTATAGCAATGAAGTCGATATAAAGTTGTTACAAGGCCAAAATAAGGTTTAGTTTTCTTCAAAAAGATTGAGCGTGAAAACCAGAGAATTGAAGAAGAAGAAGAAGAACGTGATCAGAATTGTTGAATTGTAGAAGTGAAATGATTTTCCAAAACAAAATAAATAGAGATAGTTTTGAAATCAAATCAAATCAAAAAATAAAATAAAAGATTTAAGAAATAAAACCAAAGATTTGAAAATATTTGAAATTTGAATTTTGAATTTGAAAATAGAATCAAAATCAAATCAAAACGATTTTGGAAATACAATAATTTAAGTTTTAAAATCAAACCCAAATAAAAAAGATTTAGAAAATAAAACAAAGATTTGATTCTTAAAACGAAAAAGGAAATAATTCAAATTTAAAATCATTTTCGAATTTTATAAAATAAATCAGAATCTTTTATGTAAAAACAAATCAGGAAATAATCAAAATGATTCTGACACGTTTTTCAATAAAAGTTGAGGTAATCGATTACTTGAGGGAGGTAATCGATTATCCCTTTAAAAATAGAAACTTTGAAATTCATTTTAAAAAACCAGTAATCGATTATCACATGCATGTAATCGATTACTTCACTTCTGTTTAATGTATGATGCAACACATATAATCGATTACCACTATTCTAATAATCGATTACAGAGCCTCTGATTTTTATATGATGCAACATCATGTAATCGATTATCTCAAAGCAATAATCGATTACTTTGTCTCAGGAAAATATATGATGCAACAATTTTAATCGATTACTTGAGCTATGTAATCGATTACTCTCATAAGAAAGTAATGAATTAGCAAAATTCACTTAATCGATTACAAGCTCTTTGATTTTTCTATGATGCAACAAAGTTAATCGATTAACTTAGGCAAGTAATCGATTACTCTTTCTTGCATACATAAAAATATTCAGAGTTTTGTAACATCAATTACTTTCACCAAAACTAAGATATAAAAACTGATTTTCACAAAACTTCTTTTTCTTCTCCTTAATTATGAAAAATATATTTAGAAAAACTTATATTGGCCTTTTAACATAATTTAAACCTTGACTTCATTACCTTACATGATGTCCTAAGGGAAAGGTTTAACATCTTCATTTGCTTGAGTCTTCAACTTGAAGCTTGGACTTGAATGATGAAGATCTTTTGATTGCACTTGATATGAACTTGAGAATCTTGAGTTTGCTATCATCAAAACCATCTAATGATTGCACTTGAAGTCCTTGGGAAAGCTTGACTTCCAACACTCCCCCTTTTTGATGATGACAAACCTGTATTCTGAATGATCTGCATCACAAGTGTTATACAAGCAAATGTATATATAATAAACACATCCTTATCCCTAGAACACAAATAATACAACAAGGATACAAAAAGGATATATAACAAATTAAATGCTTCGCATCCTTGCATCATTCAGCATCATTCAACATCATTCAGGAATTCTTTCTTGCATCATTCAGGAATTCTTCTCCCCTTTTGTCAACAGCAAAAAGTGGGTTCAGAATTCTTCTCTTGTTGTTATGCTGGAACTTTTCTTCTCCCCCTTTTGTTATTCGTCAGATATGCTATGAAGCTCAGAATTCTTCTCCCCATGAGTAAGCTTGACTTCTCACTTTTCTTTCCATGGGAGTTATCACATGATCCCTTTTGTTTTGTCGACGACATTTGGTTCTCTTTCCCTTTTGTCTTCATTAAGCTCATGTCTTTTGTAAAATTTCTCTCCCCTTTTGATCAAATAAACCAAATGCTAAACTCCCCCTGAAACACTGGGTAGAAGCATTAATAATAACAAGGAGATTTGTTTCATACTTCTACTCCCCCTATTTGACATCAGCATAAGGAGTTTATGGGAAACACAAAAAATTTTGTCCCAATACATAGTTAAAAAGACGCATGATGTCAAGATAGAGTGAAGTAGCAAACATGTTTTCATGCAAATTTGAAAAAAAATTTCTCCCCCTTTCTAAAAGAATGATTCAACCAAGTAAGTTATAAAGGGAGATCAAATGCATCATTAAAACATGTTTATGCTTACTATCATCACAAAAATTTGAGAGCCCTATATGCCATGACAATAAATATTCAATGCACTTCAGCACAAAATATCATGTAACACATATCATATGTAGAAGCATCACAAAATGATTAAAATAAATGAAGGATCAGAGATACTTATAGTGATGATTGAGAACTTTGGAGTTCCTTTTATTGATAATTTCATCATTTTGCAATTGAAGGAATTTTCCTCTTATTCAATGTGCTGCACTTCTTCCATTCCAAGTGATCATTTTGATGTCGCCGTATCACCTTCAAGTACTTGAGTATTGCTAAGTCCTCTCTTCAATTGACAACATTGATCATAGCATTCTAGAGAGTATTGCAAGGTTGATACTTGAAGTAATACCTGCAAGACTAATTAGCACGTGTATCTCTTGGTATCCAAGTTAATTGGATCCTTAGGAATTAGTAACACATGAATATGGTGTATGCTGAAAAAATAATTTATCCTTCAAAAAAGATTTTGTACCAACATATTGAAGAAGGAATAAATACAATTTCAGCATCAAGATACACATATGTAACACGAAGATAAATATCACAAGATAATTAAAACAAAATAAGAGCAGTGATACTTATCATAGGAGTTGATTTTCCACATGTAGTGGGGATTGTTTGTGCACTTGTGGAGTTCTTCCTTTAAGTCTCTCGTCCTTATAGAATAAATTGATAAGAGCTCCACTTGTGTCTAATCATGTCACATTTCCCTTTATTCAATTCATATCCCTCTTTGATATTCTTTCGTTTAAGTCCATAGTGCATGAATCCTATCCTTAGGAAGAGGTAGCGTAAATCGTACTTTTTACATCACCTACAAAAACCACTTGAGAGCATTTCTTTTGGTATCCAAATAGAATTGGATCCTTAAGGATTAGTAGCATCTCCTCACAAATATCAAAGATATTGTGGAGGCACAATATGATTGAACAATTTTAAAAATATGCACTAATCATAAAAAGAATTAACATCATGCTTATGTTATAAGTCCATGTCGTACCAAACATGTCCTTACAAATACAAGCATGTCCTCATATATCAATGCAATATCATTACATATAAAGCGTAATCATGTGATAGGAGATAACAACAAAAATTTTAACCTCACATGATGTAACACACTATATGTAACAGGTATCTAGGACTATACCAAAAATAATCATGTGCTAAAAAGAATTTTCAAAAAGATGTAAAGCACACATGATTCAATTCAACAAAGGAGTGATCATGATAATTAAAAAATATTTTTTTAAAAAAAATTTAGCACCCATGATCCACATTGGTATGAATAAAAATTAGAGTAGTCCAAGTATACCTTTGTATAATCATTGATATAAGAGGAATAAGAGATTGATACCTTAGGTTTGTTGACCAATGAAGTTCTTGCCTTTACCCATTGCTCCACATTTTGATTTTTGAACGTATTGGTTCTTCCATTTTTCTCATGTGAAGCTTTGGTGTTGGTAGGCGTCTTTCTCCTATGATCGACCCATTTATTTCTTGTCCTCTTAGGTACCACCCTTGATAATTTCTTCTTTTCTCCTTTACTTGGATCACCCTTAGGCTTGTTTCTTTTCCCAACCCATGCACTTCTTGTTTTCTTAGGTACACCCCATAAGACTTTCTTTGGACCACTTAGTTCTTCTTTTTGTTTGGATTCCTGCACATTTATAGCACTAGAAGAACTCTTTGGTACCCATTTCATCTTGGGTCCTTTGGGGTTAGTCTTGGGTTCCTTGGGTAACTTTGGAACCCATTGCAAGCTATTTCTCATATTATAATTCTTACGATAAAAGCACAAATGAGAAATATGTCCTAAACAACCACAATAATTGCATGTAATGGGTTTGGATGATGATATGATTTTTTCAAAATTATTTTCATGAAACTTGGAATTTTTAACTTCACATTGAAAAATTTCATTGTCAAACACTTTGCTTGATTTTTGAATATCAACATCATTTTCAATTTCACATTCAAGCAAAGAATTTGAACAACTAGATTTTTCAATGTTACTAAATTCAAAGAGTGCATCCTCAACTTGTTTTTCAATATCAAAGCTATTTTCAAAAAATCAATTTCATTTTCAATTTGAGATAATTTTTGTAAAGAGTCCAAGTTTCTATTTTCTAAAGATGTCAAATCATCATGCAAATCATTATATGCAAATTGTAGAGATTTAAAACAAGGACTAATTAAAATTACCTCATGGTCCTCATGATTCAAGTAGTCGGATGTTTTAATTTTATCTGCCATTGATTCCGCATCCGAGTCACTTGATTCCTCCAATGAGTCCATAAAGGTTTCAAAAATCCTCTCTAAGTCATCATAGTCGCTTGTTGAGTTACTCCCCACACTTTCACTTTCATCATCAGAATATTCGTCTAGGGAGTTGGTCCTTTCACGTTCTATAACAACTTCTTGTTGTTCCTTCTCCTCTTTCCTGTGGACACTTACACTTTCAACAAGATCATTAGTAGCATAGTGTAGATGTAATGTGTCCCAAATATCCTTAGAATTTTCACATTTTTCAATAATAGCAAATGCATCATGGTACAAAGCATTTTTAAAAACATGCATAGCTTGAAAATTCAAGGAAGAAGACTTTTCATCAAAACCATGTAAAACGACATGAAATAAACGAAGGCTAATAGATTGTAAAAATATTTTCATTCTCGCACTCCAATAGTGAAAATTATTTCCATCAAAAAATGGTGCTTCATCGAATGAAAAACCCTCCATATTAAAACAAATAAAATATCCCAACGCTTCCAATCTACAAGGATCTTTAACTCAGGCTGTTAGGCCTTTACCAGAGCACGAAGCTCTGATACCAAATGTAACAGCCCAGCCCCAGCCAGCCGTACGGTACTGGGCACCGGGACCCAGCGCACCGCCACGTGGATATTGTCCGCTTTGGGCATCCTTCACCCTCACGGTTTTGCTCTTGGTCTCACACTAACAGTGAGCCCCAAAACGCGTCCACATGAGGTAAGGTATCCACACCCTATATAAGGCATGCTTCGTTCTCCTTACCAGCCGATGTGGGACTAAGGCTTCACCTTACATCCACCCCCCTTGGAGGCCCAACGTCCCCGTTGGCACAACGACCCGGCCCTGGCTCTGATACCAATTGTTAGAATTATTGATAGGATTGGCAGCCGACACCCAAGAGGGGGGGTGAATTGGGTGATTAAGAAAACATTGGAAAATATTTGAATTAAATCGTTTTCAATAAACTTAAAGAGATTTTGCAGCGGAAAACAATATAATGTTGAAAACGGTTGCGCAGAAGCGAATAATATTAATAATAATAGAAAAACTAATATGCGCGGATACGAATTAAAATAATAACAACGAAAACCGTTACCGCGCTTATTATTTTAAATTCGCTTAAAATAGATTATTATGAAAATAGATGTTATGATGCAATACGATAAATAACAACAACGGAAAATAAAGAGATAAGGGATAGAAGAGATTGCACCGGAGATTTTATCCTAGTTCGGCAAACCCGGCCTACTCCAGTCCCCAAGCGACCCGCTTGAGCTTTTCACTAAACCAAGACGCCACGCGTCCCCAAGTATAACCAGAGCGCCCCACAAGTTACTAGGAACCTCCTTTCGCCAGGGACCTCGATACACAACTAGGAAAACTTTTCCTAGATTTCCAGATAGCCTAACTACTAGGTGCCCCACCGTTCGTCTAGCACTACCCACACAGCAAAAGGGTTCCTCACCCTACAACCACGAACGCAGTACGTTCGCACTAGGAGATTCACTCCCTAGTCACTAAGGGTTACACACCCCTTTACAACACAGGTTAAGGTATGATTGATCGGGTACAAGACCTATAGTGCACTCTCAATAGTGCTGATACAACAATAAAGGTCACTCTAACAATTATGTGTTCTAAGCAACACAGATACAACAATTAAGCTCTATAGCAATGAAGTCGATATAAAGTTGTTACAAGGCCAAAATAAGGTTTAGTTTTCTTCAAAAAGATTGAGCGTGAAAACCAGAGAATTGAAGAAGAAGAAGAAGAACGTGATCAGAATTGTTGAATTGTAGAAGTGAAATGATTTTCCAAAACAAAATAAATAGAGATAGTTTTGAAATCAAATCAAATCAAAAAATAAAATAAAAGATTTAAGAAATAAAACCAAAGATTTTAAAATATTTGAAATTTGAAATTTGAATTTGAAAATAGAATCAAAATCAAATCAAAGCGATTTTGGAAATACAATAATTTAAGTTTTAAAATCAAACCCAAATAAAAAAGATTTAGAAAATAAAACAAAAATTTGATTCTTAAAACGAAAAAGGAAATAATTCAAATTTAAAATCATTTTCGAATTTTATAAAATAAATAAGAATCTTTTATATAAAAGCAAATCAGGAAATAATCAAAATGATTCTGACACGTTTTTCAATAAAAGTTGAGGTAATCGATTACTTGAGGGAGGTAATCGATTATCCCTTTAAAAATAGAAACTTTGAAATTCATTTTAAAAAACCAGTAATCGATTATCACATGCATGTAATCGATTACTTCACTTCTGTTTAATGTATGATGCAACACATATAATCGATTACTACTATTCTAATAATCGATTACAGAGCCTCTGATTTTTATATGATGCAACATCATGTAATCGATTATCTCAAAGCAATAATCGATTACTTTGTCTCAGGAAAATATATGATGCAACAATTTTAATCAATTACTTGAGCTATGTAATCGATTACTCTCATAAGAAAGTAATGGATTAGCAAAGTTCACTTAATCGATTACAAGCTCTCTGATTTTTCTATGATGCAACAAAGTTAATCGATTAACTTAGGCAAGTAATCGATTACTCTTTCTTGCATACATAAAAATATTCAGAGTTTTGTAACATCAATTACTTTCACCAAAACTAAGATATAAAAACTGATTTTCACAAAACTTCTTTTTCTTCTCCTTAATTATGAAAAATATATTTAGAAAAACTTTTATTGGCCTTTTAACATAATTTAAACTTTGACTTTATTACCTTACATGATGTCCAAAGGGAAAGGTTTAACATCTTCATTTGCTTGAGTCTTCAACTTGAAGCTTGGACTTGAATGATGAAGATCTTGTGATTGCACTTGATATGAACTTGAGAATCTTGAGTTTGGTATCATCAAAACCATCTAATGATTGCACTTGAAGTCCTTGGGAAAGCTTGAATTCCAACAGAAATCAATTGCAAATGTCATGGGGGACTTGTGTCAATGTGCATTTAACCTTAATTTGCCTATATCAGGCAATCTTACAGATCAAATTGAAGCATTTTTTGCCCCAAAATCGTGTTTTGCTCTGTTTCTGGCGTCTCTGTTCGTGATTCACGTTCTCCATGTGTGAGCCACGATAAATCACAAATTATACACCATTGGAAAGCTCTTTGAACGAGCTTCGATTTGATAACAAATTCGAGAGATGGGAGTCCTTGTGCTAGAAGTTATGAGCCTGTGAAGTTGGGTGTTTGAAGTTGTCAAGTTCTGTTTCAGATTCGTGAAGCATACTTTGAGCTTCGATTGTGGTAAGCTCAAGCTTCCTCTTGGTATGAAACTTGTTTGTTTTCAAAGTTAATGTTGCATAGATATGTCGTTAACCATTTTCCCCAATTTCTATGTCCTTTTCATGCTCCAATTTCTCTGGTAAATCTACCCTATCAAAACGATTCTGGTTTGAGGAGGAGCTGTGGGTGCATGGTTTTCTACCCAAAATCTTTGCTCAAATCTTGTTCAAGCACGACCCTAAGGTAAGGGGAAAGCTTACCATTTGCTTGAATGATAATGAAATGCATTAGAAAATAGGATGAGCCACTTTAAGGCTTAAGGGAATAGTTTTGAAATAGGGAATTGGCATGGAGGCCAATCTGAGACATGCTACTTGTTTGAGCAAGTTTATTTAGTTGCATGTGAACTTAATCAATGCTAAAATCATGCCAATTATGAGTAGAATTGACTTTGGTACCTTGAGTTGTGTAAAATGTGATTTTTATGCATAATTCGGTATGGATTTGGATTCAATATGTTTCTTTTTGATTTCGGTGTTTAGTGTAACACCTACAGTTAACTACCCCTTTATACCCTTAATAAAATTGTGAAATTAAAATTTCCTTTTTAAGTTATAAAAATCTCCCGTCAAACGGACGGAGTTTCGTTTGTTTTTAAGACTTTCCCAAAATTCTGGTTTTCCTGTAATCTGATAAACATCAACATTTTCAAATTTCAGAAGCCAGCAAGGCTATATACATATATCACAACTAGTGCAACATCGTGCACACATCAGAATAGCAGAGTATGAAACATCAGAGTTTAGCGGAAATATAAACAAGTTGTGGAAAATAGTACTTTTCCCAAAATAAGACTTCTACCCAAAAGGAGTCGTCCTGGGCCCCCAAAAAGCTATACACAATATGTACAACAAAAATAGATCACATCATATCATCGGGCCCAGGACATTCCCATGTCCTACATATATATATATAAGTAACCTACTCTCCCTGTGAGGGAGAGTACTCCTGCTCGGCCTGGTCAAGTGTAAACTCTTCCTCAGTACCTGTGGAAATAGTAAGGAGTGAGTATTACACATAAAATGGGGAAGCAGTTTCCAGTTATGACATAATGCTATACCAAGCCAAACACATTTAACAATTCAATCACAAAATAACATGGCTCATCATGTCACAACTCATTATCAAAGTCCATTGGTTTCTCAAGTCAATTTATTCTCTTCATTCTTATCCATTACTTTCATAAAGTCCTTTATTCTCATTTCACACTTTATATCCACAATTCATTTCCAGTGTATTCCAGTCACGACTTTACTGCGCTCGCACCTACAAGCGCGATGACGTCTTACCACGTCTGGCCAACACTCCCGGTCACAACCGGTTTGCATCACTAGGAATTTAACGCTCCTGCCAGGCATTTGGCACACCCAAGGGTCTCTCGCTCAACCAGGACTTTCTCACCCAAAAGGCTTCACCCTGTCAGGCTATGCTATCACATTTTCCACATTTCATTATACAATTCAGTTATTTTAAATTCATTCTCTTTTTCACATTCTCAACACATTTTGTGTCATTTATTCTTGGCAATGAATTAAGTCTCGGTGCATTGACGCCTAACAGGACATTTGGACCTAATGGGAATTTAGCCTGGTGAGCACTTGGCCCTTGGGAATTTGGTACACCCGGCAGGGGCACCTAGTTTGTCAATGCACCGGTACTCAATTCACTGCACATTACTTTATCATTCAATTCATATTTGATTTCCATCCTTTGCATTGATTTATAATTAACATCATGTCTCAATCATTTAGCAAAATACACACTTAAGTTATAAACATCACCAAATCACAAGATTATATACCAATATCAAAAATAAAGCATATCATCTTCGAATTATTTTTCCTATGTCATGAGTTCTAATTATTAACTATCCTATGGTATGACAACCTAAACTAGCACATAACTCTTAGTACCCATTATATGCATATTGTAAACTAAACCCCAGAGTACGGTAATACTCACTATAATCCACTCCTTACCTCAAAATAGCAAGAAGTAAATAGAACCTTTGTGTGCCCTAGCTCAAAACCTTGGAAATTTGAATTTCCTAAGCTTTGCTTGCCACCTCAACAAAGATATAATCAAGTGATGATAAACAACTCTATTTGGAAGATTGCAAGAGGGTTGATCCTTGCCCTTATCTTGGTTTGGATTGGAAGGCATAAAATAGAGTTTCCTACATATTCATGAGTGCAAGAAAACCCTAAGGAATTAAATACAATTCTATGAGCTAAAGAGAGTTGGAAAGGAAATTAGTATCATGACATAAAGCTCTACTTACTCCAAGCAATGGTGCAATTTGAAAACCAAGAAGGAGAAGGGAGGGAGCAACTCGTGTGAGATGGAGAGAGGAGAGGGAAATGAAACTTCAACCAACTTCCATGGTGTAAGCTTGATGGGGTTTGATGATTTTGGGTTTGAGGTGCCCAAAAATCAAGTGTGTGTGTTGAGAGGGTGATGGGAGTGCTCTTGAGCTTGAGAGGAATGGTGAAGGTGATGGGTTGATGTTGGTGGTGGAGTATGAGAGAATGAGGTGTTTTTGATGCCATATAATCAGCCTTGGGGGCAGCCACCATCGTGTGGCTTAGATCAAGACTTTGGCCCCAAGTCTCTAATCCAACGCACCAGATCTGGTGCCTGCTACGCGCGCGCGCCTGGGCGCACGTCTGGCGCACCTGAGCGCAAGGACAACACCAGCTCCTGGCCTGGTGCGTGGTGCGTGCATCTGATGCGGGATCAAGGGAAAATTGGCGCGCCAACTGGAACTGGTGCGTGGCTGGTGCGATTTGCCCGCGCCTGGGCGCACGGACTGGTGCGCCTGGGCACACGGACTGGTGCGCCTGGGCATAAAACCTCGTGAGTTGGTGCACCAATTGCACCCGGGTGCGCCTGGGGCGCACCGGTGCGCGCTGGGCGTGCACCGGAATTTCCAAACTTCGATTCGCCATAACTTTTTCGTTAACCGTCGGATCGGGTCCAAATTTTTAGACAAGCTTCTTAATCCCTTAAACTTCACATCCAACTATGGAATTTATTTTCTTAGCATCCTATAATAAATTCCTAATTTTCTCTTTTCGATCGATTTCTAACATCTAAAACGCCGATTTAACCCCCGATTTCGCTTAGTTAACTTTGCTCGATGCTACGAATGCCTTCTATACAATCCCTAGTACTTATAATTACTACCCACCTATCTCCCAAAATTCATTAAGCTATTATTCCAATTATTTTTTGGGTTTTAGCATTAATTTCTTTTAAAATAAAACTTAGAATGTTACATTTAGACATGTTCATTTTATGTTGATAAAGTTCTATTTATGATTGGTTTGGGTTAGAATGAAGTGTGGTTGAAAATGGTATTGAAAAAGTCATGTTTTGCTGTCACTGCAGAGTTGGTAATCGATTACCATGGGTTGAAAATGGAACCTGAAATTGAAAATTATCGTCGTAATCGATTACCAGGTCCTAGTAATCGATTACAAGAGTTTTAAACTCCTTAAAATATCATTTTAATTACAGTTTTTTGAATCTAAACTCAAATAATTCATATTGATTGACCCTACGGGAATTATATGTGTATTATTGGCATTTTAATTTGATGATTTGATGGAATATATATTATTAATACCATATTTGGTGTTGGAAATTATGGAAATAATTAATAACCAATCAAATGATATGGGAGATGTTTGCATTCATGCATGGTGATTGGTTGATAAGTTAACGTTTTTCATGTTCGTGGAACATGAGGAGGGTACTTTGGGAGTACCAAATGGATGCAGCTTGCTCGATGACACATTTCTGGGTTAGAATGTGGCCAGTATTGTGGGTTATTGTTGACGTGGTTTCTACGTCTTCGCGACGTGATGTTCACTTGAGAAGTGACGTTATGTATCACATTCCGAGCAAGATTCGCCTTACGTTCTGGGAACGTATTATTGTACCCTGGGAGCACCAAATGGATATGACAAGTTTGATGACACATTCTGGGAATGTGGGAAACATTCAAGGAATATTGTTGAGGGTGATGAGTACGCATTCTGGGAATGTGGACGTACACTCGGAATGGAACGTTTTGATTACATACCAAGCTTGTTTGTTATTGATATACGTTATGGGAACGTGAACGTACAATCCGAGTGGGACGTTTTGATCACGTGCCAAACTTGTCCGTTGTGGTTTGCTTGATGACAGATTCTGGGAATGTGGCCAGTATCGAGGGGTACTATTAATGTGGTTGTAACGTCTTCGCGGCGTGACGTACACTCTAGGAGTGGCGTTATGTATCACGTTCCAAGCAAGATTCGCCATACGTTCTGGGAACGTATTATTGTGCCCTGGGAGTATATTGGGTGTTTGGTTGGACGTCCGAGAGGGACTAGTATTGGAGGCCTCAGGATTGAGAGATAGAAAACATACATCATGCCACTTGCATTGAAATAGAATAAAATGAAATGACGTGTACTCATGTGTATATGCATTTCTATCATGTTGAATTGCTTACCTGTGAATGTTAGAGCTTTATTCTCATTTGATTATGTGAATGTGTATAGCTTACCTCCCTGCCCTTATTAGGTAATGGTCAGATACCTAGCTCAGTGGGAGTGGATGACCCTTAGGTGCATGCAGTGTATAGATAGCATGGATTAGGGACTCTTTGTACAGCTCTTGAGGACCCGACCAGATGGATGAACGGACAGAGGACCGGTGATCAGCTCTGGAACGTCTCTATTTTGATATGACATATATTATTGTACATATTTTGAGAGATGTATCAGAGAGTGGATTTAGTTTTCATACTTTGATATTTATGTGGTACTCATGGAATTGTTGTATTTTATTTTAGGCTTATTTAAGTTTTTAGTCCCTGAACTTAGGTGCTCTTTTGAAATTAGTCCTTGATCTTTTTTTTTGTTGCTTTGGGTCCCTAAACTTTTTCAATTTTTGGAAAATGACCTTGTTGTTGCTTAAGTGACGATATGACCGATGAAATGCTACATAACCTTCGCAGTATCGATAGATAACATACTAGATGATGCCACGTGAATTTTAAAGATTAAAAAAAAATTCAAATTTATTAAAAATAATTAAAAATTGTATTTTTTTAAAAAAGAAAATAAAATCCTCTAATAATTTTGAAAAAAAAAATTTAATAAAAAAATCATGTGGTGTTACAAAACGCTACATAACACTTCATTCTTCGATGTTGGACAAGTGACGTGACATTTCATTGGTCATATCATCACTTAAGCAACAACAGGGTCCTTTTCCAAAAATTGAAAAAGTTTAGGGACCCAAAACAACGAAAAAAAATATCAAGGACCAATTCCAAAAGAGCACATAAGTTCGGGGACTAAAAACCTAAATAAACCTTTATTTTATGGACCGGTGTCCTATCTCATATTTTATATACTTTATGTATATAATAAAATTATCTTGTTATCCTTTTTGCTAACTCTGATTTTATTATTTGAGCTCAATATGAAGCAGGTAATGATGAAGTTAATGTCCTGAGATAATACTATTTTTATTAATTAAGTTATTCATAAACAACTTATAAGTTTCGAAAACTATTTCAATCTATCAAAGTTATCTCGAATGATTTTTAAATACTTAACGAATAATTATTTCTTCTCCTCAACTCAGTTTCAATTATACGACTTTAAGTTAAGTACCATAATCAAAGGTTTAAAAAGGAAATTTTTATATTTCAAATAATTTTCCAACGTTAACAAGTTCACAAAACTAAAATAATTACTTTTCACAATAAAGTAAGGTGAATAAATAAAGGGTGTTACAGAAGATGTTACAGCAACAGAGGAGAAAGAAAGGGGCTGACGAGGGAGGAAGAAAAATGTCCACTGGAGGTGAGAGGGCCGTATGTAGAGTGGAGTGTCGGCAACATCAGGATTTTTGAAGAAGAAGGATAAGTTTTGGTTTTCTGTTTCACTTCTATTTGTTGTGTTTTCTCTTGGGGTTGGTAAATAATTTTAAAATTTGTTTGAAGGAAAAATTGGTATATGAATTATTGAAAGCTAGTTTAGTTTCTTGAAAACTAATTTAATTGGCTTTTCAAAAACTAGCTTTCAAAAGCTAAAAGCTCATTTTTTAAAAGCTATAAGTTCTTTCTAATTTGTGTTCGTCGAACGGAGCTAGTAGCTTATTAACTGAATGTAAAATCTCATGGTTAGCTAAAAAGCTCCAAGTTTACTTTATTTTTAAATTTTTTTAAGATAAGGTATATGATATGTAATTCTTTAGAACTTTAATTTGTTTTTTTAAACGTCGAAGAATTTATTTCCACTACAGCAAATTAGATACATCATTGTAAAATAATGGGTAAAAACCTTGGATTTTCCCCTAATGAAATAAGCTCCTCACCACTAAAAGCATGCTTAGCAAGTGATTTTTGCAGGGAGTTTAGCGAGTGAGTTGATTGCATAATAATTAGGATATTCATTCGAGTTTAACTTTAAAAATGGCTTCGAAAAGGTATTTCTGAAAAGGTTTTCGATCACGT
Source organism: Crotalaria pallida (assembly GCA_037953625.1). Lineage (NCBI taxonomy): Eukaryota > Viridiplantae > Streptophyta > Magnoliopsida > Fabales > Fabaceae > Crotalaria > Crotalaria pallida. The sequence goes on from CM075649.1 coordinate 30,167,126, forward strand.
GACTTGAATATTGACATTAAAACAAACATGACATGTCACTTTAGCATCATTTAAAGTGTTATTTCAAAAATTAAATTTGAGATAAGTTCTTAAAATCCATTATTCAATTGAAGAAATATAATTTGAAATTAACAGTCAAATTAAAGTTTTAAATATGCACTCAAGTCAAATTAATGCTTCAACTAAAATGGAAAAAAAAAAACTCAACCAGATCATTATCTTTAAAAATTAAACTCATACAAAAAGCACATAATTACATTCCTATTTTTTTATTGTTTTAATTTTTAATTTTTAATTTTTCAATTTTTATTGTTTATATATTAGTTATTTTAGGAAAATGACAAATTAAAAAAAAAAGAGATCACACAAAACCCTTGTGATTTACCCAAAAATATATTTAAAAAAATCAATCAAAATATATTAAACTGTAAAGAAATCGAAGAAAAGACATAAATTTAGAAGAAAAAAAAAGGAACTTGACACTCACATATTCCAATAAGGGGCCATATGGCATAGTGGTATTGGGCGAGAGTTGATTGCATAATAATCGGGGTGTTACGTTTCAAGATTCCAATAAGTGATTCAAGCTTAAAATGAATTGAGTTTCATTACTAAATTCTCCCTAGTAGCCACAATCCTTACCATTCCTCTTTTTGCAGATTCGCTTTCCTAAACACCTCCAAGGAATAAACTCCCATAAATCCCATTCTACCATCCCTAACCAGCTAACAACTCCATCATCCGCCAAACTTTCAAAACTCCTACGGCCAAGCTAACAAGGTCCTCATTCACACTAAAGATTTGCAAAGATTTGGCAGGGCGATACTTAGGTGAAAAACGATCAGAAAGAATAACCTTGGGTTTAGCAAAATTCATTGTTTTATCAAAGCCATTCAACAAAACAAGGGGTTCAAGGACAACATCCTATCCTTGGAAAGGTACTTGTCACAAATGACAATGAAAAGGGTTCATTATGGTCAAAAGGCTCGTGTCTGACGAACAAGGACATAGCACTTGGTTATTCAACGAAAAGGGGTACGAACTATCACAGAGTACTAGTTCAACCTTGACTCAATTCGCTTTTATAGCCACCAGATACAATCGGGAGCAGACAGACAAAGAGACAGAACGCTCGCGCCGACCGACAGAACATTGGTAGACTTCCCATTGAGTGCAGGCACCCAATCAGTGAAACACCACACCGACACAAACACATAACCAAACATACAGAGCTCAAACAGACAAAACATGTAAGCCCAAGCTTACGGCGACTAGGATAAACTTTAGCTCTGATACCACAAATGTAACACCCCGATTTAGAAACTTGAAATTTCCTTTTTTATTTAATTCATGAAAAATACGGGTAAAATTTTTTTCCATTGATGACGTGGACACGAATTCGTCTTTTTAAAACATTACTCTTCAAGACATTTACATTATAAAATTAACTCATTCATGTCTCACATCATCTTATCAAGTTCCAAATTGAGATGCTACCAACACCGTGCTTTGAAACCAATTTACCATACTTAAACCATCAAGTTACTGTCTTAAATCACCGAGTTTGAAAACATTACTACGAGTACAGGAGTTACATGATATCCAAGTAATGTCATCAGAGTCTACTGAAACTACATAAAGGACAGTCTAGAAACATAACTGAAAAATAAACTAACTAATGACCCTCATCATTGGATGCTGCAGCAGGCACCTCCTTCAGGTCGAACTCCCATACATCAGAATCAGATTACTCGGCTGGAGACGATCCCTCACTAGGGTCCTCTTCAATCTCATTTGGGTCGCTCTGGGGTAAGGCCTCAAAAGCATCGACAGGAGGCACCACAGGGTCCAAGTCCTCGTATACCTCTACCTCCTTAGTTCCAGGGTCAATCTGTGCCGGCAATGGTAATGGATAACCACCATGGTAATCCGCCGGTCCTCCTATCCGAAGATCCACTAAAGAGAATCGGCAAACACGGGTGTCAATCGAATCTCCTCGAAGTATGTGACCTGGATCTCGAATGGTCACCTCTAAGCCACCTCTCCATTCCCAGCCTTGACAATTCACCTCCCACTGACCGTCATGGTAAATCTCAAAGGTAAACTTGATCGGGTCCACCATCTAATGAGTCATCACCATGCCAATCAACGAGTCCATAAGAAGTAATCCCATTTTTTTCTTCAGATCCAGGTAGAGACCAAAGGTCTTGAGCGACCGATCCGGCAGAACAACTCAATAACTAGGTAGCCTGAGAGCAAGGAGGAAAAGTAAAGTAGTAGTGACTAGGCAAAGAAAACCAGAAACAGAACGAGATACAGAAAGAGAGTCAGCTTTTCTGGGCGGATAAGCCGACTGTGTGGAATTACAGCAGGCACATATCAAGATAAAATAATGCATCAAACCCGTCAAGTATATATATATATATATATATACATATCACAACTTGTTATTCCATTTCTGGTATTACCATTTATCATTATCATCTCTTCCTCTTACTTGGCATTCCAAGCCTTAATTCCAAATCTTTCCCTTTGAAACCATTCCAATTTCTCTCCTTGCCCGAAGGCTCTCTTGATACCATTCCATAACTTTTATCTCACTACTAATGATTACATCATTAACTTCATATATTTTTTTCTTATTAAATTTTATTGAAGCGCATCCATCGATGACAGGGGAATTAGGGAAAAGTCATCGAGGAGTTTGGTTAGCACACATACATCTCCTCCAATCTTTCCGAGCGTACACGGAAGCAAACAGGACGTACATGAACCTTATTCCATGCAGGTCGAACAGCCGAGAAAACCAACACGTACTGCACCTACTCGGGTCAGCTAAAATTTACATACTGTGTAACATCCTACTTTTTATTTCCTTTATTAAATTCAAATCATGAAAATTTTAGGAAAAATTTGACGAAGTTTGCTTTAAAATATGGACTTCCCCTTATTTAAAAATTTGGTATCTGTCAGATTCAGATGCAATATAACATAAACATTCATTTTCTTGATATTGTCATAAAATTGTACATTATATTTTTGAAGTTCATATAGTAATAAAACATAACTTTTAACATTTGCTATCGGATATCACTTTAACATAAGAGAGGATATTTGAATATCCATCAAAAGTGATATCCCTTCATTCACATCAAAGTATAAGTATTGTATTAAAAATTAAAAGTTTATACATTCCAAAATAATAAAGCAATATCAGAAGCTAATCGGTTGCACTTTCTATGATTTATATCACATAATTTAGTTATTCCCCACTAACAAGGAATAACTCACCCTCAGCAGTCTAAAGATCCAAATCATCTCCGAACGTGTACCTAAAATGTCAACTTAAGAGGTGAGTTGTTTTATCATAAGTTAAGAAAATCATTTAATAATAATAATATAACATACATATAATTCATTCACATAGTTAACATTCACGTATATACATTATGTTCTTCCATTATTCTATACACATACATTTCTAACCATTTTCTTTTCAATGCATATATTAATGCATTCCATTTATTTCCATTTTAATGCAGCTATTACTGCATTCCATTTTCCTTTCAAAGTAGATATTACTACTTACCATTTTCCTTTTTCCTCACATCACCCTCCACTCTTAGAAAAGACCAACTAGGAGTAAGTGTCCCTCAACCAGTGCTTCCACAGTATTTCACGAATCGTCATTCGTACAATTTGGGTCGTTTTACCCAAATTGGCTATAGCAGGGACCACCCTCAACTAGTCAAGATGTGTATAAGTAATTGATAAAAACTATTATAGTGTGCACAGGACCAATCTCCGACTTATCCAGTACTTCATCCCTATAAGAATACATCATACTGTATTAGGTCCTCTAGTGGATCAAAGTCCTCTATAATAGTTTCCCGCGATTGTTTCAATAACACAATCTAGTCACTATGACATTCTTGTCCGTCTATTCTATGAAACTTCACGAAACGTACTTCAGTCCGTAGAATCTTCATGACATCTTTTCCAATTCTTAACGTCCTCCTCACTTCATAATTAACGTGTTTGTAGTTCATTTTAATTGATTATTAATAGTGAAGCCTTTAATTTATTTTACCAATTTGAATGGGTTTCCTAACTTATGGTAATTGATCATAACCTAACTAATTTAGTATTCACTCATAAAGACATCAAGAATATTGGTCATACATTCATTCATTCAAATTAGTAACCATTCAAGCACATAATCATCATTTAATCAACGTTTTCATCACTAATTACTTTAAAACCCTAGGTCCAAGAATCATTTCAATACACATCAACACATAAATCAAACATACACATATCTAACATACATATAGATATATCTATATCATTATTATTATCAAATCCTATTCCTAATTTATGTAAACAACTCCCCTTTATCTTGAGTTAGAGAGAGAAAGTGAAGGGTTGAAGAACACCCTCCAAGTTTTGAATCCACATCTCTAGCTTCCTATTTCCTTGCTCCTTATCCTCTTCTAAGCTTCCTATTTTGATTATAAGACAAAAGCTACTTAATTTGGAGAGTTAGGGTTTTGGTGGATTTTGGTGGATTGGAGAGGAAAGGGAGTGAAATTTAATTTTTAGAGAGGGGAAATGATGAGGAGATGATATTGAGTAATGATTTGTGGAGTTTAAATGTTGATTTGATTATATGAGGATTTTAGGGCATGAAAGGGGAAGAGGTCGAGCTTGGAGGGAGAAGGAAATGAGCCAACAATGGCCAGTTTCGTGTATTTATTTTTTCCTAATCTGACCAGAATACTCGAGTAGTACTCGAGTATTTTTGCCTAGAACACTCGAGTATTTCATGAAATACTCAAGTGTTGCCTGAGAGCAACATTTTCACGGATTGGTTTTCTAATACAATACTTGAGTGTTTTCTGAAAGACTCGAGTATTGCCTGACAGTTTCACCTTTTAATGCCTTCTATTTGCTCCTAAGTTATTTCTATACATTCTACATATCCTATACACTAAATTACCAATTTCTAATATTTCTACACATATATAAAACTCAGGATGTTACAATTCTCCCCCAGTTATATGAATTTCATCCTCGAAATTCAACTTGCCTAATAGAGAGAAGAACTGGGATTTACCTCACTTAGATCATAAGTCTAAGGTTCTTAATTGTTTACTCCCCCACTTAAAGTATATCGTAGGTTTAAGACTTTATTGGTATTACTAACCTCTTCCTAATAAGGGTTCCTTTCCCTTAATTAGATTTCACTAATTGCTAAATTTCAACTTTAGAAATGAAAGCACATTCTAATCTTAGACAAGTAATACAATATCAAAGTTAGATAATTCATATTATCATATCAGAATAGATCAATCATTTTATAATCACATAGTTGGGGTATCAATAAAATTCATATATGCTTTACGTACTCATTATACAAGTAACAGAGTTAGTTGCTTTCAGAATTCACAAGATAAACACAATACATAGTATCTTTAAACATAGAGTACATACAATTCAAGAGTCATAGTAATCAATTCATTATAGAACAACTAATTAGAGACATTACAATCACACCATTTTACAATTATCCTTTACTTTACAATAGCTTTTATTAGTGTCGCAACAGTACTTAAATTATAGTCATAGTTCTAATATATTGAAATCATTTTATTTAATTAGATACTTCCCTAGGCAACATAGATGAAGACACCAGAAATATTTGTATACTCAAATTACTTTATATCACAATTGAATTACCAAACTAACCAATACATGCATTAAAGAGATGAAAAGATTTTGATCAAAATAGTTATCCTAGTTGTTCTCACAAAATTAAGATTAAAAGTTTATAAAATGAAGTTCTTTGCTTGAATCATTAGTGTGAGATTGGAAAAATATTTTCAACAAAGAAGAGTAAAGTGTATATATTCACACTCTTGTTCAAACAAATTTCTATTGTGATTTACAATTAAGAAATAAAACATGGTATTCTAAATAAAGTTACTACTAGCACACTTAAAGTCACAACATGTTGTGAATCACACTTGAAATACACCACAAATTACAAACAAAATCAAACACACATACAACAAAACTTTACAATTTCATTACTCATGCAATTTAAAATTACAACATGTTGAATTTCGTAGATAAATCATAACCCAACTAAAAGAAAGCATGCTATTATAAAACAATGTTCAATTTGGCATTCTATAATATCATGACATTACCTTAATTACAATTACATAACTAAACATAATCTAACTGCATCTGATTACCACATGTGAAATCAAGAAACAATTGTTTCAAGAATTTTAACAAAATGATTACACCTAGCAAAATATTACACTTACAAGAGAATTTATATAGTGCACACATAATGGAAACCTTTATTCATGTACTTTACTTTTCAACGTAATGAAGATTATCAACAATTATCGTAACAAATATTGATCCAAAATTAAATTCTATGAGTTTATAACTTTACTTTTATGAAAATAGATCTTTACTTAATTCATCAGTATGAAAGTTGAAAAGATAGATTTCAACAATACAAAAACAAGAAAAAAATATATACACTCTCTTGAGTCTCATCCAAGACATTTCCATTGTGTTTCATTATTAAGAAATACAGTATGATGTTTTCAACAAGTCTATAATAGATGAAATTCAAAAGTTATAATAGCAATGATTTTTCAAAACGATAGATGGTTCGAAAAATTAGGGAATATATGAAATCTTAAAAATAACTACCTTGTATGATTGCGAAAACATTGATAATCAATTAAAACGAAAAGACATGATACTTAATTTCAATGAAAATCCTTTGGTCATTTTGAAAAAGGTCGGATAGTTATTTATCTTAGGATACTCTGGAATTAGGAAGAGAAGATTTAAAATTTCTTACTTTAATTCCTTTATAATTCTCTCAAAAGAAGAATTAACATTGAAGTATATATATATATGTATAAACATGACACATAGATAATCAAAATTAAAGATAAGTGATTCATATAAAGAATTGTGAAATTAATGATTTTAAAAATCAATTTGATTAGGAATGTAGAAAATTTAAATCACAAACATACATACCTTATACGAGGTTCTCATACACAAACATATATTACATACTAGCACATACATCATCCAATTTGATATTTAACTAAACCAACTTAGACTCTAACTATAATTCCTCTAACTAGACCTTTACTTTCTTCTAAGGAGATAAAAACTTCTTGAAAGAAGTTCCCTGCTATGCTATTCTCAGTAGCTCCCTATGAGAGTTTGAGACTTCTCACTTGGTTAAATAAGTTTCGGTCTAACATAATAATTACCTCTCATCTAAAAGCCATTTTCCTCCAAGAAAGTATTTGTTTATTATTAATCTAGAATTATTTGAAAATTACTTTCTCCTTAAGGTGGAGAATATTTAGTTATTTATAATTTAGTTTTATCCAAAACTCTATCAAAATTTTCATTCATTCAAAACATATTATACTTTTAGTTATATTTCATTCATGAAATACTCGAGTGTTGCCTGAGAGCAACATTTTCACGGATTGGTTTTTTGATACAATACTCGAGTGTTTTCTGAAAGTCTCGAGTATTGCCTGACAGTTTCACCTTTTAATGCCTTCTATTTACTCCTAAGTTATTTCTATACATTCTACATATCCTATACGCTAAATTACCAATTTCTAATATTTCTACACATATATAAAACTCAGGGTGTTACATACTGCACCCATGCGGGTCAGTTGTAATTCATTCTTTTTATTGCGATATCGCAGGGCCCAAAAACCAATCGACTGCCCGCCTCGTTCAGGTTCCCTCTCTCCATTTCAAAATTGATCAAGGGGGCGACAGTACTAATCTAGTCTGCAGTGTGGAACACGCTACGATCCCTTGGGTATTAATCCCCAAACACATATAGACTAGTTCCACCTAGAATAACACTCTAGGTTACTTGACGTTTCACTGTCATCACCCTCCCCTATCACAATCACTCTCCGGAGTATCCGCAGATAAATAGGGTATCTTCCTCTCCACTACTTCACACTCAACTCGTCGCATTATTTTATGTCTTTTAGTGTCTTATTAGAGTTTTATCAACCCTATGGTCGGACGAGTCACCCTTGTTCATCCCTTCGGTGAACCTCGTCCTCTGATCGAATCTTTCACACTAATCTTTTCCTCAATGATTCACATATTCTTTTTCCCATTAACACATCATCATCACAACTGAGGGCTTGAAACTACGGCGTGAAACTCACGTGGCAAGAACCATCCTTAACCTGGAAAGCACATAACAAAACCGTGCACATCAGGGAGATTCACTCTCACATTTCCATAATATCCACAACAGCTCTTCACTTCCAAAAATACTTTCTGTACAATTCCACTTTCATTTACCACTTTCCTTTAATCAATTACTCAAACTCTTGCCATCAATTAATTACATATACTTTCAATATTATTACATTATTTTCATCAGCATCATTAATCAAACAGAGCATCATTTTATATAGCATGAATACTTCAATTTCAGATAAAACTCAACATGCATAAATTATCAGATCATACCATTTCATTATCATAAATAGATAGCATCACGTCACAATATTATAACAGAAAAGGGATGTCTTAGTCCTGCGTATAAGTGGTCATACACACACAATCAATCGCCACTATACGACTGACTCACAGACCCCACATTCCGGCTTTTGAGGTGGCCATGAACATCTTAACATGTTACCTACACACCATGGTATCTTAGGAAAGCTGCTCTCTCACCTCGAGTGCTGACAAAATCCAAAGAGCTATCACTGGTGCGGTCCTCCGACATGCGTCCATAGCTAATACTTTCTAGATCCTCAAAACAGACATCACATAATAATAATAATAATATAATCTAATCCAAATGTCTACCCCTAAACTAAAATTACTCTTTAAAACTTAAATAGGAATCCTTCGAGTAAAAATCAAAACATAAATCCTTCTTTCCAAAATCGTTTCAAAACTCTTTAAAATTTTAAATTCCTCAATACCATTATAGAACAATTAGCAAAACCATTTTAAAAATGAATAGGTTAGTGGCTGGTCCGTCTCGGACAACATCTCACTCTGACCCGAAAACATCAAAAAACTCCAATTATACGATCTAGCTTTCCCTATAACTTAAAACACTTAAAAATCCTGCTTTTAAACACTTGTAAAAATTTTACAGATTGAAAACACCTCAATTAAAATTCTGGACAGCCACAACATGGTTCCATAAAATTACTTTTCAAACATCCGAAAACACCATAAAGCCATACGTCATCTAGCAATACATTTGGATAAAAATAAATACTTAAAACAATTCGTTTTTTCAAACGACACACTTTAAATAACATTTGGACAGCCATGAAATAGTTCCAATATCCATAAATGAATTAAAATTAAGCAACTCAAAACCAATTTATTTTCGAAAGCAAATTTCCAAGTCAAACACTTAGCATACAAGCATTTTAAACAAAAACAAACACATCACTTGAATCTCATGTATTTATATACACAACTCATTTTCCTTCACTTCCTTAATCATGCACATAATTTTATTCAAGTAGCACCTAGCATAGCAAATTAATTACACTAAATCCATAAACTTAACCTAACCGAAACAAGCTTACCTCTATTTCTAGCAACTCAATTATCATGCCTTAGATTACTTTCAAACAAATTATACTAGCAATCATAATACTCAAAATAAATAAATTTTCACAGCCACGTATTTATTTTCACAAAACCGAAACATAGAAGCAAATCAATTAGGGCACATGTATCCTTAACTTTAAACCTATTTACACTGCTTAGCATGCAACTCATTTTATAAAAACATAAACAGACTTCCTACATTTATTTAGTCACATCCAAATATCACAATCAAAATAAAATCCAGCCAAGTCCAGCAACATACACAAAGCATTACATTTACCAAGACATCAAACACATGCTAGACCGAATACGGGAACACAAGAAAGTAAAATCCCAAAACTAAATCAAATCAACACATTTCAATCCCAAAATTTTCAATACACTTAAACACATATCAAAGTTCACCTCATAAAATTTTCAAGTCATTCCAAAATCCAGAACTTATGATTTCATTCAAATTTCCCATAAAATTTTATTCAGACCTGCAGCACTCTGTAGCAAACGTACAATTATTAAAAATAAAAACTTAGCATCTTCATACATTCAAAAACATCTCATAAAAATTTCAGATTATTTGGAGTTGTCTAAGTCACACTTTAATTAAATTTCCCTTTAACTCTGAAAATCCTGAACTAAATTTGCTCATTGTTTTATATTAAAAATATACCAAATCAACTCCAAACAACCTCACATTTTACAGAGAGTCTCCTAACAAATGTAAGGTCTTACCATAAAAATTTTAAGTTCATTAGAACTGCACAAGTTCAAAATTTCAGTTTGCATTTAACCCGAAAACCCCGTTTTTCCGAAATCGTTTTCTCAAAAACAGTTCTTGAAAAATTAGTAAATAATCCCAAAAATTATACAAAATTTCAGAGGCATTCAAATTAGTCTCATCAAAACAGTGACAAAATCTTAAGCTCCTTAATCTTGTGCTAGCACTTTTCATTCAATCCCTTTTCAAGTACAAGTCCCAAAATTCCATAATCAACATCAAACCAAATCATAGTTCAATGGGATACCAAAATAAATCCTAACAATTTAAAATCACTAGAGTATATTCATATGGAATTTAGCACATATCAAAACAACTCATTCCCTAATGATTATACAAAAACCGAATAGTGCAGCATAATGAACTAAAAATTAGTTTGTTTCATAACACTCCTTAAGGCACTTCATCAAGCAAATTTCGAAACCAAGCTTTAACTTTTACCAACCAATCAACACATATACATCACCTAGGACTAGAGCAAAATCATTTGATTCTTTTTTTTTTTTTGCATGCATGGCCAAATCATTCATCCCTAAACAAACCAAAATTTACAACTCTCAAACACTTAAATCAACTAATCATTTCCAAGCATCATCATACAAATTCATTTTTAAGGAAACAAAAACCATTTGATCAATTTCTCATGTATGGCCGAATCATATATTAGCTATAAACACAAAATTATAGTTTAATCTCTACATACATGCTCTCTAATCTAATCCATTTAGCACCCAAAATAAGCATTCCCAACCAAAATCAATTCAATCCTTCATTTTCTTATAAGGACCGAAAACACATCAAGAAATCAACAAGGATTTACAATTCAATCACATGCACTAAGGATAAAAATTATTTGGATCACAACAACAACAAAATCGTATAGCACCTTTTACAACTAAACAAAGACAAAAATCAATTCTTTCATTTATTTTCCTCATAGAAGTCGGAAAATAAGACAAGAACAACAAAGGTGAATCAATCAATAACATGCATCAAGATCAAAATCAATTCACTCATTCCCTTGCCTAGGTCGTGACATGCATGGAGAAAAATTGGGGATTTTACAAACTAAAATCAAAACACTAACATGCATCATAAAATATGTTGAAATCAACTCATATTTACTCATTCTAAACATAAACTAATTCAAGGAAATAAAACAAAACCATTGGAACCAAAAAAATGCAAAAACCATAGGGACCTCTTTCCCTCTTGCATGTCCATTTTTCCTTTTCCAAACTCAAATCCATACATAATAATGCCCAAAAAGTGAAGAGAAATCAAGAGAACACACATGCAAGGACCATTTGGCATCAAACAACAAAAACCCTTTGTGGTGGACCGACCCTCGGTCCTACTCAAATCCTAGCCAGCCGACCCGACGTAGCTATATAAATGACCGTACCTATACAGGCCGAGCACATTTCCGGACGTTCACCCCCAGCAGACTCGGACCGACCACAGGGACTCTACCCCTTGAGGGCCCGAGCTCCGGGCGCGTGGACTCAACTTGCCATAGGGATAAGGCTCTCTAGTACAGGATAATGATGAATGACTCATCCCCCTATCCTCTAAGGGTCACGTCAGCCCTACTGGACCTTCGTACAAGCCCATAGGGTATAGCACCATTCCCCTTATAAATAGCTCTCTCCAACTAGGGGCTCAGGTACGTTTCCTTACTCCCTAATTACTCTTACTTGCACACACCAGTGATTGGGGAAACCCTAGTTATCACAACTGGATATCTAGAAAACCTAAAAGATCATACATTAATCCTAGATCACACCCTAGCTTTCAGATCATTCCTGATCTTTGAGCTACTCCTTGATCTTGGACACAACATCTAGCGCCGTCTGTGAGAAAGATAAACCGTCATTCCCACCCACAATGGTAAACACATGTGGCAACACCAGAAACAGCTCCAGAGACCTTCGTCAGCAGCTGGGAAGAAACCGCCGCAGACTTCAAGAGGGAAGTGCTGACAACGGAAGGGACCTGGAGGGAAACATCCATGGCGGAAGAGCCCCACCCTAACCACCCCTACACAACATCCCTTCTGTCAGACTGGAGATTCCATCACGTAGTCACCGAACCGCACCCACCCACACGAACAGTGGGCCATATACGGTCCATTCCAGGCAAGGAAACTCTGAAGAGCCCACGCCCGTACGAAGCCAGCAAACCCAAAGGAACCATGGATCAGGACGATCAGTTGACGCCCGTGTCTTGGTGGGGAGGCAGGATGATCGCCAGGGTCGTAGAGAAACCCAGCTTGAGGAAATAATTAAACAGCGGGCTCAGATGCTGGAACAACAGGGAAAGGCCATCGCTGACCTCCAGCAGATCCACGTGAACATACTAGCTGAACGGGCAGTGGAACCAGCCCCAGTGACCAGACTAGCTCATGATCTGCGAGGACCAGTTACCGTACCCCCCCCCCACCTCCTTTAAACCCTGGCCTAGCAACCATTTACGAGGAAGAAAATGACACCCACCCATGACACCCCTTCACCCCTCATATCATGGCATATGAAACACCTTTCGCCTTCCTCGGCCCCAACAGCGTCACAAAGTACAACGGGTTAACCAACCCTCTGGAACACATCTTATCTTTTGAAGGAGCAATGAATTTCTATGACGGGGGAGACCTAATGAAATGTCGAGCCTTCTCAATGACTGTGGTACTCAGCTTTACCTAGGAACTCGGTCAATTCCTGGGCAGAGTGAAAAAAGTCTTCCTCAAAGGTACACAACAAACTGTGTACAACCCAAATCCGACCACGCACTAGCGGGGGTAACGCAACTCCCAAAAGAGCCACTAAGGGAATACCTGGCTCGGTTCCACTCGGAAGTAGGAGCTGTACCAAACCTTGAACCGAGCTTCGCAGTTTTTCTTTTCACCCAAGGACTCATAAATGGAGATTTCAAGAACTCACTGGTTGGAAAACCACCAAGGGATATGGCGGAATTGAGACACCAATCCACCAAATTCATAAATTTAGAAGAATTCAACAAATGACAAAAGCAGAGAGAAAGAGGTGATAGGAATGTGTCCTCGTCTCAGGGCAGAATAAGAAGAGATGATAGAAAAGAAGAAAGGGGAAGAGGACCTAGGAGTGAGAGAAGGTTCATTCCCAGGGAAAAGTTCGACAAATACACTCCTCTCACAGTTCCGAGGAGCCAGATCTTGCAGGAAACCATGTAGACCGATTTGAGAATGGCCGAGCGACCCCCTGCACTAAAAAAGAGTTCCCAAAGAGACCGTTCAAGGTATTGCGCGTACCATGGGGGGTATGGCCATACCACCGACGAATGTACATGGCTCAGAGATGTAATTGAACAAATGATAAGAGAAGGAAAACTCTAGCAATACGTACAAGAAGCTCTTACTTGGCATCCTAGAAGAAGAACCCCTTCCCCTGACAGGAATGTTCGAAGAAGAACCCCATCACCCACAAGACAACAAATCACTCAGCCCACTAACCAACAGCAGACAACCAACCAATAGAGAGTAGCCAGGTTGAGATAGCCAGTCCCGATCAATCCCCCCAAAACCTCAACGTTAACACCATTGCAGGAGGATTTGCCGGGGGAGGAGAGAATAGATCCGACAGGAAAAGATACATCAACCAAGTGCTCGCTGTTAATGACCATCCAATCCGCAAAAGAACCTCAAAAAGTGTCCAAATTTGTTTCAGTGATGATTACTTGGAAGGACTCATTCCTGGGCACAATGATCCAATGGTAATAACTGCTTTGATCGGCAATTATGAGGTCGCCAGAGTCTTTGTCGACCAAGGCAGCTCAGCTGATATTATGTTTCTAAACCTCTTCAAAGCCCTCAAGCTTAAAACAACTGACCTTACCCCTTTTGAGGGGAAGCTGATCGGCTTTACAGGAGACACTATTGTTCCCATGGGACATATCCAATTACCAGTAACACTAGGGAATCAACCTTCGGCTAGGACAGAGATCATCAAATTTTTGGTGGTCGATTGTCCCTCGGCTTACAATGCCATATTTGGAAGAACGTGTCTCCAAGCCTTTGATGCAGCCGTCTCAATAATTCATTTGGCTATGAAATTTGAGGGTTCGGACGGAAGAGTTGTTACCGTCAGGGCCGAGCAGGATAAGGCTAGGTTATGTTACAATGCTAGTCTTGCAAAGATTAAGAATCAAGAGGAGATCCAACAGCCAAAACCAAGTCTGAACAAGGGGAATGTCTTGCTCACGGACTTGGATGTTAGGGCCGACCAAGATGACACCAGGCCAACCCCTCAGGGGGATTGGGAGTTCATACAGTTAGACAATGGTGACCCGACCAGGAGGCTGAGGCTAGGTACTGGTCTTCTAGAGACCACAAGAATAGAATTGCTCGAACTCTTAAGCAGGAACAGGGACCTCTTTGCTTGGACCTCGGCTGACATGTCGGGGATTGATCCCAATTTCATTTGTCATCGACTCGGTGTTAACCCAACCGTGAAACCGGTTGCCCAAAAGAAGAGAAGGGTAGGAACGGAAAAGGCTGCGACAATTGAGGAGAAGGTGGCTGAGCTCCTATCAGCAAGTTTCATCAGGGAGGTCAGTTACTCCGAGTGGTTATCAAATACAGTTCTGGTTAAGAAGTCAAACAGTAAATTGCGCATGTGCGTCGATTATACCGACTTAAAAAGGCATGCCCAAAGGATCAGTATCTGCTGTCAGTCATCGACAAGCTAGTTGACAACTCGTACGGATATTGTTGGTTTTGGCCTCAAAATCTCGAGAGGGGGGGTGAATCGAGTTTTATTATGTATTGAAAAATTCGTAATAAATTAAAAAATTGATTTGAGATGGAGAGATTAAACGTTCTTAATGGATCGCGAAAACGATAGAAATAATATAATAATCGAGTAGCGCGGAAACGTAAAAGAATAAATATGCGGAAAGTAAAAGAGAGAGGGAAAGAAAAGCTTGCACCGGTGATTTTTATACTAGTTCAGCCTTCCCGTCGAAAGGCCTAGTCCAGTCCCCAAGCGACCCGCCTGAGAGTTCTTATAACCAAGCAATAGAGCCGCACCCTATTACAACCAAGAGCACCCCGCACACTACTAGGAACCTCCGTTCGCTAGGGGCCTCAATCACACAGCAGGGTTCCTCGCCCTACGAACGTATCAAACGTCCAACTATGGGATTCTCTCCCTACCACTAAGGTTTAGAACGATTACAATGAAAGTGATTACAATAGCTTTTTGTGTTCTCACAACACGGATTCTACAATATGCTCTTATGATAATGAAAAAGAAGTTTCTCTTAGGATTTACTCAGCCAACAAGGTTTGTTCTTAAAAAAATAGAACAATGAAAATCAGAACTCTTAAAGAAGAAGAAGATGAAGAACGTGAGAATGAATGAATAAAATCACTGAACGTAAAAACTTGTTGAAATGTTGGAGTGATTTTATTTAAAAAGAAAAACTCTTTTGAATCAAAAACGATTTTGAATTAATAAAACAAAATCAAAATAGAATAATAAAAGATTTGTAATAAGTTTTAAAATCAAAATAAAATCAAAACGATTTTCGAAATAAAATAAAGATTTGATTCTTAAAACCAAAAAGGAAATAATTCAAAATTAAAATCATTTTCGAATTTTATAAAATATATCAGAATCTTTTATATAAAAACAAATCAGGAAATAATAAAAATGATTCTGACACGTTTTTCAAAAAATCAAGAAGTAATCGATTACTTTAGGGAATAATCGATTATTTCTACAAAAATAGAAATTCTTAAATACATTTGAAAAACATGTAATCGATTAGGCTAAGAATAGTTAATCGATTACATCACTCCTGTTCATTATATGATGCAACCATGATAATCGATTACACTGAGGAGTTAATCGATTATTAAGCCTCTGGTTTGCTTATGATGCAACATCATGTAATCGATTACTACAAGACTTGTAATCGATTACAAAGCCTCTGAAAAATATGTGATGCAACAATTATAATCGATTACTTGACTGTTGTAATCGATTACTTTCATAAGAAAGTAACTGATTAACAAAATTCAATTAATCGATTACAACTTCTCTGATTTTTCTATGATGCAACTGAGTTAATCGATTACTTTGAGAGATAATCGATTACTCTCCTTTGCAGTCATATAAATATGCAGAGTTTTGTAACATCAAGTATTTTCACTAAGGTTAAATGCAGAAAAACATTTTATATGCAGAAAACACGTTTTCTTCTTTTCTTCTAAAATGAAAAACAATGTTGGCTTTGTAACTTCTAAGTAAACTACAACTTCATTACCTTACATTTGATCTAAGGAGAAGGTTTCTATTCTAGGTTTGCTTGAGTCTTCAATCTTGAGACTTGACTTGCACTTGTGAGCTTGAACTTGAGTTGGCTTGTTATCATCAAAACATATATTTGCATTACTTTGAAGTCCATAGAGAGTTTGAAGCATGCCTTCCAACCAGCTTGACTTCCAACACTCCCCCTTTTTGATGATGACAAACAACCATTCTGATATGCTCTTTTATTATCTGCATCACAAGTGTTATACAAGCAGAAATAGATATATAATAATAAAACCTTCCTTAGTATCACCAAATACAGGAAATATAATGGATTAATTTTTCTCCCCCTGTATGAATGCTTAAAAACATATATTATGATATCAGAATATCATCCTTCAGAGTATCTCCCCCTGAATGTATTAGCCATGAAATCCATGAAATATCAGAATCTCTCTCCCCCTTTTGTAATCATCAAAAAATGTGTAATCTCCCCCTGAAACACTAAGGAGATTCGTCAATAATAACATGAGAGATAAAAGATTCACATATTCAAAAGAGGTGAGAGGCAGAAGTTAAACCAATTTCTCTACGAATAAAAAAGAAATTTTCTTTTGGAAGTGGTTTCGTAAAGATATCAGCTAACTGCCGCGAAGTATCAACATACTCAATAATGCAATCACCCTTCTGAATATGATCACGAATAAAATGGTGTCGAATCTCTATATGCTTCGTGCGAGAATGTTGCATTGGGTTTTTGGTAATAGAAATAGCACTGGTATTATCACATTTAAGAGGAATGTGATCTAGACTTACACCAAAGTCTAGGAGTTGCTGTTTTAACCATAAAATATGGGCGCAACAACTACCTGCGGCTACATATTCAGCCTCAGCTGTAGATAGGGCAACACTAGACTGTTTCTTACTAGCCCATGATACCAATGAATTGCCAAGAAGATGACAAGTGCCGCTAGTGCTTTTTCTATCTACTTTGCAACCAGCAAAGTCAGAATCAGAATACCCAACAAGATTACACGAAGAACCTTTGGGGTACCATAAACCCATATCAGTTGTGCCAGACAAGTATTTCATTATTCGCTTGGCAGCAACCATGTGCATTTCTTTTGGATTCGACTGGAACCGAGCACAAAGACACACACTAAACATCATATCCGGCCTACTTGCCGTTAAATATAGAAGGGATCCGATAATACCTCGATACTTTGTGATTTCTACGGATTTACCTCCTTCGTCTTTGTCCAAGTAACATGATGTGCTTATCGGTGTCGCTACTGCCTTGGCCTTATCCATGCCAAATCTTTTCAGTAATTCTTTGCAGTATTTGGTTTGACTAATAAATATTCCGTCCTTTTCTTGCTTTATTTGTAATCCCAGGAAAAAGTTCAGCTCGCCCATCATAGACATTTCGAACTCTTCCTGCATCATACTAGAAAATTCCTTGCAAAGGATTTCATTAGTAGTACCGAAAATAATATCATCAACATAAATCTGAACTAAAAGAATGTCCTTTCCTTTCTTTTTGATAAAAAGTGTGTTATCAACCTTCCCTCTTTCAAAGTTATTTTCCAACAAAAATTTGCTAAGACGGTCGTACCACGCTTTAGGAGCTTGTTTTAGACCGTACAAAGCCTTTTTCAATTTATAAACATAATCAGGGTGTTCATAACTTTCAAAGCCAGGAGGTTGACACACATAAACTTCTTCATTTATAAAACCATTAAGAAAGGCACTCTTTAAGTCCATTTGATATAATTTAAAATCTAGAATACATGCAAATGCTAATAGCAGTCTTATGGCTTCCAACCTAGCAACAGGGGCAAATGTTTCCTCATAATCTATCCCCTCTTCCTGATTGTAACCTTGTGCAACTAGCCTAGATTTGTTTCGAATAATTAAACCAGCCTCATCAAGTTTATTTTTATAAATCCACTTAGTTCCAATAATCGGATGAGACTCAGGCCTAGGAACAAGTTCCCACACCTGATTTCTTTCGAACTGGTTTAATTCCTCTTGCATTGCCAAAAGCCAATGCTCATCAAGCATAACCTCAGAATAATTCTTTGGCTCTACTTGAGAAACAAATGCAAAGAAGTTACACAGATTGCTAATAGAGTTGCGAGTACTTACACCTTTTGAGATATCCCCGATAATCTGATCTATAGGATGGTGTCTTGATGTTCTCCATTCCTTAGGCAAATCAGTATTGAGTTCCATGGATTGTTCTTGATTTTTCTCCTCAACATTTTCAACTGAATTTCCATTGCTTTCGGAATGCTCTTTCCTTTTGGCATTTGGCTCCTCATCCTCATCAATGAATAAATCTCCAAGAATACTTGAAATGTCATTAACAGATACCTTTCCCAACCTTCTGGGATCGGATTCGTCAAATGATACATGAATAGATTCTTCAATAGTATTACGAGATTTATTGTATATCCTATAAGCTTTGCTCGAAGCAGAATATCCAAGGAATATACCCTCATCAGCTCTAGCCTCAAAACTTCCTAGATTTTCTCTACCATTATTATGCACAAAACATTTACATCCAAAAACTCGAAGATGGGAAATATTTGGTTTTCTCCCCTTGTACAGCTCATAAGGGGTTTTCTTTAAAATAGGCCTAATCAAAACACGGTTCATAACATAACATGTTGTACTAACTGCATCGGCCCAAAAATATGCAGGCAAATTCATGTCATTAAGCATTGTTCTAGAAAGCTCTTTTAATGAACGATTTTTCCTCTCCGCAACTCCATTTTGCTCTGGAGTCCTTGAAGCGGAAAAATAATGCTTAACTTCATGTTTTTCGCAAAACTTTTCAAAAAGATGATTTTCAAATTCTCCACCATGATCAGTTTTAATGGATGCAATGCTCAAATGCAATTGGTTTCTAATAATCTTGGCTAGCTTTTCAAATTCATGAAATGCGTCATTTTATGAGTAATAAAAAGCGTCCATGTATACCTAGAATAGTCATCCGCAATAACTAAACAATAATAGTTGCCACCAAAGCTTTTAGTTTGACACGATCCAAAAAGATCCATATGTAAAAGTTCCAAGGGCCTTTGAGTTGAAACAAGATTTTTAGACGGAAAAGTAGCCCTTGTGAGTTTTGATTTTGAACAAGGATCACAATTTTCAAAAAAAGAAAAATTTTGCTTTGGCAAACCAACTACTAAGTTTTTAGAAGAAATTTTATTCAAATGAGCCATGTGGATGTGACCTATTCTACGATGCCACGGCCACGATTCATCCTCTTTAGATAATAAACATTTCGCATCATTTGAGGGAATTGAATCAAAATCAATAACATAAACATTGTTTATCCTGCGAGCAATTAGCTTAATAAGATTATCAATTTTTCCCTCGATAATACATCTATCAGAATCAAATATAACCCTATTGCCCTTATCACACAATTGACTAATGCTTAGCAAATTGTGCTTTAGGCCCTCAACATGTAAAACATTTTCAATGCAAGGGTTAGGAGGTGTACCAATTTTACCGATTCCGATAATCTTTCCTTGATTGTTATCTCCGAAAGTCACATGTCCTTGGTCCTTAGGCACGAGATGCGAGAATTTGGATTCATCTCCAGTCATATGTTTTGAGCATCCGCTGTCCAAGTACCACCATGCCTTCCTTCCTTCCGGAGTAACCTACAAGCAAAGAATTCAAGGTTTCTTTTTAGGTACCCATATCGTTTTGGGTCCTTGAGTGTTAGTATAGCCATAGTTTAAATCATGCCACCTTCTAGCTTCATTGTTCGGTTTAACGAACTTCACTTTTCGGTGTATGCATTCATGTGCACCATGGCCCTTTTTACCACAAATATGACATATAATAAGAGGTTTCTTATGATTACTGGCAGGGACAAAAATGGTACTTAGTTTCTTTTGATGTCTTCTGGGTTGATATCCTAAACCCGCTCTATTAAAGAAACATTTTTGTCTACCTAACATTAAATTTAAAGTATTTCTACCTTTTGTAAATTTAGCAAGGGTTTCTTTTAAATCTTCAACTTCTTTAACCAAGTCCTTGCAGAATTTACAAGAAGAAGAACTAGCTTTAAGCTTAATGTCGTTACATGAAGTGTTTGAAGAATTTTTTAAAGTCAAATTCAGCTCCTTATTTTGATTTTTCAAAAAATCATTTTCCTTGGTAAGTTCTTTACTCTTTTCTAAAATGGAATCTGAATTTTTCTTTTCTAGAGAAACCAATAAGGATAACCTCAATGATTCCTCATGTAACTCTTCAAATGCTTCTTGTAATTCATCATAAGAAAAGTTAAGTTCAGTAGTTACCTCTTTGTCGTGAGCCATCAAGCATAGGTTGACAGTCTCCTCTTGTTCGTCTGAATCCTCATCCGAACTTCCATCTTTGTCCAGCCACGCCAAGTATGCTTGCTTTCCCTTCTTTGAACTTGAGGTGCCTTTTTCTGAATTCTCTTTCTTTTTCAATTGATAGCAGTCTGCTCTAATGTGACCAGGCTTGCCACACTCATGACATGTGATGGTTGAGCCTCCACTTTTATTGTTGTCTCTCTTGTTGAAATTTTTCTTTCTCAGGA
Source organism: Crotalaria pallida (assembly GCA_037953625.1). NCBI lineage: Eukaryota > Viridiplantae > Streptophyta > Magnoliopsida > Fabales > Fabaceae > Crotalaria > Crotalaria pallida. The sequence continues at coordinate 30,188,457 of CM075649.1, forward strand.
ATTTCCCGAACTTTTTCACCAATAGACTCATGTGTTCATCATTCAATAATTCTTTGTCCGAGTCACTATCTGGTGCAGGTGCTTCAGCCTTGAATGCCAAACTTTTAACTTTCTTGTTCTCTTCTTCATGCTGAGCCAACCTTTTTAGTTCACTTTCGTGTTCTTGTAATTTTCCAAACAGAGTTGCCAGCGTCATTGTTGAGAGATTTCTTGATTCAGCAATTGCCGTCACCTTGGGTTGCCAATCTCTTCCCAAACACCTTAAAACTTTGTTGATGAGATCCTCATTGGTGAACTTCTTCCCCAATGTCGTCAGTTGGTTAACAATCATTGTGAAGCGCTTTTGGATTTCTTGAATCGATTCTCCATCTTTCATCCTGAATAGCTCATATTCACCAGTCAACGTATTGATCCTTGACCACTTTACTTCCGTTGTACCTTCATGCGTGACTTCCAGCGTATCCCACATCTGTTGTGCTGTCTCGCATGTTGATATCCTGAAAAACTCATCATAGCTCAAAGCAGATGTTATAATATTTTTCGCTTTCAAGTCGTATTGGACTCTACGTTCCTCCTCCTACGTCCACTCAGCCATAGGCTTTTCGACGGTGTTACCATTAACCACATAGGTAGGAAAATAGGGACCATTAACAACAGCATCCCAAACTTTTAATCCTACTCCTTGAATAAAAATTTTCATACGGGCTTTCCAATGCGTACCCTACCCCATCAAACATGGGAGGACGGTTAATAGAACTCCCTTCACCTCCAAACAGAGAGTTTGAAGCCATACTCTTGAAATGGTTAAGTCTTAACACAAGAGACTACCTCTGATGCCAATTGTTGGTTTTGGCCTCAAAATCTCGAGAGGGGGGGTGAATCGAGTTTTATTATGTATTGAAAAATTCGTAATAAATTAAAAAATTGATTTGAGATGGAGAGATTAAACATTCGTAATGGATCGCGAAAACGATAGAAATAATATAATAATCGAGTAGCGCGGAAACGTAAAAGAATAAATATGCGGAAAGTAAAAGAGAGAGGGAAAGAAAAGCTTGCACCGGTGATTTTTATACTGGTTCAGCCTTCCCGTCGAAAGGCCTAAGTCCAGTCCCCAAGCGACCCGCCTGAGAGTTCTTATAACCAAGCAATAGAGTCGCACCCTATTACAACCAAGAGCACCCCGCACACTACTAGGAACCTCCGTTCGCTAGGGGCCTCAATCACACAGCAGGGTTCCTCGCCCTACGAACGTATCAAACGTCCAACTATGGGATTCTCTCCCTACCACTAAGGTTTAGAACGATTACAATGAAAGTGATTACAATAGCTTTTTGTGTTCTCACAACACGGATTCTACAATATGCTCTTATGATAATGAAAAAGAAGTTTCTCTTAGGATTTACTCAGCCAACAAGGTTTGTTCTTAAAAAAATAGAACAATGAAAATCAGAACTCTTAAAGAAGAAGAAGATGAAGAACGTGAGAATGAATGAATAAAATCACTGAACGTAAAAACTTGTTGAAATGTTGGAGTGATCTTATTTAAAAAGAAAAACTCTTTTGAATCAAAAACGATTTTGAATTAATAAAACAAAATCAAAATAGAATAATAAAAGATTTGTAATAAGTTTTAAAATCAAAATAAAATCAAAACGATTTTCGAAATAAAATAAAGATTTGATTCTTAAAACCAAAAAGGAAATAATTCAAAATTAAAATCATTTTCGAATTTTATAAAATATATCAGAATCTTTTATATAAAAACAAATCAGGAAATAATAAAAATGATTCTGACACGTTTTTCAGAAAATCAAGAAGTAATCGATTACTTTAGGGAATAATCGATTATTTCTACAAAAATAGAAATTCTTAAATACATTTGAAAAACATGTAATCGATTAGGCTAAGAATAGTTAATCGATTACATCACTCCTGTTCATTATATGATGCAACCATGATAATCGATTACACTGAGGAGTTAATCGATTATTAAGCCTCTGGTTTGCATATGATGCAACATCATGTAATCGATTACTACAAGACTTGTAATCGATTACAAAGCCTCTGAAAAATATGTGATGCAACAATTATAATCGATTACTTGACTGCTGTAATCGATTACTTTCATAAGAAAGTAACTGATTAACAAAATTCAATTAATCGATTACAGCTTCTCTGATTTTTCTATGATGCAACTGAGTTAGGCCCCGTTCGGGGTGGTTGCCAGTTTCTGGTTTTTGGTTTTGAAAGTGTATTTTCAAAACAAAACCTGTTCGGCAAAATTTGAGCTGAAATGGTTTTTTACTCATTTTCAGAACAATTTAACCTCTATTTTCAAAACAACAAATAATAGTTTCATAATTTCAGTTTTAAGTTGCAAACTTATATCGTCTCATCATCTTTTACATCATTCAATCACCACCACCACCGTCATCACTCATCCATTCAACCACCACCACCACCGTCATTATCACTCCTTCCACTACCATAACCATTATGGTCACTGCTACCACCATGAATGTCATCCAACTAATACCATTGTAACCGTCTAAACCCCAACCACCACCCTGACCCTTATAGTCACCCCAACCATAACTACATTCTCGCCTGCTACCATTGCCCCTCCTTGTACCACCATCATCACTATTCAGACAACCACCACCCAACAACCATCATCACCAGTCGGACCACCACAATAGTGACCACCCCAATCACCATTGCCCTCGCATGACCACCACCACCATCGCAACATCACTACCACCTCAACCACACCCACCACCTCTATGTCCATCACAACTATCACCTTTTAACACCATCACCACATCCTCACCCCCTCCCTATTGGGGTTCTGGCAAGTGTACCAGATCGTACAAGTAATATAGACAATGAAGTCCGAGTATCGTACCCAAGGGAATGACCGTTTAATTAATGCCACCTAATTAATATTACTTAGTGAACAAGACAAAGGATTTATGATTTTGTAAATAAAAACAGAAATTAAAATAAATGACTTTTTGACAAGGAGAAAAAGCGGGATGTAGTTTCGATGCAAGTTCCTAAATATTCTATAACAAATTGATTTGTTTTCCTTGATTCTGAATTTGTTTTGCAAAGGTAGAAAACGCCTAATGTCTTAGCACGTCTCCGTATTTTAGATATTAATCTCCCAATGATGTCTCAAGAGAGCCTTAAAAACCTAACCCTTAATTAAGTTCAGTCAAAACTTCTTTTTATAAAATTACCCAATTCATAGAAAACATGTCTGTGCCTATGCAATTGAACTGTTTGATTAAATGACTAAATCCTAAATTCATATGTCTATTCATAAAGGATTTTCAAAAGTCATGAAACAGCTTCTTTCATGAGAAACAAATAAGAATAATCAAACACAGAATTCAATAACGGAAAACAAGATTAATTTATTACTAGAAATATTGAAAAGGTTCCATACATCTACTCCTACATCCCAAGGATGGAATTAGTTCATACTTACAAGAGAAAACACAATAAACATGATAAAAATAATTACCATGAATCTTTGAGCAAACTCCGTGTTCTTCACAAAAACCTTCAATCCTTGTTCCTTCTCCAAGTCTCAAATCCTAATCTACTATTATTCTATGGAGTTGTATGAGTGTCTCTCCCCTCTTCTCTCTTGAATGAATCCTATTCCTCTTATTATATAGATAAAAACTAACCTAATTTCCAATCTAATGTGATAAGATAAAACTAATCCTAAATCTGAATATAATATGATAAGATCCTATTAGAATAAACTAATCTTTAAGAATCTTATCTACAAATAAAATTTATCATTAAAATCCTTCTAAAATCCTGTATTTGTGTCTGGCAGAAACTTCGGCACTGATTTTGACCCCCAAGATGGACGAATTTGAGCAAGGCTATTTCCGGCAAAGTTGTAGATATTTTCCTTAGCTTTAAAATGATATATAGATCGCCTCATTTGGATAAGTGTAGCTCAAGTTATGATCAAAACAGCGAACAGTGTCACTTTCTCGCATTTTGCGCGCCCAGGCGTGAAAATCCTGCGCCTGGGCGTGATGTCCTGCGCCTGGGCGTGATAGCCTGCGCCTGGGCGCACTACGGTCAACTTTTCTTCATTTTTTTTCCTCTTTTTCTTCCCAAATCAAGTACCAAACTCTCATTCTTCATTCCTTTGCAAAAATCATTGTTTTAAGAGCTTAAATACCTGAAAACAAACCAAACACATCAAAAGGTTCTAGAAATCTTATAAAGACAAAATTCCATTGTTTTATTCCAATTTACTCAAGAAACAAGCCACTTACTATGTAAAAGGGAGGCAAAAAAAGGTACAAAAACATCACATATTAGACCCCAATCACACCCCCAAACTTAGCATTTTGCATGTCCCAGGCAAAAGTAAAACAAAAATTCAGAGCCTAAGATTCTCCCCTCTTAAGGTATAGCAACCTAACAATAAATTCCAACTCGCCTACCCAAGATACCTTTCTTCACTAGCAAATCACCGCAATGAAAATTAGTTGAAAAACAAACTCAAAGTGAGCAAAAGATTAGTGACCACACCACCTCTCAATATCTCTCATGTGTATGGGTAATAATTATCAATTCACTCAAGTGCAAACAATGAAAGTATGTTACCATAAGCTTGACTATAGACCTACATCTCCACTGAATTTATTGAAAACATGCACAAATCATAAGGTCTTTATTTGGTTGTAACGGGGTCATGGCTAAAAGTGTCAGGTGGGATAAAAAAATAAAAGGATAAACAAAGGGCTTAATCAATGAAATCACAACACTTCCCTTTTAAATTATAAAATGAGCAATAAGGTAATTACACAATCACAACTCAATTCACTTGATTTTTCCTTTTCTTTCTTTTTCTTTTTCTATTTCTATTCTCTTCTTCTTTTCATTTTTTTAGCACACTTGTTGCTCTTTTTTCTTTTCTTTTTTTTTAAGAAGAGAAATAGAAACATCAAATTTTCAGCACTTACACTTTCACCAATTTCTGACATTCCACTTAATTGCTCATTCACAATTTCAAAGGTACTTCACAAGAATAATTCAATTTATGTAGGGTACCAAAGAAAATCATTATATCTCATCAGGCTCAAATTGGGCAACTAAGGGAACATCATATCTCAAAATATATTGAAGGCCACAAAAACACAAACCTAAGTGCCTTAATCATGTTCATGCATGCAATCAATTGTCAATTTTGAAAAGGTCACAAGTCAAGTTCTAGAACAAACAATCAAAGCGAACAACACTCATGAAAGAAATAGGAGTTTCATCACAATATTCATTAAACATTACTCCTTCAAGTGTATAGGCTCAAAATCTCACTGGTTAAGGTCAATTCACTAATCAATCATTCACAACAAGTTTGCCAAACAACTAATTTTCAAAAATCTTCAAAGCTAAATCCAATTAGTATTGGGTAAAACAAGTCGAAAATCACAATCAAGCATTTACACCTATCAAAGGGACAACTCTAACACCTAGAATTAGTGCCTACTCATGCCAGGACACAAACCAACACAAAGCCAGGGGAGAAATCAAGTTCAGAAAAATTTTTATTTTGTTACCCTCACCCCCAAACTTAGAATGTGGCTTGTCCTCAAGCAACAAATCTATCCTAAACTACAAAATAAAAATAAAAAAAACAAAAAGCAAGGAGTTAGAGACTTCCCTTTGTAGCACAGGATTCTCTCTTGATGCACCATGGAGGAGACTCCCCCAAACATATTCACCTGTGTCACATGAACAACTAAAAATAGTGCTTGAAGCACCCCATTAGCAGTTACATATAGAAAACTCTAAACTCTTTATTCAATCTCCTAATTAAAAATTTAAATCCTACACTACTACAAAACTGAAGAGAATCCACCAGGATCCCAAATCCTATAGCACAACTTCCATGTTATGCAGCAATAACAAGTTATTCCTGGATCCCATGGAAATATGCACGGATAATGTTGGAGCAAATGTTTAAAAATATTTTTAACCCTCCCGGGTCAAATGGTGCATTTTTCACTCCAAGCATCATCACATGGTGCTTGTCTTTTCCATCATGCACGGAGTCTATGAAAGTGTAAACTCCATGACTTAGCAAAGTTGCCTTTTCAGGCGCTAAAAAAAAAGAACAATGGCTTATCTTCATCATAAGCATTAGGGAAGTCATAAAAAATTAAGGGGTAAATTGAGGGAAAAATTTTTGAGGGTTCCACATATTCATGCAATCCAATACATTTAGCAAGAGCAGAAAATTCATCACGCAAAGTGGACCTTAATTCAACCCCTAGACTCACCCCATCATTCAATTTATCTTGTTTCACTTCCTCAATCTCATCATGCACAATTTCTTTTTTTTGTATGGGTTTAGAAAGGGAAACACTTTGATCTTCCATAATAGAAAATTTTTGTACCACCTCCTCTAAAAGACCATCAAAAACTTTAATCTCATCAACAATATTTTGTGCATAACAGGATGGAATAGGTGACGACAAAATAAATTTGAAAAATTCTATGTCATCATGAGAATAAGCCATGTTACATAATAATAAAATAAAGAAAAATAAAAATATATACCCAAGTTACACTAAGTAAAATTAAATTAGTACCAAAATTAATTAAAAAAAATCACTCCCCGGCAACGGCGCCAAAAACTTATTGGGGTTCTGGCAAGTGTACCAGATCGTACAAGTAATATAGACAATGAAGTCCGAGTATCGTACCCAAGGGAATGACCGTTTAATTAATTCCACCTAATTAATATTACTTAGTGAACAAGACAAAGAATTTATGATTTTGTAAATAAAAACAGAAATTAAAATAAATGACTTTTTGACAAGGAGAAAAAGCGGGATGTAGTTTCGATGCAAGTTCCTAAATATTCTATAACAAATTGATTTGTTTTCCTTGATTCTGAATTTTTTTTGCAAAGGTAGAAAACGCCTAATGTCTTAGCACGTCTCCGTATTTTAGATATTAATCTCCCAATGATGTCTCAAGAGAGCCTTAAAAACCTAACCCTTAATTAAGTTCAGTCAAAACTTCTTTTTATAAAATTACCCAATTCATAGAAAACATGTCTGTGCCTATGCAATTGAACTGTTTGATTAAATGACTAAATCCTAAATTCATATGTCTATTCATAAAGGATTTTCAAAAGTCATGAAACAGCTTCTTTCATGAGAAACAAATAAGAATAATCAAACACAGAATTCAATAACGGAAAACAAGATTAATTTATTACTAGAAATATTGAAAAGGTTCCATACATCTACTCCTACATCCCAAGGATGGAATTAGTTCATACTTACAAGAGAAAACACAATAAACATGATAAAAATAATTACCATGAATCTTTGAGCAAACTCCGTGTTCTTCACAAAAACCTTCAATCCTTGTTCCTTCTCCAAGTCTCAAATCCTAATATACTATTATTCTATGGAGTTGTATGAGTGTCTCTCCCCTCTTCTCTCTTGAATGAATCCTATTCCTCTTATTATATAGATAAAAACTAACCTAATTTCCAATCTAATGTGATAAGATAAAACTAATCCTAAATCTGAATATAATATGATAAGATCCTATTAGAATAAACTAATCTTTAAGAATCTTATCTACAAATAGAATTTATCATTAAAATCCTTCTAAAATCCTGTATTTGTGTCTGGCAGAAACTTCGGCACTGATTTTGACCCCCAATATGGACGAATTTGAGCAAGGCTATTTCTAGCAAAGTTGTAGATATTTTCCTTAGATTTAAAATGATATATAGATCGCCTCATTTGGATAAGCGTAGCTCAAGTTATGATCAAAACACCAAACAGTGTCACTTTCTCGCATTTTGCGCGCCCAGGCGTGAAAATCCTGCGCCTGGGCGTGATGTCCTGCGCCTGGGCGTGATAGCCTGCGCCTGGGCGCACTACGGTCAACTTTTCTTCATTTTTTTTCCTCTTTTTCTTCCCAAATCAAGTACCAAACTCTCATTCTTCATTCCTTTGCAAAAATCATTGTTTTAAGAGCTTAAATACATGAAAACAAACCAAACACATCAAAAGGTTCTAGAAATCTTATAAAGACAAAATTCCATTGTTTTATTCCAATTTACTCAAGAAACAAGCCACTTACTATGTAAAAGGGAGGCAAAAAAAAGGTACAAAAACATCACATATTAGACCCCAATCACTCCCCCACCATCTATCCTTCAACCAACACCACAAAAGTTATTACTCGAAACTGCAATCACTATAACAACGATCACTTGGAAGTTGTTATTAAATTATTGTGGTAGTTTACAAGATGATGGTGTATAACATTGTAGTAGCGCTATAAAAATTATAAATTTGAAATTAATTTTGAAAACTGAAAACCAAAAAATTTGAAACCAACATTATAAAACTGAAAACTAGTTTTAGTTTTTTAAAATTTTAAAACTCAAAACTTAAAACCACCCCGAACGGGGCCTTAATCGATTACTTTGAGAGATAATCGATTACTCTCCTTTGCAGTCATATAAATATGCAGAGTTTTGTAACATCAAGTATTTTCACTAAGGTTAAATGCAGAAAAACATTTTATATGCAGAAAACACGTTTTCTTCTTTTCTTCTAAAATGAAAAACTATGTTGGCTTTGTAACTTCTAAGTAAACTACAACTTCATTACCTTACATTTGATCTAAGGAGAAGGTTTCTATTCTAGGTTTGCTTGAGTCTTCAATCTTGAGACTTGACTTGCACTTGTGAGCTTGAACTTGAGTTGGCTTGTTATCATCAAAACATATATTTGCATTACTTTGAAGTCCATAGAGAGTTTGAAGCATGCCTTCCAACCAGCTTGACTTCCAACAGATATCAACTCTTCTTATTCATGAATGCTTACTCAGGGTACAACCAAATTCCAATGTATCCCCCAGATCAAGAGAAAACGACCTTCATCACCGAAAGGGCCACACACTGTTATATAGTCATGCCTTTCGGGCTGAAAAACGTTGGAGCCACATACCAGCGCATGATGAACAAGGTCTTCTTTGGTTTGATCGGTCCTACTCTGGAGGTATACATCGATGACATGATCACCAAGAGCAGAAAGAAGGAAGATCACCCCCGCGACCTTGAGGCAGTTCTGGCTAGGGTAAGAAAGCACAACATGCGACTCAACCCAAATAAGTGTACCTTCGGTGTCCCTGCTAGAGCTTTCCTAGGCTTTATGCTCACTGAGAGGGGCATAGAAGAAAATCCAGAAAAATGTCAAGCTATTTTGAATATGCAATACCCTTCCAATGTTAAGGAGGTCCAAAGGTTAACAAGTCGGATGACTGCCCTATCCATATTTCTTCCTCAAGCAGCCAAAAAAGCATTCCCATGGTACCAACTGCTGAGAAAAAACAAGGATTTTCACTGGGATGAATCATGTGGGCAAGCATTTGTTGAACTGAAAAAATACTTATCCTCCCCTCCTGTTCTCACCAGCCCTCGGGAGGGGGAGACTTTGCTTTTGTACTTATCTATTGGCGAGTTTTCAATAAGCTCGGCACTAGTCAAGGAAGAATCAGGAACCAAGCAACCGGTGTATTTTGTAAGCAGGGCCTTCCAGGGACCAGAGACCAGGTATTGAAAATTTTGAGAAACTTGCATTTACTTTGGTAATAACTGCTCGGAGACTCGGACAGTATTTCCAAAGCCACTCCATCACTATCAGAACAACGCAGCCAATCAGACAAGTACTTCACCGACTGGATCTCGCGGGGAGGATGGTCTCCTGGTCGGTCGAACTATCCGAGTTCGACATATCTTTTGAACCAAGAAAAGTGTTTAAATCCCAAACATTGGTTGACTTTATCTCAGAATTTACAGATCCTTTACCTACTTCCGAGTCACAATTTTGGAAGGTTTATGTAGATGGTTCTGTTGGGAAAACTAGACTCGGTAGGTGAAACAACTAGGAACACTAGGAGAACACCTAGAAGGGGGGTTGAATAGGTTTATAGAAACTTTGAAAGATTTTCGCAAAAAACAAATCTAAACGATTAAAACCAATGAAAATCAATCAATTAACAAATATTATATCAGAGATTAAGCGGAAACAATCAACACCAATATTCTTATTGATTCACCTAGGTTATGAAAATGATTTTCCCTTTATCAATTTTGCACAATTAAGATTCAATTCAATCAAATATAGAAAAATCACTTTTTCTAGGTTTTCAACCAAGAACAATATGAATAACAAGAACTGTAAAGAGTTAGAGTTTAGAGATACAACACAGTGATTTATCCTGGTTCACTTTCATCCACTTGAAAGCTACTCCAGTCCCCTCTTCAACCAAGAGAGATTCTTCACTATGAGGAATTAGAGTTTCTCAAATTACAAGTAAATGCCTCACAAGACTCCTTCTTGCTAGCCTACAAGAGATACCACACCCTTGCCTTGTAATCCTATTGATATCTAATCTAACCTCTACTTGCTTGTTGATAACCCCACAACAAGTCTCCTTTGCTTGCTTTACTCACAAGACTTCCAAGTACTTTGAGATTCTTCAAAGTGCCTTCCAAATGCTTGATGAAATGCTTCTTCAAGACTTTCAACTAAACTTGCTTGATTCACAAAATCAAGACTTCCTTTGTTGTAGAATGTTTGCCTCTTGCAATGATTACAACACAAAATGAAAACAAAATAATAATCCTATGAATCTCTTTCAAAAGATATGAAAAGATCAACATGAGAGATTCAAGGTTCTTGATCAAAGAATATAAAAATGAGTGCTTTGATCTTGAGAGAGTGAGAGAGAATAGTGTGGCTTTGATTCTTTGTAAAATTGTGTATCAAAATGATTCTAGTTGATTCTCAATGATAGAAATGATTAGGAAAAGGTTTATATAGAATACCCAAAAGTTGGAGCACTTAGAATAGCTTTTGAGAAGTGAAAAACGTATTTAAAAAACCATATCTGATCAAGTTACTCGAGTGAAATGAGTGTTACTCGAGTAAGCCGAAAACTGAAAACATTTTACTCGAGTGAAATGAGTGTTACTCGAGTAAGCCGCAAGCTGAAAACATTTTACTCGAGTGAAATGAGTGTTACTCGAGTAAGCCGCAAGCTTAATAAATTTTACTCGAGTGAAATATGTGTTACTCGAGTAATCAGCATAAAAATCACTAAAAACTTGTTTTCTCAAAAACTAAACATTTTCTTTAAAACCTTTAAGCCACCTATTGATTTTAGGAAAAGTGAATACTCAAAATATGATATAATCATGCATTCAAAAGAGATTCACTACCCTCTAATAAACTCTACCCAAACTCATAAACTAAAAGACTTGTGAGGCTAAAGATAAAACAATAAAACACAAACTACCAAACTAAGTCTTCATGAGTTGGCTCTCTCTTCTTAACTTGATGTTTGTTGTTGCTTGTTGAGCTTGAACTTGATCAACACATTTGTAGCTTGTTCAAAACTTTTTGGCATTTATCAAAACAGTCTTCATAGATCTTACAATCTCCCCCTTTTTGAAAATGACAAACATGTTTTGAAATTATGAAGTTCATTGAAGTTGTTGATGCTTGAACCATTTGATCACTTGGTGAGACTCTTGCTCCCCCTCAATTAATGCTTTTGACATTTGAAATCCAATTGAGTTAAGCTTGATTCTCCCCCTATCTTCAACAACTTTGCTCAACCTACATAAAAACAACAAAACAACCTTTATCCAAACATATATACCATTTCATTTAACAAAATGATAATATTTCTCTCCCTTTTCAAAACATCATATTTCTCCCCCTTTGGCATTATCAAAAAGAAATATATACCAATTGAAATATAAGATCTAAGCCAAAATAGAAGAAATATAACCAAAGCATGGATAGAATAACACCAATTTGTAGAATTTTCTCCTTGATACCAATTGAAGTAGCAAATGAATGAATATCACATGAAAGTCCTTTTGCTCTTCAATCATACCTACAAAAAACAATCATGCTTTGCTTTTTGGTATCCAAATGGTTTTGGATCCATTTTTGTTAGTGTAGGGACTCTCACCCTTTTTCATCCAAACAAAATCTCCTTTAGGTATACCATGCACTTTAATATAACACACATTTGAAGTATGTCCATGAGTACCACAATAGAAACATGTTGGTGCATTTGAAAAATCAACCTTTGAAAAATCAACAACATTTCTATGAGATTTACTCTTAGCATTAGTATAACCCAAACCATACTTGTTTGAATTTTCTCTTTGAAAATTTAACAATGTGCGCAATCTAATATCACCATTTGAGAAACTTGCAAGCTTATTTTTCAAAATAGCATTTTCATCCTTAAGCAACTTGCAATTCTCACAATCAACCACAATATTCACTCTACTAGCACAATCACAAGAAAAATTAGCATATATAAGATCAAGAGTTTCATTTTGAAGATTAAGCTCATCAACTTGTTTTTGAAGATCTAAAATCTTTTGTTGATGTTTCAAAATGAGCTTCTTCCTATCAATATTTTTCTTAGCTAATTTCTTGAGATGTTCATGCATTTCTTCATAAGCATTATATAACATTTCATAATTTGAAGAAATTTCGGATTTAGTAAGACTTACATCGCTTTCGTCACTTTGTTCACTTGATTAATCAATTGAGCTTTCCTCTTCATGTACTAGAGCTATCAAGTTGAGACAAGCGGCATGTTCATCATCCGAAGAACTACTAGTTGTGCTTTTCTTGTCTTGTTCATCATCACTATTCCAAACTATGTATGCCCTTTTGTGTTTTGCATTTTTGTTCTCTTTCTCCTTAAGATACTTAGAGCATGAGTACTTGAGATGACCGGGCTTTCCACATTCATGGCAAACTATTCCTTCTTTTGAAGTCTTGGTCTTGTAGTGTGGGGAATTCTTCTCTTTACTTTTGTCCTTGTTCAACCTTCATTTTCTCCTTAGAATCTTATTGAACTTTCTTAGTAGAAGCTTCATCTCCTCTTCATCAATGTCCAAATCGGAATCTTCATTATCATCATCATCATCAACGAAACTCTCTTCCTTTTTATATGACCTTTGAGCTTTAAGAGCAATTCCTTTTCTCTCTTTATTCTTGTCCGATTCTTCATGTATATGCAAACGTTCAAGCTCCATTTCATGTTCTTGTAGCTTTCCGAAAAGTGTTGCTAAGTCCATTGTGTCCAAGTCCTTTGATTCAACAATTGCGGTAACCTTAGGTTGCCATTCCCTACTTAGACATCTTAAAACTTTGTTAACAAGTTCACAATTCACGAAATTTTTACCAAGAGCAATGAGATGATTAACAATATGAGTAAAACGTTTTTGCATAAAACATATAGATTCATTAGGCAACATATGAAACAATTCATATTCATGCATCAAAGAATTCAATCTAGCACGCCTAACTTCACTAGTGCCTTCATGTGTGACTTGCAAGGTGTCCCACATTTCTTTGGCATTTTTACATTGGGAGACTCTAAAGAACTCATCATAAGATAGAGCGGAGGTGATGATATTTTTTGCTTTTAAATCATATTGAATTTTCCTTTTATCATCATCGGTCCACTTATCTTTGGGAGTTAGTGTAAGCATACCTTCTACATCTTTTGAGGGAATATGAGGACCATTTTCAATGGCTTCCCAAATGTTCACATCTATGGCTTCTATAAAGATTCTCATCCTAATTTTCCAATAACCATAACCCTCTCCACCAAACATAGGAGGGCGATTAATTGAAGCACCTTCACCACCAAAAGGATTCGTAGAACCCATTGTAGTTTCCTCAAGGATCTTAACGAAAAAGCTCTATGCTCGTGTCTTTCGACCGAGCTCTGATACCACTTGTTGGGAAAACTAGACTCGGTAGGTGAAACAACTAGGAACACTAGGAGAACACCTAGAAGGGGGGTTGAATAGGTGTTATAGAAACTTTGAAAGATTTTCGCAAAAAACAAATCTAAACGATTAAAACCAATGAAAATCAATCAATTAACAAATATTACATCAGAGATTAAGCGGAAACAATCAACACCAATATTCTTATTGATTCACCTAGGTTATGAAAATGATTTTCCCTTTATCAATTTTGCACAATTAAGATTCAATTCAATCAAATATAGAAAAATCACTTTTTATAGGTTTTCAACCAAGAACAATATGAATAACAAGAATTGTAAAGAGTTAGAGTTTAGAGATACAACACAGTGATTTATCCTGGTTCACTTTCATCCACTTGAAAGCTACTCCAGTCCCCTCTTCAACCAAGAGAGATTCTTCACTATGAGGAATTAGAGTTTCTCAAATTACAAGTAAATGCCTCACAAGACTCCTTCTTGCTAGCCTACAAGAGATACCACACCCTTGCCTTGTAATCCTATTGATATCTAATCTAACCTCTACTTGCTTGTTGATAACCCCACAACAAGTCTCCTTTGCTTGCTTTACTCACAAGACTTCCAAGTACTTTGAGATTCTTCAAAGTGCCTTCCAAATGCTTGATGAAATGCTTCTTCAAGACTTTCAACTAAACTTGCTTGATTCACAAAATCAAGACTTCCTTTGTTGTAGAATGTTTGCCTCTTGCAATGATTACAACACAAAATGAAAACAAAATAATAATCCTATGAATCTCTTTCAAAAGATATGAAAAGATCAACATGAGAGATTCAAGGTTCTTGATCAAAGAATATAAAAATGAGTGCTTTGATCTTGAGAGAGTGAGAGAGAATAGTGTGGCTTTGATTCTTTGTAAAATTGTGTATCAAAATGATTCTAGTTGATTCTCAATGATAGAAATGATTAGGAAAAGGTTTATATAGAATACCCAAAAGTTGGAGCACTTAGAATAGCTTTTGAGAAGTGAAAAACGTATTTAAAAAACCATATCTGATCAAGTTACTCGAGTGAAATGAGTGTTACTCGAGTAAGCCGAAAACTGAAAACATTTTACTCGAGTGAAATGAGTGTTACTCGAGTAAGCCGCAAGCTGAAAACATTTTACTCGAGTGAAATGAGTGTTACTCGAGTAAGCCGCAAGCTTAATAAATTTTACTCGAGTGAAATATGTGTTACTCGAGTAATCAGCATAAAAATCACTAAAAACTTGTTTTCTCAAAAACTAAACCTTTTCTTTAAAACCTTTAAGCCACCTATTGATTTTAGGAAAAGTGAATACTCAAAATATGATATAATCATGCATTCAAAAGAGATTCACTACCCTCTAATAAACTCTACCCAAACTCATAAACTAAAAGACTTGTGAGGCTAAAGATAAAACAATAAAACACAAACTACCAAACTAAGTCTTCATGAGTTGGCTCTCTCTTCTTAACTTGATGTTTCTTGTTGCTTGTTGAGCTTGAACTTCATCAACACATTTGTAGCTTGTTCAAAACTTTTTGGCATTTATCAAAACATTCTTCATAGATCTTACAGGTTCCAGCCACAACAGGGGGGGCAGGCGCTGGCATAATTCTTGATATGTTGAAGGAATCAACATTGAATATTCTTTGAAATTCGAATTTCCCACTTCCAACAATCAAGTAGAATATGAAGCAGTTTTAGCGGGTCTGCGCATGGCTAATCAACTAGGAGCCACACAGGTTCAGATCTTCAGTGACTCTCAGTTAGTTGTTTCCCAGGTAAAAGGGGAATTCCAGGCCAAAGAGCCAATTCTCCAAAAATACTCGAGCAAGTCAAAACACTTTCATGTCTCTTCTCAAGCTTCTCCATCACCCACATTCTGAGGGCATCCACTGGCCGAGCTGACATTCTCTTTAAGCTGGCCAGCACAAAGGGCTCGAAAAACAATAAAAGTTTGGTGTAGGAGAGCGTGCACGGACCGAGCGTTGTTTTCGCGGTCTCCTTGTCCACCGACTGGATGACTCCGATCAAGGAATATCTACAACACCAGATCCTACCAACGGATTCACTAGAGGCCAAAAGCTGATAAGACAAGCAGCCCACTATTTCGTCCTAGGTAATACTTTGTACAGGAGAGGGGTTTACTCTACCATGTTAAGATGCCTCAACCCAACTGAGGCAGAGTTGGTCTTCTCCGAAGTACATGAAGGGATCTCAAGCCACCACATGGGGGGTAAGGCACTGGCCCGGAAAATTCTCAGGGCAGGTTACTACTGGCCAGCCCTCTAGGTTGACGCCTCCGACCATGTCAAAAAATGCAAACCATGTCAGTTTCACGGAAAAGTGTATCAGCGACCACCAACGGAACTCCACTCAATGATTTCTCCATGGCCCTTTTACCAATGGGGAATGGATATCATTGGGAAATTCAAGACTGCCCCAAGACAACTTAAGTATGTTGTAGTCGTTGTAGACTAATTCATTAAGTGGATTGTTGCCGAGGCTTTAGCAACAATTTCCTCGGCAAAGGTTCAAAATTTTTTCTTAAGACAAGTCATTACCCGGTTTGGGGTGCCTCACTCCCTGATAACAGATAATGGCACTCAATTCACTACTCGAATTTTCCAAGATCTAGTAAATCATTTTCATATTGCCCACCACTTCTCGTCCGTTGAACATCCTCAGACCAACGGACAAGTATAAGCAACTAATAAAGGAATCATTGGTGGTATGAAGAGAAGACTCCTTGACGCTGAAGGGTCGTGGGTTGACATTCTTCCTGAGGTTCTATGGTCGCTCCGAACGACCATACACACCTCACCAGGAGAAACCACGTACCGACTCACTTATGGCTGTGAAGCAATCATCCCCATCGAGACTCAGATTCCAACATTGTGTGTTGCTGAGCGCTCGACTGAAGTCAATAATGAACTATTGAAAGATGAGTTAACCTTGAGCGAAGAAATCTAAACCATTACAGCTGCCAAAGAGAAGAGGGCTAAGGAAAGACAGACCCGAGGATACAACAGGTCGGTAATCCCAAGGAATTTTGCTGTGGGTGACCTGGTCCTCCGCCGAGTCGATATTGGATTGAAAAATGCAAAGGAGGGAAAGTTTTCCAGAAACTGGGACGGCCCTTACAGGGTCATCTCAAGGACAGACTCGGAAGCATACAGGTTGGAAACACTAACAGGACAGAAAATCAATAACAGTTGGAATCCAACAAAGTTAAAACCCTATTTCAATTGAAGACACAAGATCCACAATCACTGCCCCAAGTTGTTTCAACCTGCTACCCTGAATTAGTTATTTTGCTATTGAGTATCTACATTATTGTTATTTACTTTCATGTCTTTACATTAGTCTTTTTAAAGCTTTCCTACGTAGCTTGTACTTGATGAAATGTTTAATGAAATGAGTTTTTTGCAGCACATCAGTTCCGACTCTTCCTTTCTGTTAACGTACTAGCCCCTTCTTCTCAGCTCGCCACCGAGTTGAACTGGGTTGTTTATACACAGTCCTTTCAACGGGGACTTATAAACTAAAACGAGTACTTTTGGAGATGCCCAACTAAAGAACTTCCTATAGTTTCTACAGTTGCGGACCGAGGACCCCACCTTGGCCAAGGGTTGGAGGTCCAAAATCTCTCTAACAGTTTATAACGGATGATAAAGTAAAGCTCAGTGGCCCACGACGAGTTACAAAACTAAGAGTGGAAAACAAAAACATAAGTACTAATTCATTAATATTGATTCATAAAAAGGTCAACACCTTGACAAATTACATCATAAACGGATGACAAAAAAAGAAGGGGAAAATATTGGGAAGCAAAAAGCCCAAATACAAAGGCATAACAAAGACTATTCTCCTTCAGAAAGAACAATGGCAGAACCATCAAAGTTTGTTTCATCCTCATCTTCCAAGTCCAGGGGGTTCGGAAGGTCCGAGACTGAAAGGTCCACTTCGGCATTACCTCGGACATAGTCAACAATCCGACCATCAAAAACTCCATAGTAGGGTGTGCACCCCTAACCCGAATGCCAGGGGTCAGAAGGCTCAACTGGTTGACAGCATTAACAAAAGAATCAGTGGTGGAATGGTCCCAATTGAAGTAGTTTTGCTTGGCTTGAACCTTATGCTTCACGCCTTCTGACGCATCCTCTCAAGCTCATCTCAAAGCCGAGACACGGTGTTCTCGGATTCAATTAATTTCCCCTGAACCCCTTCCAGTTCATTAATCCGATGACGAGCCTCGGCCAATTCGTCCTGAGCAGTTTGCAGTGATCCTTTAACCTCAGCCTTCGCCCTGTCACCATCTTCTTTGGCCTTCTCAGCAGCTTCTTTGGCCTTCTCAGCAGCTTCCCTGGCCTCTTCCGCCACATCTTTGCCCTGCTCAGCCTCCACAAGAGTCTTCTGAAGCTCGGAATTCGCCTCAGTTAATGCTTGGTTGCCTGCCTGATACTCCTTGATCTGGCCAAGTAGAACTTCCTCCCGGAGGTCGGTGCCCTCCATTTCTCCCTCTCGGCAGGTGAAAGAGCCGCACAAATATCCTCAGCGTGCTCGGCTAAGTGGAAGGAATAACTGGTCGACCTCAGCATGTTCTTACCAAGAATACGAGCATTGTTCTTGAAGGTGTTGGTTGTCTGGTCCAAATGCCTCTTCTTGTCATTAGGAGTGTAGACCATCTCCACAAATTTTTCCTGTAGCTTCCGAGCCCACACTGTTTGCTCAGCAGGATCAGAAATATCAAAGCCAAATGGCCTCTTGTTCGAGATCGGCTTCAGTAAGTCGACTGCTTTCCCCTTGCCCTTTTCAATCCTGGCCCTCTTCGCCAGAGGAACAATATCAGCCTCATCTTCCTCATCATCAACATTGACAAGGGGCACGACAGTGGCAAGAACGTCGACATGATCAGAAGGAGCCGTCGAGTCTAACACCTCCTCGGCAGTAGAAGGTGGCACCACATCAACTGTGGCAGAGTGAGTAGCCGCACTGGAGGCCGGAGCACTTGGGGACCCAGCCGATTCGTCAACCTTGCTCTTTGCAAGAGCCATGAGACGAGCAGCAGCCTTGTTGATCTTGGCCATTCTCACTACAAAAGCAAAAGAGAGTGTTAAAAAAAACAAAAAAAATAAAAATTTTACCAAGCTCAGATTGAACAAGCTCTTGGGAAGAATGATGATGTTCTTAATATCTATTTGACCATTCGATTTAAGATACTCAAAAAAAGTATCACATGTGTGTTTCTCAAAATCCGACAACTCCTTTGTATAGTCGTATTGATACAACTTCGGATGCCAGTTGAAGAAGTCAGGAGTCCAGGACAAGGGGAACTGAGGCCGGTCGCCATCCATAAACCAACAGGACCCCTCTCCGACAAACTGATACTTGAAAATAAAGGTTTGAAAGTTTTCCAAGAGTCGGTGAACTTTGCAAACAAGGCATGGTCGTTGCGAGCCTTCAACGATACCCAAGACCTCTTTCTCGACCCCTTCTCAAAAACGTTAACTTGAGGAATATATAACCACAAAAAAGCTCGTAAGGAGCCCTCTAATCATCGAGCTTCACAAAATTTCTGGAACGCTCGGGCAAACGCCCGAGGATGCAACTGCGTAGGAGCCAGACGCAGCCGCTTTAGCAGATCAATCTCAAACTGCGTAAAGGGCATCTTCACTCCCAACCTTATAACCACCTCTTCATACATGAAGAATTCTTTCCTATTTTCGTCCACCTGGGTACATACTCGGTCATTGGCCGAGGGAGCATTAATGATGTAAGAAGTCCTTGCCTCATCTCCTGGACACAGGAGCACATGAGGCCTGATATGACTGAGATTGCTGGCAACCAATTCTGACTTTGTGCCGAGTACCATCTGTCAACCTAATCATAGAGTGCCACATTTGTTGGTAGAGGATATTCTTGTGGATGCGAGACGCACCGACGAACCATACCTGGGGAAAGGGAACACGACTCGGCATCAGAATCTACAAAATCAATATTCTTGGACACCCTAACCCTAGTTCATCTCACCTTATAGCCGAGTCGACTACACCTTCCCCTAACCCTCATAGCCTTTCCCCGGAAGAACTTTCCCATGGCTCCACCCGTGGGTCGCGAGGATACTTGCGCCCGTTTCTCCGCCAACTGATAGGCCAATTTCCTCTCTTCTTCCTCAGAAAAACTTTGAGGAAACTCTACACATAAGGGTGTCTCCACTGTAGGATCAGCCAAACGGTGGCGAAAAGGAGACGGAGGAGAGTCTAGAACCTCCATTTCAGAAGAAGAAGGAGAGGAAGAAGAAGAGGATGAGTCATCAATTTCACTCAAGTCTAAAATTTCACACCATCTCTCAAACCACTTACTCATAACTGCTACCCAAAAAAACCCAGAAAACAAAAAAACCCGAAAAACCCAACAAAACTAGAAACCTAGAAATGGAAAAGCAGTACAACTCGAAAAATAAATGATAAAAGAGAAGCGGTTTCAGACTAATACCTGCAGCGGAAGAGGAACAGGCACGAACTGGAAAGTAAAGGAAGAGGGAAACCTTTAAGAACGAACCACAACTTCAAATGAAAGAGCAAAGTTGAGAGGAAAAGGAAATGGTCTAGGGGACAGTAAGAGGAAGGTTGCGTAAATGCTGAAGGTAGGAGAGGAAATCGCCAAACCCTAAGAAACCAGAAAAGGAAGTTGCAGAGAGAGCAGAGGAGGAACTAGTATTCGAAAAATGGGAGGAAGTTAAAAAAAAGGAAAGAATAAAGGGCAGTTGAGTTTAAATAAGATTCCCCCCACTATCTCTAAGTTAAATGGGCTTGCCAACTCAGAAAAGCCCAACCAACATTGAGCCACGGGAAAAACGTGGCAACAGGCCACAGGTTAGAAAACTTGGAAGACTGAAAAGGTAGCATGCGCAATAACGACACAACTGACACTTTGAACACGTGCCAGTTGGAAGGAATTCAAACGTCTCTTCGACCAGGTGAAAGGACAGTTGAGCAGACAAAGGACAATAGAGCGGATGAATGGGTTATCATCTCACCCTTATCAAGACGCTCGATACTCGACTCACTCGGACCTTAACTAAGGAATGAAGACTCGTAGCTCGGCTCAAGACTCAAACAGTCTTACCGAGCTAGGGGGCTTATGTGGTCGACCGACCCTCGGTCCTACTCCTATCATAGCCAACCGACCAAACATAGCTATATAAAGGACCGTGCCTTTACAGATCGAGCACATTTCCGGATGTTCACCCCCAGCGGACTCGGACCGACCACAGGGACTCTACCCCTTGAGGGCCCGAGCTCCGGGCCCGTGGACTCAACTTGCCATAGGGATAAGGCTCTCTAGTACAGGATAAGGATGAATGACTCATCCCCTATCCTCTAAGGGCCACGTCAGCCCTACTGGACCTCCGTGCAGGCCCATAGGGTACAACACCATTCCCTCTATAAATAGCTGTCTCCAGCTAGGGGTTTAGGTACGTTCCCTTACTCCCTAATTACTCTCACTTGCACACACCAGTGATTGGGGAAACCCTAGTTATCCCAACTGGATATCTAGAAAACCTAAAAGTTCATACATTAATCCTAGATTACACCCTAGCTTTCAGATCATTCCTGATCTTTGAGCTACTCCTTGATCTTGGACACAACACCCTTCATAAACCTCAAAATGAAAACCGAATATAAGAAAGAAAAAGAGAATGAGAATGAGATTAGGATTGACTACCTCAATCAAAGATTGAAAATGCAAGAAAAATCAAAGTCCTCATCTCCTCCCTCTTGGAGTGCTTCGGCCTCCCGCTCTTCTCTCCCTATCTTTTTTTTTTGGTCTCAGAACCAAATGTAAGAAGGGTGGGGGTCATGGGGGTATTTATAGAGTTTTAGGTGGGTGGGGTTTTGGTTTATTAAAAATGGGGTTTATAATTAAATTTGAATGGGAGAGTGTGAAGAAATAAATGGGTAAGCACCCTATTGGCCGAAAATCTACTCTTAGATAGGGTCATTAAATGTTAGTCATAATTAAGGTGGTTTAAGAGATAAGTTGTATTAATTGGGTTGTCCTAGGGTCTTGTGCATTGATAAATGGATGTCTCACCAATTCAAAATTCCAATGCATAAAAACATATCAAAACCGTGCATCACATTTAGACAGTAGAAAATAATATTTTTTCCAATGCAGTAAATAACCTAAAAAATCATATTCCCAATTTCCTTCAATTAATAAAACATTATAATTTTCCACAAAAATATGAAAATTTCGTGGCAACTGAATTAAATGCCAAACCTTACAAAAATAAATTCTACATTTTAATACAATCCTTTTGACTATAAATTTGCTTGATTCTTGTAACACCTTAAACTTAATCTATTTGATTTTAATGCAATTAGGAAAATTAATAAAAAATTTTAAAAGAGTTTGTCTATAAATCGGACTTTCCACAAACTTAAATATAAAACCTGCCAGAAACAAGAACATTTATAATTGCACATCCTTATCATTACTTATGCTCACAAGCATAAAATAACATCATCATTATACAACCATATGTTTCACAAAGTCCATAAAGTTTATAAAAGTTTGCATACACTCCAAAATAGGTTGTGGTTTGTAAGTCAAATTTTTACATCAAAAGAATGGATGCTCAACCATCCTCACAACCATTGTATATAATATAAATATTTACAACAAAAGGGTAAACATAATATATGCATCAAAATAGTAATTTATAAAGGGTTTTTCAAAAGCATGAAACATGTGTGAGTGCAGCTAGCATGATCTATGATGGTAAAGCTACACTCCGTCGGGAGGAGTGTAATGATCCTCGACAGAGGGAACAGTAGATGGATCCTCGTCATGGGCACCTAAAATGTCAACATGTAAGGGTGAGTAACTCGAGTTTAGATTAGAGAAAACATTTGAAAATAATAATAAGACATAGCTAGGCATACCCACATTATCAAGCAATTTAGAAATAAATTTAACAATAGCAATAATCAATATAAGAACGATACACACTTATAGCATAACAATTTAGTATGCAATCACATGCTTATGCTATGCGCGTCACACTTTAATGGTTTAATTCATGAATCTGATATTACACAATTTATTTCGTTTCATTTAACTTGAACAATTTGGTCGGATTCAATGAATTAACTCATTTATGCAATTTCTTCCACATTTTCACTTTCACTTTAACACTTTACTTTAACACTTTAACTTTTCCCTTTTCATTAACAATTTCATATCCTCACATACACCCTCCACTCTGGGGAAAAACCGACCAGGAGTAAGCATTTCTCAACCTATAGTTGGATACTTCACCTCCACTTAGGAAGGTCCCTCATGCAATCTGGGTTGATTTGCCCAAATTGGCTTTAGCAGAAATCAACCTCGATTGGCCAAAATGAGCCAAAGTAATAGAATTATTATAGTTCGCATAGAACCAATCCGCAACACGGGAATCAAACCCATGTCCTGTGCAAGATCAAAGTTCTCCATAATAATTATAATAATTTACTTTTGCCCTCATCAATCAAAAAGACGTGTGTTTTTCCCCGACTCCTAACGTCCCTTTTACTCCATGCATGATTCGATATTCAAGTATTTTCCAATTGAGATTGAAGCCCTTTTTATTCTTTAGAAAATAACATTGGTGTGGTTCAACTCAAATGGAAAGTACTTGTCCCTAAATTTATGCATAACTAATAATGCTTTAATTCCATAATTAACAAGCACCCCACAAACACATAGAATAGCAACAATTATCAAACTAACATATGATTTAAGGCATTAAACATAAACAATTACAAACATAGTATACCATCACTTAGGGTTTTCTAGATTAAACTATTTCCCTTAATCCTAATTTCAACCAGTCATCTAAACATACCTAAGTTCCAATTATTAGTTTCTAATATTTCCCCTAAGCTAATCCTAAGTTAAACCCCTTACCTCTTGGAGGGTAGAGGAGAACCTTAGAAATCCTAGAGTAAGCTCCAACTAATGCTCCTAGCTCCTTAATCCTTTCCCCTTAGTCCATTTTCCAAGCTTCTTAGATGGCTAGAAGACCTCAATAAAGGATTGCACAAATTTGGGGTTCATGGGTGATTTGGGAAAAGTGAGAAGAGAAAACAAATGTGAGATTAATGGGTAGAGAATTAGTGAGGGGATGATGGGTGAGTGATTTGGGGCTTTAATTTCATGAAACTTTGGTGATTACATGAAGAAATTGAAAGCCCTAAGAGAAATGAGAAGAAGAGTTCGAGTAGAGAGAGAAGGAAAACAATGAAAATGGCACTTTGAAACGCGTGTTCTATGACTTAAACACAGCCCTTAATCGATTAACTCAGACCTTAATCGATTAACATTACAGTTAATCGATTAGTGCCTGAAGATGCCTCAAAACTTAATCGATTAAGCCACACCTTAATCGAGTAGTGGCTGAAAGTTGCTTAAAATTTAATCGATTAATGCCCCACTTAATCGATTAACCAGTTACATTTTCCCTTCTTTCATGCACTCTAAGGATTCTAAACATACTATAACCCATTCTAACTTACTCTTAGCTAAAACCTACATCCTAAACACATTCTAAGCTATTCTTAACCCATATCATTCTACACTTAACTAAATGCTAATTCTAAACACTTACTAATACTAATACCAAATAACACTTCTAAATGAAATAGAAACTTGAGGATGTTACAATTCTGATTTACCAATCAAAAGTTATGACTTTTCAAAGTTAAATAAATCAAAGAGATCAATAAGTAACCATTTATCCAAAACACAAAATAATATATCACTACAAAATAAATCCTTTAAATCAATAAAACACGAATCAAATATTTAATCAATTTAAAATAATTTCCTCATTTTCACGTATTATTATAATCTGTAGTGTCTAAGATCTGTTGCTAGCTCTGAGGTATTGGATGACTTGAGAACTAGGGCCTGATATGATGTTACTGTGTGATTTCTTTGGTATTCTAGATATCCAGTTGGGATAACTAGTGTTTCCCTAATCACAGGTGTGTGCAAGTGAGCAATTTGGGAGCGAGAGAACGTACCTGAGGCCCTAGCTGAAGACAGCTATTTATAGGGATGACATTGTACCTTATGGGCCTGTACGGAGGTCCAATTAGGCTGCTGAAGTGGCCCTTTCAGGATAGGGGGATGAGTCATTCGTCCTTATCCTGTATTAGAGGGCCTTATCCCTGTGAGAAGTTGGGTTCACATGCCCATAGCTCGGACTCTCAAGGGGTAAAGTCCCTGTGGTCGGTCCAAGTCTGCTGGGGTGAGTGTTAGAATAAATGCTCGGCCTGAGTAAGCACAGCTTTGGAATAGTTTATTCTGGTCGGCTAGCTACTGTAAGGGTAGGACCGAGGGTCGGTCCATCACATAAACCAAATAATATTTTTATGTAAATTCGGAAATAAACACCCAATCATAAATTCTCAAAAATCCATTTATCAAAACCGGAAAATTGCGGGGTATTACAGAGACTATGGGTGAGGGAATGAAAGAGGAAGGTGAGGAATGAGAAGGTTAAGAAGAAAGAGGAAGGTAAAAGAATGTTTGAAACTAAGAGTGAGTGGGAGGGAGAAAGAAGAAAGTGAGAAGAAAGAAGAAAAAGAAGAGGATGATGAAAAAGAAGATGGCTTAGAGTGGAATGAAGAACGAAGGTGTTGGAGTTGGAGGGAGCTTTTTGGGTTTTTTTTCTTTACACTAACCGATCCCCGGATCTGATTTACCCAAAATTCGACTCATCCTGTTTAACCCAACTGAGCTCGCACTAAGCGGTAGGAGTCTCCCAGCGGGGGTTGCTCCATACCCAAGGCTCGAAAAAAAATTAACAGGGGCATTTTTGGAAAAAAAAAATTAATGGGGGGTCGAAAACCCAATTAGGGGGTTAGAAAATCAAAGCCCTTATTTTAAAAACCGATTAACCTAACCCAATCTGCTGATTTAAATATATCTTATTTATTTAATTACTAATTGATATGGACCATATATACGAAACCAGAATGTCGGATTCAGATAGGAGGTATCGTTGTTGACTGTATAGAGCTGGTATGCCAGATACCGGTATGAGGCCTTAGAGGCCCAATAAAGATGATACCGACATACCGGTATGAGGCCTTAGAGGCCCAATAAAGATGATACCGACATACCGGTATGAGGCCTTAGAGGCCCAATGAAGTTGATACAGGCATATCGGTATGAGGCCTTAGAGGCCCAATGAAGCTGATACTGGATACCGGTGTAAGGTTGTGGATATCTAACGCCATTCTTCATACCGTTATACCAGTAAGAATCCGTCAAGTTAGCCACACGTGTTAGGGAATCCGAGGAATTTCGTTATCCTCATAAGCATAGGATTCTACTCGACATAATACCCGGCATTACGTTCAGACCGTTTACAGGAAACCTTACCTGCCTCATGAAGGAAACAATCAACACCATTTAAGCGGGTATGCCTATATAATACCTGGTAAGACAAGCACGTATGATTTATCTCATCTCACACAAACACACACACCACTCCAAAGTAGAACGACCAGAGTGTGGGTATCTTGGTGTTCAAGGTGCCCACTTCAAGTCTGATATCAAGAGTGAGATTGTCGAATTCTTAGCCGAATAGACTAAGATCAGTAATTCCACGACAGAACACTAATTACTAATAATATATGTTAGGCTTAACCTTTCATGACTTAATGCTAAATTGTGTAATTGTATTGTTTATGGATAATTTGGTTCACAATTATATAATTGGGTTGATTTGTATAATGTTTAGTTAATTATTTATGCGATTTTTGTTCTATTTTTAATTTTATTTTTGAATTTGTTTAGATTTTTTTATTGTTTATTTTATAAAAATCAAGATACATAAACCCAAATATTCAATCACCCATCCCGAATTTTTATGGGTCATATTGAATCGGTTTTGATGCTCAAATAGAGAATAATCCGACCCAATTTATTTTGATTGGGTCGGGTGCTAAACGTCATTAAAAGCCAACCCAACTGAACACGTTACATTCTAACTGTCTAAAAACCAAAAATTAAGGAATAAAAGGATTATTTGGATAAAAAATGGATTATTATTATTATTGATGTTGTTGTTGTTGTTGTTGTTGTTGTTTAAAAATTATCATAGCTCCTTTTCGTCGTTGTCTTCACACATACGAAGAACAACCAACATAATTCACATACAGAAACATAATCAGCATCATGATAACCAAAATTAGCAAGCTTTGATTCGTACACAACTCTCAGACTAGCTTCCATGGCTGACATTTGCCACCACATGTTAGGTTCTCGGCTCAATTCGCGCATGTCTTGCTGAACAAAGTGCCCCCTTTCCAAAACCCTAGGTTTGTGGAATTTCGAGTTGGAACGTTCTCTTTAGGGTCTTAGGTCCAATTTTGTGATCCTTTTTCGAATTGACGTGTTTTTATAGCCTTAATTGTAGTTTTTATTAGCATTTGGGGTGTTCAATTGGAAACCCTAGAATTGTGCTAATTGGGGAATGTTTTGAATTAGGGATATAATTTTGTCAGGCGAATTGATTCTTGTTGCTACTGTGTTGTGCATTTTATTGCAAATGCATTTAGCTTTGTTTGCTTTTATTATGGTGCTTGGCATTCATGTCTTATTAAATGCACTTGCCGGAAACTAAATATAATTTGTGTTGTTAATTGGTAGGTTAGTATGTTGTCGCATAAATGTTCAGTACGCAATGTTGGCTTCCTAGTTTGAATTAATAAAAGTACTGGTGGCATTTTTTTATGCTTGCAATTGGTTCCCAATACATGCACTTATAAGTAGTATAATGACTTCTACTTGAAGCATCAACTGCCGCATTTTCTTTATTTTTTGATTTTCTGTTATTATTTGCCATCTTTCAAACCTGCAACTTCTATTTGGTTGAGCATTTGCTTTCCTGTTCATGTAGTTTAACTCCTCTACTTGGGCATTATTTTGGTTGTCCCCCTTCTCTGTAGGACTGTATATATCAGTATCAGAATAGCAGTACATGGGTATGAATTGTTTTGTCTTGTGATTATATTATAAGACTTTCTTTAGGGCAAATCTGGCTTGCAATGTGTTATGGCAAATCCTGTACACTCTTGGTGTTGACCAAATCTGGTGACTCAGTCTAAATGAATGATATTATTGTTGACTCAAGATCATCTTGATCTTAAAACTTCAGTTTTGCAGAAACATATAAGCACATATTTCAGTATATAAGCAGGCTGCAATTTTGTTCTTTCCTGATTCATAATAATTCATAACCTACATCTTGTAGACTTCTCCTCCCTTCCCCTTTCTCTACGCATCAAATAAGGAGCATCGTTACCTTTGGTAGGTGGTCCTTTTGACTTCCTAAATTAACAGTTGTACCTGTAGACTTTAGTAGAGTCAGGTTCACTTGATAGCGAATTAAACCTCGATGAAAGCAGGTCACCTATTTAATACTTTTTATGCATTACCCATTTACCCTTTCTTTTTTATTTAATTATTTGGGTTCATGTTTATGTGCCTTGGATATTTCTGTCAAATGTTTTTAACATAATATAACATTCTAATATTTGACCGACCGGAAGTTTTTGTGTCTTAATATTTTGGTGAATTGCTTATATAATTATGAGTTTCCTTGATTTATGCTTTCTTTAAGATCTTCATTTACAAATTGGGCAGATTCTTTTATAGATGGGAAGTGAAGCTCTTAGATATTAGAGGGTGGGAATGCATGAATATAACTCAGGATCTACTCTCCTTGTAAATGATGAGGTTGATTCTATGGCAGGTGTTATTGACGGCGGAGTTTTTATAGGACTGAAAACCTCTCCACACCGAGCAGCAGTTGAGAAGGCTCAATCAGAGCTCAGGTGATGAGAAAACCTGTTATGTGGCTGAATTCTTTGTTTCATTATGTTTTTTTATTCTGAATCCATTCTTGTGCACAAACAATAACTATTGCATGTTGATATCAGAGGGGAGTATGATGTTCGTGAAGAAAGAAGAAGAGAGCTAGAATTTCTTGAAAAAGTATGAAAGTTTTGATCTTTTGCAATTTATATCGTGCAACACTTTAGTGTTAATATTGGTCGCTTGTGCTTTGTAAGTGCAGGGTGGGAATCCTCTGGACTTTAAGTCCGGAAATGCTACTTCAGTTAGTGTCCAGTCTACTTCATTCACTGATCAACATCACCAGCAGTTTGTGACCGGGTAAGTTTTTCTTTTCGTTTTATCTTTGTAGCATCTAATATCTATGTGCTGTTTGTCTGATATTATCATTTGTGTATTATTTTGGTTAAGGATACTCAATTGCTTCTTTATCCTGTCCTTTCTCTTTTAATGTGATCCCAGTGAAGCAAAAGGTAGTTTTGCATTGACTGCTTCCCCTCATGGTGACTCCGTTGACAGTAGTTCTAGACCTGGGGCTCCTTTGGCGAATGAACCTAATACTGCAGAGAATCTCCTACTTTTTGATTGTGAGAATGAGTTGCCTGAAACTGGAAGGAGGTCCCTGCCTTCAAATAGAAGGAATAATATTGCTCAATCGGAACAGTCGTCCCAAATTTTTGGAGTTCAAAATGCCAAGGAAGCGGAAGATTCTGCTATTTTCAGGCCATATGCACGAAGGAACAGATCCAGATCATCTAATCATGGTTCTCGAGGGGCTTCAAGAGAAGGGAAGGGGTTAACAATGTCTGAGACATTTAATAATCAAAAGGATCTTAACTTGCCTTCTGTTTCTAAGCCAAAGCCTGCTAGTTTAAATGGTGATATGGTTAAGAAAAATATGACACCTAATAACCAACTGAATAATGAATTGGTTGGTGTTATAGCTCATATATCTGCTACTGGCAGTACCGGTGTTCTTAAAGATAAATTTGATATTACCATAAATAAAAACTTAAAAGAAAACCATGGAACCCTACCTTCCAATGATGGTTCTGTACAAAACCATGTTGTCATGGCTTCTGGAGAAGGAAACAAGGTTGAAGTAAGGGAGCCAGTAAATAAAGTCAATCACGAGCCTCGACCAAGTGTAGATACTACAAAACCTGAAAATGGAACTTGTCGTGGTTAGCTAAATGGGTTTGTCAACTTAAAGGTAGACAAGAAAAATGTGCTAAATGAAGGCCAAAATAACAGTGCTGCATGCATGATGAATTTCCGTTCAGAGTCCTATACACAAACTAGTTTGGGTAGAGATATAAATAATGATAGTGATATGTGTAATGATTCAAAGAATATTGATGCTAAGGGAAGTACTGTAGAGCAATTGTCTAAATTTGAGAAGAAACTAAACTTAGATGGTTGTGACATTGTGAAAGATAGGAATACTACCAAAAGTGAAAATGGTCCAACTACTAAAAATGAACATGAGGCTGGTTGCCGAAACTATTCTTTTAGTGGTAATGTAGTCAAAGCAGAGGAAGATATCCACAGTAACGGTTTTTCCATGACAAATATTAAGGGAGTGAATCACAGTGACAGCACCGCATCAAAAGGAGATAAAGAGACTGTTTTAGTGGATCATTCTGATTCTATTATGGAAAATAGCTATGAAAGACATCAGGTTCCTGTGGAAGTGTTAATTTCAGAACCTTCTCACACAGTTATTGCTGAAAAGATTACTACTGCTGCCTGTGACTATTGGCCAAGTTCAACCACCCACATGAAGTTAATAGACAGGGTTGGTGAAGACTCTATTTTGGAAGAGGCTCGAATTATCGAGGTCTCCATTTTCTGTTTTCATTTCTAGTTATTAACGTATATTGCCTTTTGTCAAAATTTGGGTGTTTATTCTGTAAAACTTTAAAGGTCAGACATCTTCAATCAAACAGGCCAAGCCGAAGAGGATTGCGGAGTTATCTATTCACATGTTACCCACACATAATCACATAAGATCACACTGGGATTTTGTTCTTGAGGAAATGGCATGGTTGGCAAATGATTTTGCACAGGTTTTATTTTTCAGACCTACTAGTGATTTTTCTCTCGTCCACCTCCTTTGGCAGTCTTTCTCATTTAAGAACTAGCAAAATAGTAGTCCTTACTGAATTCATATGATATTTTACTGTTAAAGTGCTTTTTCCCTTTGAAATACATTTGTAGGAGCATCTTTGGAAGATAACTGCTGCTTCCCAATTGGTTCATCGAGCAGCTTTTACTTGTCGGCTAAGATTTGAAAAACGAAAAAAACATCAGGGGTTAAAATTTTTGTCTCACAGGATTGCAAAGGCTGTCATGCAGTTTTGGCATTCAGCTGAGCTTCTTATAGACAATGATAATCTTGGCATTAATTGCATTGTCGGTTCTGTTGATTCCGGGAAAGTTGATGCAAACAAAGCTTCTAGGGATCATAGAGGAAATTCTGATACCGTGCTGGTCATTTTCTGTCATTTTTTACAATATGCAAAAAAAAAAAAAAAAAAAAAAACAAAAACACTATTATGAATTTGATCATTGTGGTGCTAGGGCTTCAATGTTTTATTATTTATGAAATATGAATTTTTCTTTTCCAATTTTGCTTAACGAGTTGCTATCAGTAGACCATTATTTGTGGGTCAAATAGCATGTGTCTTTGTGTTATATAGCGTAGCAGTTGAATTATTTATTTGCTTTTCGTACTGTTGGACTGTTGCCTTTGATTTTGTTACTTAATAAAATGTTATTATTGGTTAACACCAGAGTTTAATATATACCTAAATCTTTATAATAAATTTTTAACTGTTGTTATTATTCTTTATTATTACGATTGCATAACAGCTTCTGAATGGATGAAGTTACTGAGTAATAAAATTAATATATTAGCAGCTTTTGAAACACTAGTCAATTATTTGGGACCAAACTAAACTGAGATTTGTGGTGTGGTTTGGTTTCTAAAATGTGAACTTTGAAGTATGTTTTGCTTGGAAGCTGAACTTGAACTATACCAGCACTCCTAGAGTATGTAAGATGTTATGCTTCACGCAATCCGGAATGTATTGATTGTTAGAACTGGCTAAAGTTAAATGGCATTTCTGAAGGTGGGCTTTACTATGGAAACAATGTCATTTTTTAATCCATGAAGCCAACCCCACTGTAGTAGTTTGAGTTCTGTTTTTTCACTGATTTGTTTCATATTGAACTGGGAACTAAATTTATTTGCACTAGTGCTTGAACTTTATTATGCTTGCTAAGGTTAGGCATTCATGTTATTTATGTAAATTCTAAGACAAAAAGAGTGTATTTCACTATGCATCATGGGTTCTTCTTTACATTTGAAGGTGACTTTTGAATTTTTTAGCCTTATTTAAAAATGTAGTTTGAAAACTATTTGTTATCCGGAAAAAGGTATATTGTTTTTAATTATTATATTCTTGTCTTCTTTTGTTTGGCATTGTATGTAATTTTATGCTGATATGCTCATTTGGGTTATGATTTCCTGTCTTTTACTTGTCTTCTTTTGTTTGGCATTGTATTTAATTTTATGCTGATATGCTCGTTTGGGTTATGATTTCCTGTCTTTTAAACTTAGATAACGCAGTAGCGTGTTACCTGGGAGATTTTGTAAAATTAAATTTTTTTACAATGTTTTCCCCTTTTTGCTTTCTTAACTAGTTTTTTTACATTTTGAGCTACTTGTCATTGATGCTTGAATGATTGTGGTTCTGATCAGGAGGCAAGCAAATTTTTGGAGGGACAAATTCCCATAAATAATGCAGCACTTAAAGTGCAGGAATATGCTCTAAGATTTTTAAATGATAGTAGGTGTCATAGAATTTCTTCCCAAGCAGAAGCACCATCAAAACCCGAAATTTTATCTGACTCGGGCATAGTCAACATGTCATGGGAGGAGCATCTTAATGAAGTAAGGGACAAGCTACCTTAGATGGTTTACATTTTTTTTGAAACTAGTGGCCAATCTCTTTCTCTGTATGTGTGCTTGGGTGTCACATGTTTATTTGCACCAAAATGTTAGGTACCTTCATTTTGTTTTTGTAGTTCATTGGATCTTGCTTTTTCATCTAATTAATGATTTAATAGATAATTTTTCTCTGGTATTTTTTTTCTTTGTTTGGTATAATTGATGTATGCAAATAACTCTATCGCATGTCATATTTTGAATTTCCAGGAAAGTCTATTTTATACAGTTCCCCCTACTGCGATGGAAGCATATAGAAAATCTATTGAAATTAATTTCCTACAGTGTGAGGTAAATTTATGATCATGAATGCTCCTCCGTTAACTATCTTTTACTCCCTTCTTAGTGGAATAGCTGTGTTTCAGATATGGCATTTTAGTCTTGTTGGCTGAAAACTTGAAATATATATCAAAAATTGGTTCATTTATCTGTTAGTTTTAACTTACTAGTGATAACAAATTATAATTTTCAGAAATCTGGGAGTAATATTCAAGAGGAAGTTGGAACATCTGTGTATGATACTGCAGCAGGTAATTGAGATTTGAAACTCTTTACATTAGTTATGTGCATAGTTGATTGGTCTGGAACCTGTCAAAATTTTCTTTTTTCAATTTAAATGTAGAATTTAAAGACAATACGTATGACGGGGATGAAGGAGAAACAAGCAATTATTACTTGCCCAGTGGCTATGAGAACAGGAAATCATCAAAACATGCACAGAAAAATCATAAAAAAATGAAGTCTTATGCTCCAAGGCCTAGTGATGCTGGTACTGATTTTCCTTATGTGCCATATACGACTGGAACTCAACCTTCCATGTTTTTCAGAAAAAGGCCCGCTAGTTCAAATGTTGGGTCAGTACCAACAAAACGCATGCGTACGGCTTCTAGACAGAGTTGTAAGCCCTTTCATAGCGGGCACTGGGGCTATACAGTGTCAAGCTAAGACAGATGCTTCAAGTGGAGATACTCACTCCTTTCAGGATGACCAGAGCACCTTACATGTTGGACCCTTGGTCCATAAAAGTATGGAAGTGGACTCAATTAGGGATTTCGAAAAGCAATTATCTTATGACTGCGCAGAAACATCTGTTAAAATAAAGAAGAAGAAAAAGAAGAAGGCAAAGTATCTGGTAATCTTCACTTTGTATTAATGTAACTCTAAGGCATACTTATTTTTTGAAGACATGTGGATATTTTTTTATATTATTTTTTAAACTGTACTACGCCAGTAGTTGCTTAGCAATGATTTCTGCAGGGCTCTGCTTATAATCATGGATGGCAGTTGGATTCTGTTGTTCTGAATGAACAGGTAACTATTTTTGCATAAATTTCCTCAATTCTGTGCCAGTCTTCTTCTATGAACATACTGAAACTAAACCTGAATTTCTTGCTCTATGTAAATTTGGAATGAGTATGCTGTATGTAGAATTAACATGAAACCCCAATTTGGCAAGAACATTTACATTCACTAGATTCTGATATACGCCTTGAACCTATTGTGTTTAGAGTTAAGTTTGGCTTAGATTTAATTTCACTAACTTATTGGTTATTGTGGACTAGGCCAGGCAAATACTAGAATTTAGGATCTTGGGCTTGTATAAGAAAAAGGTCTTATGCTTTAGAGTTTAGACTTAGAATTTTGATGAAGTAAGGGTAAGGCATATTAACTACTATCAGTCTATGACTTCAAAAACGTAATAATGACTTTTATTGTCTTCTCACTTTCTTGTTTGTCCCTCTCCCCTGTTTTTCATCTGGATGTTACATGGCAAATTTCTGGAGTTAATTGAGGTGGAAAGCAACCTACTGCTAATTCTTTTTAGGAGCCTGTGATTCATGTTGCGATATTGATAGATATTAATTGATAATATTTGTTTATATCATATTCTATTGTATCCTATTTTATCGTATCCTAATATGATATTAGAATATTAGGATAGATTGCAATCCCTAAACTTTATAAAAGATAAGAGGGAGAAGAGAGAAAATAACAAAAAACAGAAACTGAAATAGGAAATTTTGATTATCATTTCTGAAGAGAATAGATGATAGTACACAGCTATTTATAGTGAGGGTGTTAACTAACACCTAACCTGCCAGCTGTCACACAGCTGGAGGTTGCCTTACTAACTAACCTAACTTACTCAAACCTTCTTAGGGAGCTAAACTACTGACTAAAACTTTACTCTAATACACCCATTTTTAATTTCAAGGGGGTTAACAGCCAAGAAACGATCAACAATCCTTAGTTTTGACTTTCAATCATCAATTCTGGTTCTAGGCAGAGGTTTAGTTAGTAGGTCTGCTACTTGATCTGTTCCTGAAACATGATGAACATTAGGAAGCATTGCTATTTCTCTTTCTCTGATCCAAAATAGATCAAGTTCAATGTGCTTTGTTCTTGCATGCAAGGCAGGATCGTGTGCAAGTGAAACCGTGGTAAGATCGTAACAGAACAATGCTGGAATTTTGCTTTGTATATGTAGTACTTTGAGAAGGGATTTTATCCACATCATTTCAGTTGCTGTTGGTGCAAGGCTATATTCAGCTTCAGTGCTGGATCTAGCAACCCACTGCTGCTTGTTAGACCGCCAAGATACAAGATTAGGTCCTAAAAACACACAAGCACCTGAGATTGGGTTTCCTATCATCGGGATTAGCAGCCCAATCAGCATCTGTGTAGGCATATACTGTTGGGAAAAACAACTTTCTCCCTATAACCTTGCTTGAAACAGACAAGTAAAATAGGGAAACAGAACAACCACAACACAAGAATTTAACGTGGAAAAAACTCCAAAACTGGAGAAAACAACATGATCGTTGCCTAAAGACACCATATAAAAATACTTTGTGAAATTTTTTACAACACAGACTACTCTCCCCTTGACCCCAATACGCCGACACTTTCCAAATCAAGTACCTACACTACACCTTACAATATTCTAATCCAAAAATATGAGAGGAAAATAAAAGTTGGATTCAAGCTTAAATTGTTTTCCAACTGGGGCAAGTTAAAACAAGGAACTTGAGACCAATATATAGTCTCGACCTCCTTCCTTAGTTCCAATCCCAGGCAATGTAAGATTTGTGAAATATTATATTTCAAGCAAAACCCAACATAAACACTGGAGGCTGTGTTAGGAAATGCTGGTTGCAATAGCAAACCATGGGATATGGTACCTTTTAGATACCTTAAAATCTTTTTTACAACTTCCAATGAGAGACCTATAAATTGTAGGATCTTACGAGTACACACATGTGCCCTTTGTAAGTTTGCAATTACTTGCCATAGGGGTAGGAGAGGTTTAGCATAAAGTAAACTGGCACGATCAAGTAAATCATTAATATATTTGCCTCTAGTAAGCATAAGAGATCCAATGGAAAACTTGTTGACTTCTATGCCAAGAAAATAGTTAAGAGATCCTAGATGCTTGAGAACAAACACTTTATTTAGATAAGTAATTAGATCCTGAATCATAATAGGTGATGTACCTGTGATGATGATATCATCCACATAAACTAGAACAATAATTTTAGCATGAGAATTTGTTATGATGAACAAAGAGCTGTCACACCTAATGGTTTTTAAACCAAGCTGAATTAAAGCACCGGTAAGTTTCACATACCGATAAGTGTCAATTTTAGTTAAGAATTGGTTATAATTTTTAAAACTCCTTTAACTTAGTATATTTGCAATTATATGTCCAATTATGAAATATATAATTAAAATCAGAATACATTGATCTTATAATGTTCGTTTTTAGGAAACATTCAAGATTATCAAGGATTAAATGATTTAAATGATTTCTAAGCTAATATGTCCATGATCCATAACATGTTTCAGTGTTTAGGCCATATCTAAAGCATCAAACATCTAAATAAGGCAAACTCGGTGTCTATGCAAAGAGAACAAGCTACAAGTTGCCCAAAAATAGTCGTTTTTAAATTCAGCCATCTAGATGTTCAAAATCGGCCATAAAGTTATGGTATGCTAATGTATTCATACGAATATATGATCAATGATATGCCTCAGGATGTTGAGGCTATAACTTTGGCTATGTCCAAATAAAACAATCTGGGTGTCAATAGAAAGCTAACTGAAAATGCTACAGGTTTTCTAGAAATAACATCTTCAAATTCGGCCAATAAAAGGGTCAAAACCGGCTGTGAAGTTATGGCATCCTACTTGTCTATACATCACAAGGACAATCCAAATTTGTCTACATCCCGTGACAACTTTCCTATAAATACCCATTAAACAAGCATGCATGCAAAAGGTAAGAAAATATCATATCTAAGAGCTCCTAGAGCATGAGAAACAAATTATTCACATTAATGTTTGTAATTTCTTTCAAATCCTCTAGTTCCAACAAAGTCATGAGGAACCAATCCTCTTGTGGGAGCGGATGTAATCAACGAAGTGTATTATGGTGATATATTTATAATTCAGTTTCGTTGATATTGATATTTTCATTCTGTTCTTAATGTTTGTTTGAAACTAATTGATCAATAGTTTCCTATGGAATGAAATTAATCGATAGGTTATTATACTAGGAATAAATAATAACGTACCGATTGCAGGATAACGTTTAACCTTAATGCCGGATGATTTGTTAAATATGCGAGGAATCAATATTTAAGGAATTCATCTTAGTAATATTTTTGGTATGTATCATGATACTTTGCTTCTATTTTGACTTAAGTGCTTTGACATTTGTCCCTGGCAAAATAGAAGCAAAGTAGAGTATTGATCTTGGAATTCATCTTAGTAATTCAAAATACTTGTTGGGATTTTGGATACGTACCAAAAATCTCAACTTGTATATAATGAAAGTAGAGTATCAGTCTTCAGGGAACAAAGGAAATTTCTATCTATTCTTAGTTTTAAACTTATTAAGTGGATGGTTTGTTGTTTCAAATTTAATTGTACAAGTATATATCAGATAAAAGATAAAAGGAAGATTCAATTAAAAAGAGTTCAAGAGGTATAGCCTTTCATTAATTGAAATTTCAGTGATTATCTTGAAAGTGTTTAATTGTTTTGTTGCTTTAGAGTTAAAACTTCAATTGGAAAATACAGGAGAAGATTTCATCGAAATAACTCTTGTATATTCCAATGATTCAGTGATTTATAATTCAGTTGATTATATTGATGCAACGCACTTAAGTTCTTTATATCGATTCCTCGCATATGAATTACTAAGATGATCATCCAGTCTTAAGGTTAAACGTTATCCAGCAATCGGTACGTTATTATCTATTTCTAGCATAATAACATGTTTTCAATATCAGATTCTAAACAGTTCATTCCCGACACGGATTAGATTCAAGTTTAGGAAACTATTGATCAAGTAGCTTCAGACGTTAAGAACAAAATGGAAATACCAATATCAACTAAATTGAATTATAAATATATATCACCAGAATACACTTGAGCTTTGTTGATTACATCCGCTCCAACAAGAGGACGAGTTCCTCATGACTTGTTGGAACTAGAGGATTTGAAAGAGATTACAAACAGTAACATTAATGTGAATAATTCGTTTCTCATGCTTTAGGAGCTCTTAATATTTTCTTACCTTTTGCATGCTTGTTTGAGGGGTATTTATAAGAAAGTTGTCATGAGATGTAGACAAATTTGGGTTGTTCTTATTAGGTATAAATGGGTTGGATGCCATAACTTCATAGCCGATTTTGACCCTTGACCGAATTTGAAGTGACTATTTCTATGAAACCTGTAGCATTTTCAATTAGTTTTCTATTGACACCGAGATTGTTTTACATAAGTTATAACCTCAACACCAACGCATATTATTGATCATGATACATTAGCATTGCTATAACTTTACAACCGATTTTGACAATCTAGATGGCCGAATTTGAAAACGTCTATTTCTGGCCAATTTCTAGCTTGTTTTCTTAGCTTTGCTTAGACACCGAGTTTGCTTCATTTGAATATTCGAATATGGCCTAAACACTGTCATGTATCATGGACATATTAGTTGGTAAATCATTTCCTCCATAGACACATTGGCTTGATAAATCATTTAGTCCTTGAGAATCTTGAATGTTTCCTAAAAACGAACATTATAAGATCAATATATTATGATTTTAATTACATATTTCATAATTGGACATATAATTGCAAATATTTTAAGTTAAAGAAGTTTTACACAAAAATTCTTAAAATCGTGTGAAACAAGTGCCCAAAATTATAACCAATATTTAATTAAAATTGACACTTATCAAACCCCCAACCTAGAACTTTGCTTGTCCTCAAGCAATAGGTAATAAAAATTATTACTAGAATCAAATTTTGACCATAAGGTAAAAAGTTTAGGTTTACTAAAGAGAATTCATGATCAAGGTAATATTTAAAACAATGCAACTTTTAACATGTGAGTATTCCTAAATTTAGAAATACCAAAAGTAGTAGTTCAATTCAAACAATCTTAAAAAGGAGAAAAGATAACAGCAATGCACAATTTATCACACTTTGAATGTTAAGAAACATGGCAAATTAGCTTAAGAATGAACAAGATGAAATTCTAGCTCGTCTCAAAGATGTCGCACACATTGACATTATTCCTATTTTGAGTGTTTATCTATTTTCTCAACATTTCACAATCTCACTCAAGTGCATAAGGTAATTTGTTTCTCTCAATATCACATAAGTGAATCATGTTACTTCAAATTTGATTTTTATCTAAATCCCAACTATCAAAATATACATGTATGCATAAATCAAAGGGGCTTTGTTAAAGGTTGTAATG
The DNA here is from genome assembly GCA_037953625.1 of Crotalaria pallida. Classification (NCBI taxonomy): domain Eukaryota; kingdom Viridiplantae; phylum Streptophyta; class Magnoliopsida; order Fabales; family Fabaceae; genus Crotalaria; species Crotalaria pallida. The sequence goes on from CM075649.1 coordinate 30,228,039, forward strand.
TGGCCAGGTTAAAAGGGTAGGTTAAATTTGGGTAAAGAAGGTTAAGAACCAAAGAAAATAAAGGAGCATAATTACCTTTGATGTTCCCAACTTTCAGCTTTTGAAGGTTTAGCCTTGTTTATGAGAACTAACCCTTTTTTCCTTGGGGCCATTTGTTTCTATTGAATATTTGTTTCTTCTTTTCCTTCTTTCTTTCATCATTCATTTTTTTTTTTCAATTCTTCTACTTTTTTTTTTAGAGAAAGGAAATTTTGACAAATGGTTTTCCCCCAACCTATTTCAAACCACTTTCTTTATTAATTACTACTCCAATATTTTCTATGGTTTGGGTTTAGTTGTTTGTTTTTCAGGTTACGATTTAAAGTCATTAGGTGAAAAACAAAAAAAATGGGATATGTTAGGCTCAAAAAGGTTGTCGAGAGATAATTATGTTAGGTTGGCCAATTGGTTGAGTGGTTTAAAAAGAAAAGAATGCCCTTATCATTTTTATCATTTTTATACAACAAGTAAATTATGAAATTTAGAAAAGAATCAAGCAAATTCAAGTACATGAAATTAAAGGTAACTTACTCAAATTCGTCACCAGGTAAATGAGCTAAAATTTCAAGCATGTTCAATCCAACCATTATTGCCATGTATTATTTATTCTTTTGGCCTTTGGTTGTTTTGAACCCTTCATAGAAGGTGGCAAAATAGCCTTTGGTTTCAGGCATTCGTACAAGTGTTGAACCCTTCCTAGAAGGTGGTAGGGCTTGTGCGAATGACCTTTTGTTCTTGTTTTTGAACTTTGCTCGTTGGTAATGAATTTTTTCTTTTACCGAAAAAAAATCATTGCCATACAATTAATAAATCAAATGTCAAAATTATGCATTAAAGTTATGAATTCTTCTTAATAACAAAAATTTGAAAATTGTAACTAAACTACTTAGATCAATTTCTAATTAAAGGAAAACAAACATGTTTAGTTGATATTGTAATGATATTACCCAAATGATGTCATTATCTTTAGTAGTCTTAAAAATTTATCCAAATTACGGCAAAATCAAAATCAAAACTAAATATCACACATAATATAAATATGAATTAAATCAAACCAAAGCATTAAATAATATAGTGCATAAAATTAAAACATAAAACCAGTGTTTCTCATTTGTGTTTCGCCTCCATGTTAGCTATGCCATCTCCTTCATCATCATCATTCTGATCTTCACCAAGTTCAACAGCTCCATCTTTTCCAGGATAGCCTACCCCCACCGGGAACATAGGACTGTCCCCAAGCCAATATAAGTTAACACATGTTTATTTATTTTTTTAAATTTTTTTTAATAAATATAACACGATAACAAAAAAACAAAAAAAAAAGTGTTATGGGCTGCCTCCCAATAGCGTTTGTTTAACTTCATTAGCTCAACGCTTGTTTCATCATGGATTATTAAAATGAATGATAGTGGTGATTTTGTCAATGTCACCACCGAAATAGGGCTTCAATCTTTGGCCATTCACGATCCATCTCCTATTTGTTTCAGGATCTTCTAATTCCACCGCCCCATATGGTCTTACTTCTTTGACAATGAGGGGGCTTGACCATTTGGTTTTCAATTTACCTGGAAATAATATCAATCTCGAGTTGAACAAAAGCTGACCTTGTCGGAATTCTTTCTTGAGAATCTTCTTATCATGATAAGCCTTGGCTTTCTCCTTGCACAGCTTTGAAGATTCATAAGCATTTCTTCACATTTCTTCTAACTCATGTATCTGAATTTTTCTCTTTTCACCTACTGCATTAGGGTCAAGATTGAAGAATTTCAATGTCCAATGTGCTTTGTATTCTAGTTCCACTGGTAGGTCATAAGCCTTTTCGTACACCAACTGAAATGAGGATAAACCTGTGGGTGCTTTATATGCTGTCCTATAGGCCCAAAGTGCATCATCTAGTTTCATCGACCAGTCTTTCCTTGAAGATGAAACTGTCTTCTCAAGTATTCTCTTGATCTCTCTATTCAAAACTTATGCTTGACCATTGGTCTGCGGATGATAAGGTGATGTTACCTTATGTCGCACACCATAATATTCCAGGGCTTTATGAAGCTGTTTATTGCAAAAATGGGATCCTCCATCACTGATGAGGACCCTTGGGGTGCCAAACCTACAAAAAAATATTTCTTTTTAAAATTTTAATCACGGTTTTGGCATCCACTTTTGGAGTCGCAATAACTTCGACCCATTTAGAAACATAGTCCACTGCTACTAGAATATATTCATTTGAAAATGATGTTGGTAGTGGCCCCACAAAATCTATACCCCAGCAATCGAAAACTTCAATCTTCAGGATATTATTCAGTGGCATTTCATTTCTCCTTGAAATCCCTCTAGACTTTGACAATTATTACAGTGTTGGACATGAAGGTGAGCATCTTTGAATAACGAAGGCCAATATAAACCTGACCGGAGAACTTTTGCAGCAGTTCTCTCGCCATTGAAATGCCCGCCATATGGTGAATTATGACAATGCCAAAGAATACTCCTGGCTTCTTCCGCTGATACACATCTTCTTAATAAACCATCAGCTCCAATCTTAAACAAATGAGGGTCATCCCAGATGTATTGTTTTGCATCTCGAAGGAATTTCTTCCTTTGATGCCAGTTGAAATTTTTCGGGATGACACTTGCTGCTTTGAAATTTGCCATGTAAGAAAACCATGGCCTTTCGTGTACTAGCAATAGCTTTTCCTCAGGGAACTCCTCTTGAATTTCAGCTTCCTTTTCAGTAACTTCCCTGTTTTTCAATCTTAACAGATGGTCAGCAACAAAATTTTAGCTGCCTTTTTTGTCTTTGATAGTTAAACCAAATTCTTCTAATAATAAGACCCAATGGATGAGCCTTGGTTTAGAATCAGATTTATTTAACAAATACTTGATAGCAGCTTGATCAGTATAAATAATTACTTTGGACCCTATCAAGTACGATTTAAATTTTCCCAATGCATATACAATTGCTAGCAATTCTTTCTCAGTTGTTGCATAATTAACTTGCGCTTCATTTAAAACCTTACTAGCATAATATATTTCATGAAAAATTTTAGACTATCGTTGTCCTAATATTGCCCCTAAAGCATAGTCACTAGCATCACACATTAGTTCAAAATCAAGATTCCAGTTCGGGGCAATAATAACAGGAGCTGTGATAAGTTTCTGTTTAAGCAAATTAAAAGCATTTAGACAATCAACATCAAAATTAAAGGGCTTATCTTATTTGAACAGGTTGATAAGAGGCTTTGCTATCTTTGAAGAATCTTTAATGAATTGCCTATAGAACCTGCATGTCCCAAGAAACTTTTAATGCCCTTCACATTTGTGGTGGTGGAAGTTTTTCAATAACCTCCACTTTGGCTTTGACAACTTCTATGTCCTTTGATGAAATTTTGTGGCCTAGCACCACACCTTTTGTTACCATAAAGTGGCGTTTTTCCCAATTCAATACTAAATTCGTTTCAACACATCGTCTTAGCCGTCTTAGCACGATTAGGTTCCCAGGCAATCATCGAAATGATTTTCCAAATATGGAAAAATCATCCATGAAAACCTCAATGCATTTCTCCACCAAATTTGAGAAGATAGAAAACATGCATGGTTGAAAAGTGGCAGGTGCATTGCATAGTCCAAATGACATTTTTCTATAAGCAAAAACGCCAAAAGGACATGTGAAAGTTGTCTTTTCTTGATCTTCTGGATCCACAACTATCTGATTATATCCTAAATAGCCTTCTAGGAAACAATAGAAGTCTTGTTCAAATAATCTCTGCAACATCTTATCCATGAAAGGTAATGGGAAATGATCTTTCCTTGTTGCTTGATTAAGTTTCTGGTAATCAATACACATCCTTCATCCAGTAACTGTTCGAGTGGGAATCAATTCATCCTTATCATTATAGATTACCGTCATGCCTCCTTTCTTTGGTACCACTTAAACTGGACTCACCCAGGCACTATCAAAGATTGGATAAATCATACCTGCATCTAGGAGTTTCATTACTTCTTTCATGGTTGGATTCAATTGCCTTTGAGGTTGTGCTACTGGCTTGAAATTTTCCTCCATGTGAATTTTATGCATGCAATAAGGTGGACTTGTTCCTTTGAGATCGGATAGTGTCCAACCTATGGCTCCCTCATTAGATTTTAATATTGCAATCAATTTCTCTTGCAAATGATAAAGAGCTACTAATTACAACTGGTTTATTACCTCCTTCCTAAAGAACAACATACTTCAAATGCTGTGATAACATTTTCAGCTCCAATTTTTGTTCTTCAATTTTCAATTTTTGTGGTAGCTTTTCAATTTGAGCTTCTTTTTATGAAAGCTCTTTTGCAGCATCTAAATCCTTGAGCCATTCATTAATTTCTTTCTCTTGTTCTTCATTTAGATTATCACATTTATCAATTAATGCTTTTTCTAATAGGCTTGATTTGTACAACTGATTCCTTACAGTAAGAATAACTTCATCAATGACAGCCATTTGGTAACACTGTTGCTTATCTTTTGGATGTTGCATTGTTTCAAACTAGGGATGGAAATAGGCTAGGTCGGACCAGGCCTGTTCAAAAATAAGCCTGGCCTAGTTCACTAACGAGCTTAGTTTTAGGCCTTGACCTGGCCTATTTACCTGTTTCGGACATTTTTTTAGGCCTGAGCCTGGCCTATTTCAAAGCCTATTAGCCTATTAAAAAGCCTACTGTAAATTTGATATTCAGTTGCTTCCATTCAAATATTGTCATCGATTATTTCAACAAAATGACACCAAAACATAAACCAAAATGAAGTGTATTGAAAAGAGACATGAAGAAGAGTCGAGAGAGAATAATCAGACATCAAAGATATGAAAAAATTAAAATTATGTACTTGTTGGTATGCGTCCTATTGGTGTGCGATTGAGAGTAGAGAAGAATAAAAGACCAAAAGTGAAACACAGTGACACCGATTAGGATTTGTAATTTTAGAAAAAAATAATACAATAATAATAATATTTTAATAACATTAATAACTTAAATACAAATATTATATATTATTAATGCCTATTAGGCCTATAAGGCTTTTTTATGAAATAAAGCTTGACCTCTTAAACTAAATAGGCTATAAAAAAAAGCCTATGACCGACCTCTTTCCTAAACTGGCCAAACTAGTCTAGGCTCAAAATGTTATTCTCATGCTTTAGGAGCTTTTAGATATGATACTTTCTTACCTTTTGCTTGTTTGAGGGGATATTTAGAGGAAAGTTGCCATGGGATGTAGACAAATTTGGATTGTCCTTGTGAGGTAAAGACATGTTGGATGCCATAGCCGGTTTTGACTCTTTTATTGGCCAAATTTGGAGATGGCTATTTCTAGGAAACCTGTAGCATTTTCAGTTGGCTTTATATTGACACCAAGATTGTTTTATTTGGACAATTGTAGCCAAAGTTATAGCCTCAACACCGAAGCATATTATTAATCATGCATACATTAGCATACCATACCTTTAGAGCCGATTTTGACTATCTAGATGGCCGAATTTGAAAATGGCTATTTATGAGCAACTTGTAAGTTGTTCTCTTCGCTTTGCATAGACACCAAGTTTGCCTCATTTGGATATTCGATGCTTTAAGATATGGCCTAAACACTGAAACATGTTATCGATCATGAACATATTAGCTTAGTAAATCATTTCTTCCATGGACACATTGGTGTGGTAAATCATTTAGTCATTGAGAATTTTGAATGTTTCCTGAAAACGAACGTTATAAGATCAATATATTCTGATTTTAATTATATATTTCATAATTGAACATATAATTGCAAATATTCTAAGTTAAAGGAGTTTTACACAGAAATTCGTAAAATCGAGTAAAATAAGTGCCTAAAATTATAACCAATTCTTAACTAAAATCGAGTAAGAATGAAAATTCACAATTAACCCCCGAAGATAGGTGGACGGATGCTGATAAAAAGAAAGTTCAATTTGATTTTAAAGCAAAAGATATCATTACCTCCGCTTTATCTTATGACGAATTCTTTAGAGTTTCACAATGTACTAGTGCTAAGGAAATGTGGGACACTCTTCAAGTGACTCATGAAAGAACTAGTGAGGTCAGACGTGCTAGGCTAAATGTTTTGATGCGTGAGTATGAATTGTTTCAAATGCTTCCTAATGAATCTATCAATGATATCCAAAAACGTTTTACTCACATTATTAATCATTTGCTTGCTCTTGGTAAGACTTTTTTACAAGGTGAACTTACTAACAAAGTGTTGAGATGTTTGGATAGGAATTGGCAACCAAAAGTAACCGCTATTGTGAAATCTAAAAATTTGGATGCTATGGATCTCGCAACACTTTTTGGCAAATTACAAGAGCATGAAATGGAGCTTGGGCGTCTAACAATGAATGAAGAATCGAACAAGAAGAAAAAGGGTATAGCATTGAAAGCGTCATCAAAAGTTGTAGATATTCAAAATGATTCTTCTCAAGATGACGATTCCGATTCGGAATTGGATGATGAGTCACTAGCTCTTATGGTGAAGAATATCAGAAAATTTTTGAAGAGGAAAGGAAATTCTAGAAGATTCAATTAAAAGGAAACTAAGGAGACTCCACAAAAATCAAAAACTCCAAGAGACAAAATTATATGTCATACGTGTGGGAAAGCTGGGCACATCAAATACCACTGTCCTCAAAAGCCAAAGAAATCCGAAAGTGATAAGAAGAGACCCAACAATCATAAAGCAAAGAAGGCCTATATTGTTTGGGACGAACCTGAAGATGAAACGAATTCTAGCACTTCGGATGTTGACGAATCGGCGAATCTTTGTTTGATGGCTAAGGACGATAAAGAAGCTTCCACTCGTGATACGTCTCTTGAACAATCAAGCTCAAAAGAGGTACTTTCTAATCGCAACTCTGATTTGGATTCCGATGGTGAATCATGCTCTTCCCCCTCATATGATGCACTTTATAATGCTTATGTTGATATGCATAGTGAACTTAAGAAATTAGCTAAAATCAATATAGAAGCTAAGAAAGCCATTTTGAAGCATCAAGAAAAGATTATTGAAATGCAAAAACATATTGATGAACTTGTGCTTCAAAATGAAACTTTAGAACTCATATATTCAAATGCATCATGTGATTGTTGTATTACTTCTACTGTGATCTCCGATTGTGAAAAGTGCAAGGTTTATGAAATTGAACTTAGTGATTTAAAAGAAAAACTTGCAAATTTCACAAAAGGAAAAAGGAATTTAAATGATTTACTTTCTAGACAACGAGATAATTCAAATAGGACCGGTTTGGGATACACTATTCCAAAGAAAAAATCCTATAGAAAAGTTGGAAATTTTTCAAAAGTCAATTTTACTAGAAAACCAACTTGTTTCTACTGTGGTATCTTTGGACATACCTCAAATATTTGTAAAATCAAAAACTATGGTGTACCCAAAAAGGAATATATTTGGATTATCAAAGGAGAGAAACCAGAACTTAACCCCCAAGGACCCAAAATTGTTTGGGTACCTAAGTCTTCCAAATGATTTGTTTTGTAGGTGTGCCTTCGAACGAGAGAAGATCGTTGGTATTTGGACAGCGGTTGTTCAAGGCAGATGACGGGAGACAAGAGACATTTTATTGAGTTTTCTCCAAGAGATAAGGGTCACGTCACTTACGACGACAACAATCGTGGGAAAATCCTTAGTGTAGGTAAAATCGGAAACGCCTCAAATATTATAATTGATAATGTTTTGTATGTTGATGGTCTTGAGCACAACTTACTTAGTATTAGTCAATTGTGAGATATTGGTAATAGTATCGTTTTTACCTCAAACCATTGCATTATTAAGAGTGATAGTGATCAATCTATTAAATTCATAGGAAATCGGTGCAATAACACATACTTGATTGACTCGAATGACATTACTTCTTTATTTTCAAAATGTTTTATCAACAAAGAAAGTGATGTTTGACTTTGGCATCGGAGAGTTGCTCATGTCCATTTAAAACAATTAAATAAACTTTTATCCAAGGACTTAGTAGTTGGTCTTCCAAAGCTCTATTTCAAAATTGAAGGAGTTTGCAACCCTTGTAGAAAGTGCAAACAAACTAAAGCTAATTTTCCACCTAAAAAGGTGATTTCTACTACAAGGGTTTTGGAACTCATTCACATGGACTTATTTGGACCTTCTCAAACTATGAGTTTTGGTTGCAATTATTATGGACTTGTGATTGTAGATGATTTCTCACGTTTTACTTGGACTTATTTTTTACCTTCCAAAGATCAAACTTTTCAACATTTTAAAACCTTTGCCAAGTTTGTTCAAAATAAAGTCAATCAAAGTATTGTGGCTATTCGGACCGATCATGGTGGCGAGTTCGAAAATCATCTTTTTGATAAGTTTATTGATAAGTATGGCGTAGAGCATCAATTTTCAGCTCCTAGAACTCCACAAAAAAATGGAGTTGTTGAGCGGAAAAATCGCATTTTAGAAGAGTTAGCTAGAACCATGTTGAGTGATAGCAAAGTTCCTAAGTATTTTTGGGCCGATGCGGTTAGTACCGCTTGCCATGTATTGAATAGAGTTATGATTAGGCCCTCTCTTAAGAAAACCCCTTATGAGCTTTTCAAAGGCCGAAAGCCCAATATATCTTATTTTCATGTTTTTGGATGCAAATGCTTTATTTTGAATAATGGAAAACATGTTTTGGGAAAATTTGATCCAAAAGCGGATAATGGGATATTTTTGGGTTATTCTAGTCATAACAAAGCTTTTAGAGTTTTTAATAAACGAACTTTGACTATTAACAAATGTTGTGTTTGATGAATCTCCGGAAGGAGAGAAAGGTATTTCTAGTGTTTCAGGTGTTGATATCTATGAAGAAATACCATAAGATGCAAATGAGCAAGCGAAGGAGATGGAAAATCAAATTAATAGAGATAATGACAATTCAAGAGGAAACGAGCTAGTACATCATGAAGATAATGGACTACCTCCGGCATGGTAAACCAACCGCAATCATTCTTTGACAAACGTATTAGGTGATATTGCTAAGGGAGTGGTAACCCGAAGCACATTACGTAATATATGTCATTTTGTTGCTTTTGTTTCGCAAGTAGAACCTAAAAATATTCATGAGACAATCCAAGATGAGCATTGGGTTATGACAATGCAAGAGGAATTGAACCAATTCGAGAGGAATAAGGTTTGGGAACTTGTGCCTAAACCCGATGATCGTCCTGCGATTGGTACTAGATGGGTATATAGAAATAAGCTTGATGAATCAGGTTTTATTGTTAGAAACAAAGCTATGTTGGTAGCCCAAGGGTATAGCCAAGAAGAGGGTATTGATTATGGTGAAACTTATGCCCCCGTAGCTAGATTAGAAGCCATTAGACTTTTACTTGCTTATGCATCTATTATGAACTTCAAATTGTATTAAATGGACGTGAAAAGTGCGTTTCTTAACGGATACATTCAAGAGGAAGTGTATGTTTCACAACCACCCGGTTTTGAAAATTTTGAATATCCAAATTATGTTTTCAAATTGAAAAAGGCTTTATATGGTGTTAAACAAGCTCCTAGAGCTTGGTATGATCGTTTAAGCACGTTTTTAATTGAAAAGGGTTTTAAAAGAGGTGCTGTGGATAATACACTTTTCATTGAAAGATCCGGTAAGGACATACTTTTGGTACAAATCTATGTTGATGATATCATTTTTGGTGCTACTAATGAAATACTTTGTAAGAAATTTTCAGATCTTATGCAAAGTGAGTTCGAGATGTCTATGATGGGGGAGCTAACCTTCTTCCTTGGATTACAAATCAAGCAACTTGACACCAGGATTTACATTCACCAAAGCAAGTATTGCAAAGAGTTACTTAAGCGCTTTGGTATGGATTCTTGCAAAAATGCCTCAACTCCAATGAGTGCTACATGCTACATGGATAAGGACGAAAGTGGAAAATCAATCGAGGTAACCAAATATCGTGGTATGATAGGTAGCCTTTTGTATTTAACTGCTTCCCGCCCCGATATTATGTTTAGTGTATTCATGTGTGCTAGCTTCCAATCAATTCCCAAAGAGTCACATTTAACCGCACTTAAGAGAATCATGAAATATTTAATAGGATTAAATATTTCATGATTCTCTTAAGTGCGGTTAAATGTGACTCTTTGGGAATTGATTGGAAGCTAGCACACATGAATACACTAAACATAATATCGGGGCGGGAAGCAGTTAAATACAAAAGGCTACCTATCATACCACGATATTTGGTTACCTCGATTGATTTTCCACTTTCGTCCTTATCCATGTAGCATGTAGCACTCATTGGAGTTGAGGCATTTTTGCAAGAATCCATACCAAAGCGCTTAAGTAACTCTTTGCAATACTTGCTTTGGTGAATGTAAATCCCGGTGTCAAGTTGCTTGATTTGTAATCCAAGGAAGAAGGTTAGCTCCCCCATCATAGATATCTCGAACTCACTTTGCATAAGATCTGAAAATTTCTTACAAAGTTTTTCATTAGTAGCACCAAAAATGATATCATCAACATAGATTTGTACCAAAAGTATGTCCTTACCGGATCTTTCAATGAAAAGTGTATTATCCACAGCACCTCTTTTAAAACCCTTTTCAATTAAAAACGTGCTTAAACGATCATACCAAGCTCTAGGAGCTTGTTTAACACCATATAAAGCCTTTTTCAATTTGAAAACATAATTTGGATATTCAAAATTTTCAAAACCGGGTGGTTGTGAAACATACACTTCCTCTTGAATGTATCCGTTAAGAAACGCACTTTTCACGTCCATTTGATACAATTTGAAGTTCATAATAGATGCACAAGCAAGTAAAAGTCTAATTGCTTCTAATCTAGCTACGGGGGCATAAGTTTCATCATAATCAATACCCTCTTCTTGGCTATACCCTTGGGCTACCAACATAGTTTTGTTTCTAACAATAAAACCCGATTCATCAAGCTTATTTCTATATACCCATCTAGTACCAATCGCAGGACGATCATCGGGTTTAGGCACAAGTTCTCAAACCTTATTCCTCTCGAATTGGTTCAATTCCTCTAGCATTGCCATAACCCAATGCTCATCTTGGATTGCCTCATGAATATTTTTAGGTTCTACTTGCGAAACAAAATGACATATTACGTAATGTGCTTCGGGTTACCACTCCCTTAGCAATATCACCTAATACGTTTGTCAAAGGATGATTGCGGTTGGTTTTCCATGTCGGAGGTAGTCCATTATCTTCATGATGTGCTAGCTCGTTTCCTCTTGAATTGTCATCATCTCTGTTAATTTGATTTTCTATCTCCTTCGCTTTCTCATTTGCATCTTGTGGTATTTCTTCATAGATATCAACACCTGAAACACTAGAAATACCTTTCTCTCCTTCCGGAGATTCATCAAACACAACATTTGTTGATTCTTCAATAGTCAAAGTTCGTTTATTAAAAACTCTAAAAGCTTTGCTATGACTAGAATAACCCAAAAATATCCCATCATCCGTTTTTGGATCAAATTTTCCCAAAACATGTTTTCCATTATTCAAAATAAAGCATTTGCATCCAAAAACATGAAAATAAGATATATTGGGCTTTCGGCCTTTGAAAAGCTCATAGGGGGTTTTCTTAAGAGAGGGCCTAATCATAACTCTATTCAATACATGGCAAGCGGTACTAACCGCATCAGCCCAAAAATACTTAGGAACTTTGCTATCACTCAACATGGTTCTAGCTAACTCTTCTAAAATGCGATTTTTCCGCTCAACAACTCCATTTTTTTGTGGAGTTCTAGGAGCTGAAAATTGATGCTCTACACCATACTTATCACAAAACTTATCAAAAAGATGATTTTCGAACTCGCCACCATGATCGGTCCGAATAGCCACAATACTTTGATTGACTTTATTTTGAGCAAGCTTGACAAAGGTTTTAAAACGTTGAAAAGTTTGATTTTTGGAAGGTAAAAAATAAGTCCAAGTAAAACGTGAGAAATCATCTACAATCACAAGTCCATAATAATTGCCACCAAAACTCATAGTTTGAGAATGTCCAAATTAGTCCATGTGAATGAGTTCCAAAACCCTTGTAGTAGAAATCACCTTTTTAGGTGGAAAATTAGTTTTAGTTTGTTTGCACTTTTTACAAGGGTTGCAAACTCCTTCAATTTTGAAATTGAGCTTTGGAAGACCAACTACTAAGTCCTTCGATAAAAGTTCATTTAATTGTTTTAAATGGACATGAGCAACTCTCCGATGCCAAAGCAAAACATCACTTTCTTTGTTGATAAAACATTTTGAAAATAAAGAAGTAATGTCATTCGAGTCAATCAAGTATGTGTTATTGCACCGATTTCCTATGAATTTAATAGATTGATCACTATCACTTTTAATAATGCAATTGTTTGAGGTAAAAACGACACTATTACCAATATCTCACAATTGACTAATACTAAGTAAGTTGTGCTCAAGACCATCAACATACAAAACATTATCAATTATAACATTTGAGGCGTTTTCGATTTTATCTACACCAAGGGTTTTCCCACGATTGTTGCCGCCGTAAGTGACGTGACCCTTTTGTCTTGGAGAAAACTCAATAAAATGTCTCTTGTCTCTCGTCATGTGATTTGAACAACCGCTGTCCAAATACCAACGATCTTCTCTCGTTCGAAGGCACACCTACAAAACAAATCATTTGGAAGACTTAGGTACCCAAACAATTTTGGGTCCTTGGGGGTTAAGTTCCGGTTTCTCTCCTTTGATAATCCAAATATATTCCTTTTTGGGTACACCATAGTTTTTTATTTTACAAATATTTGAGGTATGTCCAAAGATACCACAGTAGAAACAAGTTGGTTTTCTAGTAAAATTGACTTTTGAAAAATTTCCAACTTTTCTATAGGATTTCTTCTTTGGAATAGTGTATCCCAAACCAGTCCTATTTGAATTATCTCTTTGTCTAGAAAGTAAATCATTTAAATTCCTTTTTCCTTTTGTGAAATTTGCAAGTTTTTCTTTTAAATCACTAAGTTCAATTTCATAAACCTTGCACTTTTCACAATCGGAGATCACAGTAGAAGTAATACAACAATCACATGATGCATTTGAATATATGAGTTCTAAAGTTTCACTTTGAAGCACAAGTTCATCAATATGTTTTTACATTTCAATAATCTTTTCTTGATGCTTCAAAATGGCTTTCTTAGCTTCTATGTTGATTTTAGCTAATTTCTTAAGTTCACTATGCATATCAACATAAGCATTATAAAGTGCATCATATGAGGGGGAAGAGCATGATTCACCATCGGAATCCAAATCAGAGTTGCGATTAGAAAGTACCTCTTTTGAGCTTGATTGTTCAAGAGACGTATCACTAGTGGAAGCTTCTTTATCGTCCTTAGCCATCAAACAAAGATTCGCCGATTCGTCATCATCCGAAGTGCTAGAATTCGTTTCATCTTCAGGTTCGTCCCAAACAATATAGGCCTTCTTTGCTTTATGATTGTTGGGTCTCTTCTTATCACTTTCGGATTTCTTTGGCTTTTGAGGATTGTGGTATTTGATGTGCCCAGCTTTTCCACACGTATGACATATAATTTTGTCTCTTGGAGTTTTTGATTTTTTTGGAGTCTCCTTAGTTTCCTTTGAATTGAATCTTCTAGAATTTCCTTTCCTCTTCAAAAGTTTTCTGAAATTCTTCACCATAAGAGCTAGTGACTCATCATCCAGTTCCGAATCGGAATCGTCATCTTGAGAAGAATCATTTTGAGTATCTACAACTTTTGATGACGCTTTCAATGCTATATACCCTTTTTCTTCTTGTCCGATTCTTCATTCATTGTTAGATGCCCAAGCTCCATTTCATGCTCTTGTAATTTGCCAAAAAGTGTTGCGAGATCCATAGCATCCAAATTTTTAGATTCCACAATGGCGGTTACTTTTGGTTGCCAATTCCTATCCAAACATCACACTTTGTTAGTAAGTTCACCTTGTAAAAAAGTCTTACCAAGAGCAAGCAAATGATTAATAATGTGAGTAAAGCGTTTTTGCATATCATTGATAGATTCATTAGGAAGCATTTGAAACAATTCATACTCACGCATCAAAACATTTAGCCTAGCACGTCTAACCTCACTAGTTCCTTCATGAGTCACTTGAAGAGTGTCCCACATTTCCTTAGCACTAGCACATTGTGAAACTCTAAAGAATTCGTCATAAGATAAAGCGGAGGTGATGATATTTTTTGCTTTAAAATCAAATTGAACTTTCTTTTTATCATCATCCGTCCACCTATCTTTGGGGGTTAATTGTGCTAAACCTTCAACTACGCTAGAGGGAATGTGAGGACCTTTTTCAATCGCTTTCCAAATTTCAATATCGATCGCTTGGATAAAAAATTTTCATTCTTACTTTCCAATAAGCGTATCCCTCACCATTAAATAGTGGGGGACGGTTTATTGCAGCACCTTCACCTCCAAAAGGATTTTGGTTCGAGCCCATGGTTTCCAAAGGATCTTTTCGAAAAAGCTTTTAAGCTCGGTTTATTCGACCGAGCTCTGATACCACTTGTTGGAAACTAACAAGCAGCTAAAACAACCTTCTAGAGGGGGGGGGGGGGTGAATAGAAGTTGCAAGCGATGATACCCAAATTTAAAAAGTAATTAAAATTTGTTCAGAAACTATTATTTTTAAGCCAAAATACAGGTCTTAATCGATTAACCTGTACCCTAATCGATTAACGTCAGATAGCTTGAAAAATCTTAATCGATTATGCTTCAACTTAATCGATTAAGCACAAATTAACTTTGCAGAAAATTAAGTTCAGTTCAGTTCAAGAAACACACAGAAATCTAGATACACAGAATTCGATCTAAGGTAATCCATTAAGAATCAATTAAGCAGAATATAGAATACGTAATTGAAATTCTCAATCTAAACCTATAACCAAGAACTCTCGCAAGATTCAAATTAATAGCAAAATGTAAAGAACGAAAATAACAAGAACACGCGAAGATTTTAGCCTGGTTCACTCACAACCACCGTGAGCTACATCCAGTCCTCCCTCTCTGACTTGGGAGATTTGCTTCACTAAGAAATAAAAAAAATTAGTACACAAGAGTTAGAATTCCTCAACACTCTCAATCCTAACCCTTTCTCACGATGTACCAAATCGATGAGAATCTACCCCAATCTCTTTATTTCTTTGATCTTGTTCTTTGATTGAAGGTCGCCTTCAATCCCTTTAGCTTTTGCCTTTGAAACCTTCAAAGTCCAAGGTATTGCTCCACCTTTCTAGCTTTGTTGAATATCTTGAATGTAACCTTCACGTTACTAATTGATTCAACCAAGAATGTTGAAAGCACATAGAATCTCAACTTGATACAATATGAACAAAATATGTATTAGAATTGAGATTTCAAAATAATATGATAGAGAATTGATTTATCACAGAATAATAGCTCAACAAAGATTGTAAGATAGTGAAAATATGCTCTTGAAAATATGAAGTTCGTAACCTTTTTCAAAACACATAAGAAAAGCTTTTATTTATTCTGATTTAACAGCCCTTAATCGATTAAAGGATAGCTTAATCGATTAACCACTGTTAACAGAATATATTAATTAAAATTTGCAAACGTGTTAATCGATTAGGTTTAATCGATTAACCACTGTAAAAATGCTTTTCTTTTATTTGCAATTTTCACCTGTAAGTATTAATAAAACTTTGAGCTAATATTCTCTATCATAGTAATCTCAATTCTTAAACATATTAAATTCTTATTAGATCATATTGAGATTAACTAAACCTAATCTACCCACACTCATATATAAAAAATAATAAACAATATAGTACAAATATATGAATGCTCAGATAAACTAGTCTTCTTGATATGTTGTTGTAGGTTGTCAATAAAACTTGTCTTCATCAAAACATAATTGAAACACTTGAGCCTTCACTTATCACATACCAGGCCTTAGGAACTTGCTTGAGCCCATAAATGGCGTTATATAATTTACAGACAAATATTTGTTAGAGGCTTAAAAGGCAAGAGTTTGTTTCATAAAAGACCTCTTCAACTAGAGTGCCATGCAAAAAGGCATTGTTGGCTAGTTATTGAATAGACCAGCCATGAGTCCAAGCAAGAGTTAGAACCACGCTAATGGTTACAGGCTTAACCACAGGGGAAAAGGTTTTCATTGAAGTCTCAGCCTTGTTGTTGATGGAACCCTCCTTTAGTTACAAGTCTTGCTTTATATTAGCCATCAGGGTTTTCTTTCACTCGAAATACCCACTTACAACCAGTAGCAGTTATGCCTTCAAGTAATTCAACTAAATGCCAAGTTTTATTATTCTGAAGTGCTTGATACTCATCTTGCATGGCTGCAAGCCAAGGAGGAGATAGCATGGCTTGCCTAACTGATGATGGTTCACTGTTGGTGAGAATAGCTTGAGCATATTTAGATTTAAAAATTCCAGATTTGGATCTGGTCTGGATAGGAAGAATGATAGAGGGAAAATGAGGTGGATTAGTAGAAATAGGTTGAGAGAGAGAAGGTGGAAGTAGAGGACTGATTTGAGAGATCAATAGTGGTTGAAGCAATTGCAAGAGTGGAAAATGTAGGTGATAGAATGATTGGTGAAGAAGCTAGCATGTCAATGAGTTGTAGCAGCTGGACCTGATAAAAGGAGATGCAATAGTTTGGATGACACAACAGGAAGTGAAAGAATAGTGGTGATAGAGGGAGCAGAGAGCAGTGGTGGTGGAGCACAGGCACCAGAATCATTATTGGCGGTGGCCATCGGGCTTCAAATTGGGACCATGTAAAGTATAGAAAGAGGATAAGAGTTGTAAGAAAGTATAAACCGATAGAGAGAGGAGAGAGAAATTGTAACTGAATCTGTTATTCTATTATTATTCCAGATATGAAAAGTAAGCTAAAGCTATTACATGTGTGAGCACTCTATTTATAGAAAGCAAGGCTGTGTGACTTAATGACAGCTGTAAGCCACACGCCAGCTGGCCTAGGCTGGCATACTTAATAACTAACTAATATAACAAATGTAAGCTAAGAAAAATACTTGCTTCTATTCTATACTCTAATACACCCCCCGAAACTGAAGTGCCTAAGCCCCTTGAACAACTCTGAGGCGTGGCTGTAGCTCTCTGTACCGAACTTGTGACAAAGGCTTTGTAAGAATGTCTGCAGTTTGCCATTTTGAAGGCACATGAGTGACAATAAGTGTGCGTTTCTGTACTTTCTCCCTAACAAAGAACAAATCAAGTTCTATGTGTTACGTCTTGTGATGCAAAACAGGATTGTAAGCCATAGCAACTGTGCTAGCATTGTCACAATAGATTGTAGGAGTAGTGAATGGTAGTTGTAATTCTGTGAGGAGTGACACAACCCACATAAGTTCTTGTGAGACAAGAGCTAAGCTTCTATATTCAGCTTCAGTGCTGGATCTTGAGAGTGTGTGTTGTTTCTTGGACCACCAAGTAATCAGATTAGGACCTAGAAACACACAAGCACCTGATGTTGATTTCCTATCATCTTGATCTCCTGCCCAGTCAGCATCACAAAATGCATGTAGCTTTAAAGGAAAAGAGGTGGAGGTTGGCTTAAAAATGAGACCATAAGTGACTGTCCCTTTTAGGTACCTTAGGATTCTTTTCACAGCAGTCCAGTGTTCTTCTAATGGCTTTGACAGATACTGACCAACTTTATTGACACCGAATGTAATATCTGGCCTAGTAATGGTAGCATATTGAAGAGCCCCAACAATTGACCTCTAGAAAGATGGGTCTGTAACATCCTGACCCCCATACTTAGAGAGCTTACAACTGCTCATCATGGATGTAGAAATATCTTTGGCAGTAGACATGTTTGCCCTTTCAAGAAGATCCCTAATATACTTGGATTGGTTAAGTAAAATAGTACCATCAGAGAGATGTTTTACCTCTATGCCAAGAAAGTAATCTAAGCGACCAAGTTGTTTTAGGGCATAAACAGTGCTGAGTTTATTAATAAGAGCTCTAATATGAGAGGAAGAAGACCCTGTGACTATTATATCATCCACATGAACTAGAACATACAGCACATAGGAGGAGGTTTTTAGCAAAAACAAAGAATTATCACATTTGCTAACACTAAAACCAAATTGATCAGACACAGAAGCATAAGGTGAAGTGTTGAGGGATGGTGAAGAGTTGAATGCAGGAAAGAAGGATGACCCAGAACGCATATCTGAACCAGCAGTAGCAGTAGCATCTGACTCAACTGAAGATGTAGGCTTGGAGAATGGAAAACTATACTCATTGAACACCACATCTTTTGAGATATAGATTTTGCCTTCAGCACTAACATTTATAGCCTTTGTGAGAGGGTGAGTAACCCAAAAATGTACATTCAGCTGAATGAAAGTGTAGTTTGTGTTTGTTATAAGGCCTTAACAATGGGTAGCAAGCACACCCAAACACTCTTAAAAGAGTACAATCTGGTGCAGTCTTAAACAAGACTGTGAAAGGAACTTGGCCATTGATGGATACACTAGGGAGTCTGTTGATCAAATAGGTAGCTGTCTGAAACGCGTGATCCCAGTAGGTTAAGGGTAAACTAGCATGAGCTAAGAGAGATAAACCTGTCTCAACTATGTGTCGGTGTTTCCTCTCAACTGTGTCATTCTGATGATGAGTATGAGGACATGTAAGTCTGTGAGAAATACCTAAGGATTGCAGATATTGAGACAGGGGTCTGAACTCACCACCCTGTATTAAATTGAGTTCCAACCATTGTTAAAAAAGTTTTGAACATTAAGATAGCATCAGATATTTGTTTTAACAAGAAAATCCAAGTATACCTAGAATAGGCATCAATAATTGAGAGATAGTATTTAAACCCACTAGAGGACAAAGTAGGAGAATGTCCCCACACATCTGTGTAAACTAAATCAAAAGGAGCAGAATATATTGTGGTAGAAGAAGGAGAATGAATTCTGTGAGCTTTTCCATAGCAACAAGAGGAGCAAAAATCAAAGACATTTTTATTAGAATGATGTATCTTACAATGATTGAGTATTTTCCTAACAACATTCTCACTAGGGTGGCCTAGCCTACAATGCCACAAAGTATACACAGATACTTTTATTGGAAGTAGTAAAAGATGCTGTAGATACATCAGCAGTAGATGCACTAACAGTAGGAGTACTACTACAGTTATTACAATCAGAAACAGTAGTCTTAGTAGATGAAAAACATGGAGCAAGAGTTGGAGTGAAACTATAGAGGCCTTTAGGAGTAAGAGCTCCTTTGAGCAGCAAACGTTTAGTGGCCTGACATTGCACAAAACACTCATTAGCAGTGAAGACAAAGAAACAATTGTTATCCTTTGCAAATTGACTAACACTTAAAAGATTTTTAGTTATAGTTGGAACCAATAAAAGTCTGTTCAGTGTAAGTGATTTATTGGAGAAATAAGGTGAGTTAAATGCAATACAACTAATATATTTAATAGGTAAACCCAGGCCATTACCCATGAAGATTTGCTCATTGCTGAATTGCTCAACTGGATGTTGAACAATTGCTGCATCTGTTGTAAGATGATTGGTAGCTCTTGAATCAGGATACCAAGCTTGCTGAGACCTAGCGGATGGATATGTAGCAGCCATGGCTAGAGGACCAGGAGCTGGAGTTTGCAGCAGAGGTCCGGAATCAACTGAGGAAGTAACAGAGGGTGGAGGTGGTGGTGCATGATTCTGAGAATGATAATAAGCCTGAGGAGCTTGGTAAGAATGAGGTGCAGTGTGAGGCCTAGAAGCTGAACGTACAAGTTCATAACCAGGTGGTATAGATGAAATAGGTGCAGGATGATACGATGGTACACCATAAGCCTGTGGAGGACCATATGTAATACTAGCATCATGAGGTGCATACCAACACTGAGAAAGATCATGACCAAAACAATCACAATAAGCACAGTAAGGTCTAGAACCTCCACGGCCACCACCACGATAGTGACCACCACGGCCACCACGATCAGCACGAAAATCAGAATTATCAATGCGATTATCAGTACGATAAGTAGAGTTATCATATCGATTCTCATTGCGATAGTTATAGGAATTGCGATTCTCATTACATGTATTATAATCAACACGAGTATCACGATTATAACGAGAATTAGAGACATATCGCGAATTTATCGGAGATCGTGAATCAGCCCTAGCTTGAGTTCCAACAACATTCACTGACATCGCATCAGAAAGCGTTTGTTGTTGCGCACGATCAAGTCGCGATTCGTAAGAGGGCGATAATCAGCAGGAAGTCCTTCAAGGATTATGTTATGTTCAGTGACAGTGATTGGAGTTCCAATTGAGATGAGTGCATCAACAATCATCTTGATCTTCATCAGATAGTCAGAAATCGATTTTCCCCCTTTAGTTAGCGTTTTTAATTCAGCACGCAATTGGCTACTTCGAGCACGTGTTTGCGATTGGCAGAAATTATTCACTTCATCCCATACTTCCCACGTGTGCAAGCATCCAACAACGCGAGGCTGAATTGATTCAGAAAGAGTGTTGAGAAGCCACACAAACACCGATTGATTGTGTTCTTCCCATCGCAAGTACTCAGGATTCACACGACGAAGCTCACGATCTTCATCAGAGAGAAACTCAGGAGGAGTAATCGGTAAATTGATGAGATATTCCACATGATTAAGACGAAGAACAGAAATGATGAATTGTTTCCAACTGAGAAAATTCTTATCGTGAAGCTTCATAGCAGGAAGTGGAAGATTGAGAGTAGAATTTGACGGCGGAATCGTGTTTAGCGGCGGAGCAGAAGCCATGGATTCTCAACTGATACCATGTAAGAAAGTATAAACCTATAGAGAGAGAAGAGAGAGGAGAGAGAGAGAGAGGAGAGAGAAATTGTAACTGAATCTGTTATTCTATTATTATTTCAGATATGAAAAGTAAGCTAAAGCTATTACACGTGTGAGCACTCTATTTATAGAAAGCAAGGCTGTGTGACTTAATGACAGCTGTAAGCCACACGCCAGCTGGCCTAGGCTGGCATACTTAATAACTAACTAATATAACAAATATAAGCTAAGCAAATACTTGCTTCTATTCTATACTCTAATAAGAGTAACTCAAGAAGGAAGTATAAACTGAAAAACTGATCTGTTTATTCATCCTTGGAGATAGTTACATACCGTACTCTTCTATTATAAGTCCTAGCAGTCTATACAAGCATGCACGAGTACTGTATCTGGTTAATCTATTAGACTTCTTTTTTCTTTTTGGTATGTCAGATAGTCGTCATAACAATTTGAATATAGTCCCCAATTCTCTCTCATTATGTATTTCCTATGACTATGATTTTCTAAATTAAATTTTCTATGGTGTTTTTACATTGCAGAGGGATCATTCCAAGAAGAGATTGGATATTCATCACTTTGAATACAATGGATGTCGTGGTAAAACAACTTGTTATTTGATTATAGCTCTTCAAAGTTTATAATTTACAATTAGTATTCTGTTTTCCTCATGTTTTTCATATTCAACTGTCCTGTTCTGAAGGTCTGTACGGACAAAATAATGTGAAGAAGCCAAAGATAATGAAGGAATCACTTGATACTACTTTTGACAATGTTGCTCCAATGACCAATTCTTTTCCTTCTCCAGCTGCTTCGCAAATGAGTAACATGTCCAACCCTAGTAAACTTATTAAGATCATTAGTGGGAGAGATAGGGGCTGGAAAGCTAAAGTGCTGAAGGTGACTTTGGTGTGAATTTGGACAGGGTCATGTGCTAGTAAATTTTCTTGGTGACTTGGTCTATTTGTTTATTTGTACTTTTCTTTATTCCAGATATCTGCTGGACAGCCTGGTTCAGGAAGTCTGTGGTCCCTATTTGAGGATCAGGTTGTTTGGGGTTTATTAGCTATCTCAATCTTTTATTTTCCTTTCTGCTATTCGGAATACATTTTTAAACTTTGTTGGCTGTGACTTGTGTTAAAGGTTTGCCATTATTCTCCTATCTGTTCCAGGCTCTTGTTGTCCTGGTGCATGATATGGGTCCAAACTGGGAGCTCATAAGTGATGCTATCAACAGTACTGTCCAATTCAAGGTAATGCTTTGCTAATATACACAGTTTTTAAGAAAGATGCAATGGTTGAAGCTTCTATTATCTTTGCCACACTCCATTGTCGAAAATCATTCATTTGAAAAGATCATTGACTCCCTTAGATCGTACCTGCAGCTATACACAATTTTTAGGAACAAAATTTAAGCAATTGGGTTGGGAAATTGAGTATGTTTGTGATATACAGAAATATCTATCTTATGGAACTGGGTAGTGCTTTGTTCATTAGGAACCTCTAACTGGTGGATTTTTTGTAAAATAATAATTTTTGGGTTACTTGATCCTTCCTTAAACCCCATGCATAGACAGATCTATGTAGCACCTGGCTTGCCTTTTAATTAGGTGTTATTTGGTATTTAATTGGACTTTCACTTACAGCGTGACATGTTGCAAACTATCCATATTTTCAGTATATCTTCCGGAAACCAAAGGAATGCAAGGAACGTCGTAAGATTTTAATGGATAGAAGCGGTGGGGATTTTGCAGATAGTGCTGAAGATTCAGAATCTTCTCAATCTTATTCATCTACATTACCTGGAAATCCTAAGGCAGGACAATTTTTTTAGATCGACTCATGTATTATATTTGGTTAGACTATTTTTGCAGATAGAAAGCTTGACTATCCAACATCGAATTTTGGTTATGGATGTAAGGGTTAAGAGAAGAGTAGAAAGGAAAGGACAAGACAAAGTTCAAGAATCAAATGGTGGAAATTGAAAGGGGAAAATCAAAAGTGCTTCCAACAAAGGGTTTTGGAGGAAGGGTTATGGGATGGACAAGGAATTGTAAATAAAATGTGGGAGGAAATGGTCAAAGGTATTAGGAAGATAGCAAAGGAGACACTTGGTGAATCAAGAGGTTTTGGATCAAAGGGTAAAGAATCATGGTGGTGGGACGCAAGTGTTCAAGATAAAGTTAGAGTGAAGAGGGAATGTTACAAAGCTTGGTCCTTGGATAAAAATTGCAGAGTGTTAGAATCTGAGAGAGAGAGAGAGAAGAGAGAGAAAGAGAGAGAGGGAAAACTAAATCTGAAATTCTGTTATTTCATAAAATGGAAAAGTTAGTTACAATTGAAGCCTCATCTTCTATTTATAGAAGAGAGAGTAAGCTTAAGTTATGCCAGCTGTAAGCTTATAAGCTAACTAAAACTACAACTATACTATTAAATTACAATCAGTAATAGTATCTAATAGTCCTCCTTAGAAGGTGAACCACTCAGATACAATTGGTATCTAATAATCCCCCTTAGAAACCAGTGGTACAGGACAACATCCTAGAATAGGTCTTTGCTGATTAGCATCTTGATATTTGTCAGTGACATTCAGCTTGCTCTTTAGAAGATTGAACCGAGTACCACTGAGAGGCTTAGCGAGAATGTCTGCAACCTGATGATCTCCAGGGACATGTTCAACCATAAGCTTCTTGTGTAGAACCTTTTCTCGCACCCAAAATAAATCTAACTCAATATGCTTGGTTCTAGAGTGCAATACAGGATTCCAAGAGAGCATTACAGTGCTTAAGTTGTCACAGTAGACAACAGGAACAACAGTGTTGTAGCCTAATTCAGTTAGTAAACTTTGAATCCATAACAATTCACCCGCAGTATTAGCAAGACTTCTATATTCAGCCTCTGTAGTAGATCTGGCCACCCATTCCTGCTTTTTAGACCACCAAGAAACCAAATTGGAACCTAGATAGATGCAGGAACCAGAAGTAGACTTGCGTCATCCGGATTAGAGGCCCAGTCAGTATCACAATAGGCAAAGAGGCTTAGAGGTCTGTGAACTGAAGTAGGTTTAAGGAGCAGACCTTGATCCACTGTACCACTCAAGTATCTAAGAACCCTTTTCAAAGCCTTCCAATGCTCTTCTAGAGGTTGAGATAGGTACTGACACAGCTTACTCACACTATAAGAAATTTCAGGCCGTGTAGTTGTAACATATTGAAGGGCACCTGCTAAAGATCTATAGAGAGAAGGATCTGTTAGAAAATTGCTTCCTTGTTTTGTTAGTTTCAAACCCCCACCATAGGAGTAGGCTGTCCTTTCATATTGTCAAGATGAGATCTTTGTAAGAGATCCTTGATATACTTAGTTTGAGTAAGTAAAAACTCCCCTGAAGGTAACTTCTTGATCTCTATGCCCAAGAAATAGTCTAAGGAACCAAGATCCTAAGAGCAAAAGCTAGATTCAACTTTGAAATTAACTCTCTGATCATAGGAGGTGAAGTCCCTGTGATGATAATATCATCAACATAGCACAGAACAAAGAGTTTGTGAGAAGTACCGGAGTGTATGAACAGTGAGTGATCACATCTGCACTTTCTGAACCCTAGAGAAAGGAGTGTACCAACCAGCTTGTCAAAATAGGCCCTTGGAGCTTGTTTAAGGCCATAAATTGCCTTATTCAGCTTGTAGACCTAAGTTTTGTCACCTTGGTGATACCCCTCAGGTTGTTGCATAATGACTTCCTCTTTGAGATCACCATTAAGGAACGCATTATTAACAACAATATGCTGAACATCCCAGCCATAAGTGAGAGCAAGAGTGAGAACAACCCTCACAGTGACAGGTTTAACAACAGGAGAAAACGTTTCCGTATAGTCAAAACCATGCCTTTGATGAAACCCTTTAGCAACCACCCTAGCTTTTAGCTTGTTAACAGTGCCATCCGGATTCTCTTTTATTCTGTAAACCCACTTACAGCCAACTGCTTCCCTGTCAGAAGGAAGAGAGACCAAAGTCCAGGTGTTATTTCGCAGCAATGCTTGATACTCCTCATCCATGGCAGATTTCCATTGAGGAATTGATAAAGCAACTCTTGCTGATTTAGGTTCAGTATTAGCAACAAGTGCCATTGGAACAGGATTGGTACCAGATTTTGACCTAGTAATCATAGGGTGATTATTCAGAGGTGGCTGACCAGTACTAGACGCTTAGGAAGAAGTTAGAGAAATTGTAGGAGAAGCAGTTGGAGGTAGAGAAATAGAAGAAGAAGAAGAAGAAGAGGAAGGACCTTGAGGAGGAGAAACAGGTGTGGTAGGTAAAGAAACATCATGACCAACAGCAGACACAGACGATGAGGACTGCTGAAGTACAGTTACAGAAGTTGGAACAGAGGAGGTGGTGGAGGATTAAGAAGAGGGAGAAACATTGGTGTAAGGAAAAAAATACTCATCAAAAAGAACATCCTTATAAATGTACATTCTGCCATTGGAAGACAAGCACTTGTACCCTTTATGACTAGGAGAATAGCCCAGAAAAGTACATTGGGTAGACCTAGGCTCTAGTTTATTATGTGTGTATGGCCTGAGACAAGGATAACAAGAGCAACCAAAAACTTTAAGAAACTTGTAATCAGGAACAACTTTGAAAAGGAGAGTATAGGGTACAGCACCATGAATAGAAGCACTAGGTAACCTATTTATGAGATACACAACACTTATAAATGCATGATCCCAAAAATTTGTAGGCAAAGATGCTTGAGCCAGCATAGTAAGACCCATTTCTACAATATGTCTGTGTTTTCTCTCAATTACACCATTTTGGTGATGCGTGTGTGGGCAAATCACTCTGAGTTATACCAAGAGAATGAAGAAAATTTGTAAAGGGCCTAAACTCCCCACCCCAATCTATTTGAACAGATTTTATAGATGTAGAAAACTGGTTTTGAACATAGGTGAGAAAGTGTTTGAAGGCCTGCATGGCTTCAGATTTCTGTTTTAATAAAAATAGCCAGGTATATCTAGTGCAAGCATCTACAACTGGCATATAGTACTTAAAACCAGTGGATGAAACTGTAGGTGCAGGTCCCCATAGATCAATGTAAACCAAATCAAAGGGATTTTGATAAACAAATAGAGAAGAATGTGAAGGTAATCTATGAGATTTAGCCAATGCACAAGCTGAACAGAAATGAGAAACAACTTTATTCATATCAAGAGAAACATTACAGGATTTTAACACTGTTTTGACAACCCCTTCATTTGGGTGTCCTAACCTACTATGCCATAAGGAGTAAACATCAGTGATGCTATTTACAGTATTGACTGAGCTAGTAGCTAAAGATGGTAAAACAACCTTATTACAATGAGTAGAATTAAACAAATGAGAAACAGGTGCAGATTGAGTATTGACTCCTGAAACTGAGGCTGACTCTGACTTGGAGTTGAAGAATTCATCAAAAACATAGAGTCCATAAGCACCTACAGATCCTTTAAGAAGGATAGAATTGGTTGCCTGAGATTTAACAAAACATGAGTCAGGATGAAATTCAAAATACACAGAGTTGTCCTTAGCAAACCTACTCACACTAACTAGATTCTTAGTTATAGAAGGAACAAGTAAAAGATTTTGTAGACAAAGAGTAGTACTAGGACAGATAGGAGACTGAAAAACACTGGTACCAATGCCTGTCATTGGAATACCTGAACCATTACCCATAAAAATCTGATCCTGACCTGAAAGGAAAGTTGTCTTGTTTGAGAGATTTGTAGGGTCAGCTGCCAGATGATGAGTGGGCCCTGAATCAGGGTACCACATTTGGGAATTATAAAGCTGCGGCTCCATGAGCATGGCCTGAGGAGCAGGTCTAACAGCTGGGAATAGAGGCTGCGGAGCCCAGGAAGTAGGACCAGGACCAAGAATGGATGGAGAAGGTCTCTGAGTATAAGGTTGAAACTGTGGAAATGGCATGAAAACAGGTCCAGCAGGGTACTGTGGAAAAGGAAAGGATGGTGGAAGAGCTTGAAAAGTAGGTTGAATGCTCTTCTGACTTTTCTGACCCTGAGTAGAAGACTGATTAGTAGTTATCAAAACCATGGTTGTCTTTGTGTATTTTAGGAAGTTTTATAGTTGTTGTGCTATATTTCTATAACAAGTTCTATGTTGCTATTATTAGGTTTCTGTATTTAGGATCAATCCCATAATCATAGGTATTTGTTTCCTTAGAATTAGTTGTCCATATTTCCTAAAATAGGTTGCAGGCTTATGTATATATAGAGGTCTAGTAACCTCATAATAAATATAAGACAAAATATTATTTCTTCCAAATTTAAGATGGTATCAGAGCTCCTAATCCTTGGGAGTCTCTGACCTTTCCTTTAAACCCAAGTTGCAGCCTTCATTGCTGCACTACCTTTAAACCTTGTCGCAGCCTTAATTGCAGCACAACTCTCTCTACCTTGATTGCACTTGGTCATGGCTGAAGTTGTGGACCCTACTCTAGGAACTGGGGATAAACCCCAGGTTGCTGGAGAATTGCAGAATGTTCATTCTGTTTATCGGTTAAATGGGAAGAATTATCTCAAATGGTCTCAACTCATTAGGACCATCTTGAAAGGAAAAGGAAAGGTCAGTCACCTGACTGATAATGCGCCTGATGAAACAGATTCCAAGTTCAAATCATGGGACGAAGAAGACTCCATGATCATGGCGTGGCTGTGGAATTCAATGGTCCCAGAAATCAGTGATACCTGCATGTTCCTTAAATTAGCAAAAGAAATTTGGGAGGCAGTAGAACAAACTTATTCTAAGGCCAAGGATGCTGCTCAAATTTATGATGTAAAGGTGAAAACCGTGGCTGCCAAGCAGGGAAATAGATCAGTTACAGAATATGCCAATCAACTCAAGTCTCTATGGATGGAATTGGACCACTATCGAGTTATAAAAGCAAAGTGTTCAGAAGACTCAGCAATCCTAAAGGAGTATATTGAACAAGATAGAGTCTATGATTTTTTGGTAGGTCTGAATCCTGAATATGACCAAGTCCGAATTCAAATCCTGGGAAAAGAGAAAGTCCCAGGGCTTAATGAAGTGGTAGCCATTATCCGGAGTGAAGAAAGCAGGAGAGGACTGATGCTGGACACCTCAACCGCTGAAAGCTCTGCAATGATAGCTGAAGGAGGAACAATCATGGCGGCTAACCAGAGGAAAAGCTGGGTTCCCAATATGGAGAAAAAATATGAGGAGGTCTGGTGTACCCACTGTAAAAAGCCGCGTCACACAAGGGAGAAGTGCTGGAAATTACATGGAAAACCCCCAAGCCGAGAATAGGGGCCAAAAGGAGGCCCTCCAAAAAAAGGAGGACAAAGGCAAGCACACGTTGCTAATGGACAAAGTGAAGAATTTGTCCAGCTGAATCATGAAGAGATAGAACGTGTGAGATCCTTCCTTACTAAATTGGAGAAGCCCACAGGTACATGCTCCTTAACATATTCTGGTAAGTTTCCACTTTCTGTTGGGCTTAATGTTTCAGATACATCATTTACACATTACTGGATATTAGACTCAGGAGCCACTGACCATATGACCCCTCAATCCAAATACTTCTCCACCTATTCCCCATGTCCTAGTAACAAGAAAATTTCCACAGCAGATGGAACACTTATAACTGCAGCAGGACAAGGAGAGGTCCAAATAAGCCCATCCATAACATTAAAAAATGTTCTTCATGTCCCTAAACTATCCACAAATCTGATTTCTATACAAAAACTCACAAAAGATCTCTCATGTAATGCTGTGTTTCATAGTAACTCTTGTATACTACAGGACAACAACTCGGGGAGGACGATTGGACATGCTAGAGAATGGAATGGCCTATACTACATGGAGGATCCTAATCTGCCTATCAAGAGCCAATCTCTCATATCTGAATCCACCATGACTAACAAAGAGAAAGCTCAACTATACCATTGCCGACTAGGACATCCTTCATTTAGAGTTATAAAAGTGCTTTTTCCTTCCTTGTTTAAAAATTTAAATGTGGAGAGTCTCCATTGTGAGGTGTGTGAGCTTGCAAAACACAAGCGTATACCTTTTCCCATTAGCAACAATATAAGTCCTTCCCCTTTTTTTCTTGTTCACACTGATGTATGGGGTCCTGCTTATGTTCCTAATATCTCAGGTGCTAAATGGTTTTTAACCTTCATAGATGATTGTACCCGGGTGACTTGGGTGTTTCTATTAAAACAAAAATCTGAAGTTAGCTCCGTGTTTATTCAATTCGTCTCAATGATTAAAAATCAATTTGGGGTCGGTATCAAAAGAATTAGGTCCGATAATGCCAAGGACTACTTTAACCTTGTACTAAACTCTTTTTGCCAAAAGGAAGGAATAATCCATGAGTCCTCGTGTGTGAACACACCCCAACAGAATGGGATTGCAGAAAGGAAAAATGGCCACCTATTAGATCAAACTAGAGCTCTACTTTTTCAAAACCATGTTCCTAAGAGATTTTGGGGGGAAGCCCTTCTTAGTGCAACTTATCTAATCAATAGGTTACCCACTAAAATCTTAGACTCAAAAAGTCCCATGGAAGTCCTATCCTCATTCTACCCACACTTGGATCCTACAAATAAACTACAACCTAGAATATTTGGGTGTGTATCCTTTGTACGTGTTCATAGTAATGGAAGGAGAAAATTGGACCCTAGGGCTGTCAAATGTATATTCTTAGGGTATTCTACCACTCAAAAGGGATACAAATGTTTTCATCCCCGTCAAAAAAATTCTACGTGTCAAGAGATATCACCTTCAACGAACAAGAAAGCTACTTCAAGCAGTCTCATCTTCAGGGGGAGAATGTAAGAGAGGAAGATGAGACTCTCATGCTTCCAAATATGACATTTGGACCTGAAATTGGGACAAATGACATTGCTGTCCCTGAAAATGAGAGCAAACCTGCACCTGAACCAACGGTGGTACCTACACCTGAATCTGCTGTCCCTGAAAATGAGAGCAGACCTGCACCTGAACCAACGGTAGTACCTGAACCTAATGGTGGAAAATTTGGGAAAAATATGGTATATTCAAGGAGAAAAAAGACCATTCTAGAATCTAGCAATGTCCAAGAATCCAACCCATCATCATTGCATTAGGTAACACCTTCGAATCCTATAAACTCCAATAATTCTAATGACTTTGTTTCTGAAAATCTAGAAACACAGGTTGACCAAACTCTAGACCTACCCATGGCTCTTAGAAAGGGAACTAGAACATGCACCCAACAACCACTTTACCCACTATCAAATTTCTTATCCTTTGAAAAATTCTCACCTACCCATAAAACCTTTCTCACAAACCTCAACTCCACACACACACCTTCCTCTGTATCTGAAGCATTATCTGATAGAAAATGGAAACATGCCATGGATGTGGAAATGGAGGCATTAAACAAAAATAGGACCTGGGAACTTGTCACACTACCACTTGGAAAAAACCAGTAGGATGCAAGTGGGTATATGCAGTAAAGTATAGGGCTGATGGGACCATCGAACGTTACAAGGCAAGGTTAGTGGCTAAAGGCTTCACTCAAACCTATGGAGTTGATTACTTGGAGACATTCGCCCCGGTTGCTAAGATGAACACGGTCAGAGTAATAATGTCATTAGCAGCAAATCATGATTGGGACCTGCAGCAGTTCGATGTGAAGAATGCCTTTTTACATGGAGACCTTGAAGAAGAAATATACATGGAGTTGCCCCCTGGTTACAATGGACAGGTTGCTGCTGGAACTGTTTGCAAGTTAAGAAAGGCTCTATATGGGCTGAAACAATCCCTAAGAGCATGGTTTGGAAGATTCACCAAAGTTATGACAGGTTGGGCTACAAACAGAGCCAAGGGGATCACACATTATTTATCAAACATTCAGTTTCAGGGGGAGTAACAATTCTATTAGTGTATGTAGATGATATTATAGTAAGTCGGGATGACAAAAAGGAGCAGCAAGTGTTAAGTGAATGCCTTGCCACGGAATTCGAGATCAAGACACTAGGGAGACTTAAATAATTTTTGGGAATTGAAGTGGCTCATTCCAAGAAAGGAATCTTCATATCTCAACAAAAGTATATTACTGACTTGCTTAAAGAAACAGGTAAGACAACCTGTAGACCAGCAAGTACTCCAGTTGATCCAAATATAAAGTTGGGAAGTGCGGAGGATGATATTGCCGTGGACAAGGAAATGTATCAAAGACTTGTGGGCAGGCTTATTTACTTATCTCACACTAGACCAGACATTGCTTTTGCTGTAAGTTTAGTCAGCCAGTTTATGCACCAACCAAAGGAAGCATATTTACAAGCTGCTCTTAGAATTGTCCACTACTTGAAAGGGACCTCTGGAAGAGGGATTTTGTTCAAACGAAACAAGAGTGTAAGTCTTGAAGCATATACAGATGCGGACTATGCGGGGTCAGTGGTAGATAGGAGATCAACCACTGGGTACTGCACCTTCCTTGGTGGAAACTTAGTGACTTGGAAGAGTAAAAAACAGAGTGTAGTTGCTAGATCAAGTGCTGAAGCAGAATTTCGAGCAATGGCCCACGGAATATGTGAACTTCTATGGCTAAAGATTATATTGGAAGACTTGAAGATAAGGTGGGATGAACCTATGAGGTTATATTGTGACAATAAATCTGCAATTAGTATAGCCCACAACCCAGTGCAGCATGATAGAACTAAACATATCGAGGTTGACAGACACTTTATCAAGGAAAAACTAGACAGTGGCATGATTTGCACACCATATGTATCCACTCAGAATCAACTTGCAGACATACTCACCAAGGTGCTGAACTACATTAACTTTGAAGGAATTATATCCAAGCTGGGAATGGAAAACACCTATTCACCAGCTTGAGGGGGAGTGTCAAAACCATGGTTGTCTTTGTGTATTTTAGGAAGTTTTATAGTTGTTGTGCTGTATTTCTATAACAAGTTCTATGTTGCTATTATTAGGTTTCTGTATTTAGGATCAATCCCATAATCATAGGTATTTGTTTCCTTAGAATTAGTTGTCCATATTTCCTAAAATAGGTTGCAGGCTTATGTATATATAGAGGTCTAGTAACCTCATAATAAATATAAGACAAAATATTATTTCTTCCAAATTTAAGAGTAGTATTAGAACCCATTACAATGTCAACCCTGTTCCAACACTTCAATGCTTCATGACTAGGTTTATCACAGAGTTGGCATCGAACCCTAGATTTTCCATATCTGCCTTTTTGAGGTTTGGATTTCGATCCACTGTTTCTGTTCTTGGCAGAAGAGACTTCATAGTCAGGGGTATCACTATCCTCATTGTCAGTGTCAAAGGGATTAGTGGACTTCATTTTGGTAGGAGCAGAAACAGGAATAGCATTTGATGACTGAGAAAAACCATAACCCGAAGCAGTATTTCCTCCAAAAGGAAGCTGAGTAGGCACAGGAGTCTGAAAATACATCATACCCTGAGGAGTAGAAGCATGAGATTGTTGAGTTTGTTGAACCTGAGAAGCAACAGAAGAAAAGTGATGCTGAGATTGAGGGATAGCTGAAGAGAACTGTGATGAGGTCTGAACAGGCTGAGAAGCATGAGCAACATGAACCTAAGCCTGTGAAGTAGCAGGCACTTGATTTTGTGTCTGCGAAAGATGCATAGAGAATGCATCATTAACAACATGATGCATTCTCTCCAGATAAGCCTCTTGAGCAACAAGAGAAGCTTCAAGTGCACCAACTGTTATTGGTTCATCACGCAACAGAATAGTAGTAACAAAAGCTTCATATGCCATCTAAAATAATCCTGACTTGTTCTCTTTGAGTGACTGGATCACCTACTGCAGCAAGAGAGAAGGTTAAGGCCTTAATTCTTGAGATAAACTCAAGAATACTCTGGTTTCCTTTCTTAGAAGACCTCAATTCTGACTGTAACATCTGGCCATGAGCCTTAATAAGAGAGTGGAAATAGTTGTGCAGCTCATCCCAGATTTGATATGCATGTACACATCCTAGCACCCTAGACTGCACTGGTTTAGATGGAGATTGTAATAACCAGGAGGCCAAATGCTGATCTTGCTCCTCCCAATTGAGGTAGCTAGGGTTAATACGATCAAAATCACGATCGTCTTCAGTGTGGTATTTCATTGGAATTTGTGGATTAACTACAAACCTTTGAAGTCTGTGAGATAGAATCACAGCCTCTACTTGTTGTTTCCACAGGAGGTAGTTTTTGTCAGTCAATTTTGTAGAAAATTGAGTGAGAAAATGTAACTGGAGTAAAAACAGTTGAAATCGGAGATGTATGAACCGGTGATGAAGGAGGAGTGATGTGGTCAGAAGTCATAACTGAAATCAGAAATGAAGAAGAATCGCAAAGTTGCAGAGAAGAGAGAAATCACAATCGCACCTTCAAATCGCTGAAATGGAGAGAGAAGGAAATCGCGACTAAGAACTGATTGAAGCAACTCACAATTTTTGAGAATTGAAGAAGAATCACGCAAGTGAGAACAGGTGAAATCGCAATCGCAGTAGAAGGTTGAAGATCTAGTGTAAAAAATCTCAAGAAAGAGAAGAGCGATTCACACTTGCAGAAGAGAGAGAGAGAAAGAGAATCGAAACCCTAGAAGCTCTTGATACCAACTTCTTTCCGGTTGTTATGGGCCAAAAGTTGCCCAATATATGACATGGTTTAAATACCTGTTGGGCTACTCCTCTCATTGCCAATTGGTTTTGAGATGGAACCTTAACAGAGAGAGAAGAGAGAGAAAGAGAGAGAGGGAAAATTAAATCTGAAATTCTGTTATTTCATAAAATGGAAAAGTTAGATACAATTGAAGCCCCATCTTCTATTTATAGAAGAGAGAGTAAGCTTAAGTTATGCCAGCTGTCAGCTTATAAGTTGACAGCAACTAAGCTAACTAAAACTACAACTATACTATTAAATTACAATCAGTAGTATCTAATAGTCGCCCTTAGAAGGTGAACCACTCAGATACAATTGGTATCTAATACTGAGTTAGGAAAAATATAAGGCAGCTTAGAAAGATACGAAGAAAGCGGTGAGCGAAACAAGAACTGGAGCATACAATGGTTTATACCAATTTTTAGGTGTTGGAAATAATGAATCATGTTTTAAAATAATTATAGAAGCTTTAATTCAGTTCTTGTATTTGTATGTTCAATAATTGCCTTGTAATCAATACTTGTATTTATTTGCAAATGAATATAAATTCCATAGAGGCTAAGTGGAAAAGTCACTCTACTATTCAAAAATTGCCAAAAGTTGCCGATTTGTTGTGGGTCATAAGTTACCCTTTGCGTGGTTCAGCAAGCTTCTTTGGAGGGGGCTTGTTGGAAGTTCCACCTTGCCTGCCTCATACTATGTGGTATGGTTTAAATACTTGTTGAACTACTTCTCTCATGGCTAATTGGTTTTTAGATGGAACCTTAACATGGTTCAGGATGGGGAAAGAAGCATCTACAGGTTTGCTAAAGTTAGTGAAAGAAAGATCAGAGACTAGAACCAAGAGAAATGCATTAAGGATGAAGACGGAAAAGTCTTGGTTTCTGACAAAGATATTAAGGAAAGATGGAAGAGCTTCTTTCACAAGTTTTTCAATAAGTCATGCTAGTTTGCACTCTAATAGGATAAACACTCGAGAGAGGATCAAAACTATATCTTTTATTGTAGAATTCGAGAGTTGGAGGTAAAATAGGCATTGAAAAGGATGGGTAATGGTAAAGCTGTTGGACCAAAATACCAAATAGTATACCCATTGAGGTTTGAAAAATGCTAGGAAAGAGGGGCATTACTTGTCTCAATGAGTTTTTTAAAGAGATCATGAGGTCCAAGAAGATGTCAGATGATTGGAGGGGAAGCATTTTAATTCCTATTTACTAGAATAAAGGGATTAAGCTCATGAGGCATACTATGAAGCTTTGGGAGAGGGTAATCGAGCAAAGGTTGAGACAAAGACGCATGTTATAGAGAATCACTTTGGTTTTATGCCAAGGAGGTCGACAATGGAGGCAATATACATACTACGACTATTGATAGAGCAATATCGAAGGAAACAAAAGGATTTACACATGGTTTTCATTGTTTGGAGAAGGCGTATGATAAGATGCCTAGAGAGGTATTGTGAAAGACTCTAGAGAGAAAAGGGGTGTGTATTGCATACATTAGAGCAATTAATGATATGTATGATGGGGTCAAGACTATTGTCAGAACACAAGGTGAGTTCTTAGAAGATTTTCCTATCACTATATGATTTTACCAAGGCTCAACTTTGAGCACTTATCTTTTTACATTGGTTCTGGACGTGCTTACTGAGCATATCCAAGAGCCAATGCCCCGATGCATGCTTTTCGCGAAGGATATTGTTTTAATCGGGGACTCTAGAGAAGAAATAAATGGAAAGATAGAAATGTGGAAGTAAGCCTTAGCACATGTTTTATGGATAAGTCGAAGTAAGACAGAGCATATGGAATGTAATTTTAGCAAGAGGCGCATAAATCCTACACCCTATAGGTGAAAATTGGAGAGCATGCCATACCACAAGTCACAAGGTTTAAGTACTTTGGGTCTATCATACAACACAATGGGGCAATAGAAGGAGACATGAACCATAGGATTCAAGCAAAGTGGATGAAATGGACGGGTGTCTCTGGTGTTTTATGTGATAGAAAGGTGCTATTCAAACTTAAAGGGAAGTTTTATGTTGTATGAGACCGAACATCGGGGGACAAAATGTCAACAAGAGAATAAACTTCATGTAACATAGATGAGGATGTTGCAGTGGATGAGTGGACACACTAGATTAGATAAGATTAGGGATATGTGCATTCAAGAGGTGGGGGAACTTGCCCAGAAGTGCAAAACAGGTGTGATGGGTTTTTGTGAGGACAGAGGGCATGAAAATGAGCTGGATGGGTCTTGAATGAGGCTGGTTGGACGGAGAAACAGTGCAAAATGCTGGTGCAGCCAGTTGGGTTTAACTTATGTGTGCGTAGTTCAGGGAATTTCATCTCTTGAGTGAGGTTAATTAGATAGTTTCCTCTGCTTAAGTGAGGTTAGTTTAGAAAATTGATTTCCAAAAAAAGTAAGTATAATATGCATTTCATATTCCTTCATCTTCGCTGCTAGTTACCAGCTCAGCGTTCTACCTTGGTGAGCTTTGACAGGGTTAGTGTCACCACCAATGCAGAGGCTTCAAATCTTGGAACCAACAAACTTTGCGGGTAGTTTAGGCTATTCACTGCTACGGTGACCTACAATTGCATCTGCAAGGAGTGCAACACAAATCCGCTTTGCATTCGTTCTCCTGTAGCAGCCACAGATAGCTCTGCCCTTCAACACTATTGTGGCGTGATTTTCTTCTATTCACTGCTCTGTTTGAACCATGTTCCTGCGTTGTTTCCATTTATGAATTGACCTTACCATTTATATGTTGGAAACCAACAAGCGGCTCAATATAGTCTAGAGGGGGGTGAATAGAATATTGAAGCCTTATTACAGATTTTTCGATCACCTAAGAGAATGGTTTTATGAAAATAAGTTTTCTTAAAAATTCAAGTCAGATTACTCGAGTAACTCAAGTCTTCACTCGAGTAATACGCAAGCAAAAATAATTTCACTCGAGTATTCAGCAAATCACTCGAGTATTACGAAAGCTATTTTTAAATCACTCGAGTAACAGAAAACCTACTCGAGTATTGTTCATAAACTGAAAGCAGATTACTCGAGTGACAAGAACTTTACTCGAGTAAACTGGGTAAAATTCAATTAAAACTCAGTTTTCAATGAAGTTCTTCAAGAATTACAATGCTATGATGATTCAACAAATTATGAATGATTAATATGAACAATTTCAAGTAATATTAACATGCAATTTTAGATCAATTGAGTAGAATTGAAAAACCCCCAATTCTAACCTAAAAATGCAATTGTTAATGAATTAATGCAATACAAGGAAAGAAAATAAAAGAGACACAAGGATTTATCCTGGTTCACTTTCACCCACTTGAAAGCTACTCCAGTCCCCTCTTAAACCAAGAGAGATTCTTCACTAGAAATCTTCAAATGTAGATTTTACAGTGTTTTAAGATGCAACTAGATTCTTAGTTCTCCTATCTTAAAACCCAACTTCAAAGTGTGTACCAAACACTTTGATCTAATCTACCCCTTTTGAGTATTCTAGATTTCCTTGCTAATTGATTGAAGATGCTTCCAACCAATCCTCTTTTCTTGCTTTGATTTGATCCTCAAAGTCTTCCTTGTGAGATTCTTCACTTGTGTTGAAACTTCAATGATGCAATCACAAATTGCAAATCTTCAACAACTACTAAGAACAAAAATTATGATCTCAAGAATATTTGAACAATGAGAGAAATAGAGTGAAGAATGAAAAGTTTCTTGTTGAATCTTGATAGCTCTTGAAAGATGTAAAATAGCTCTTGAATTGCTTTTGAAAGTGTATAGAAAATTGTAAGAATGAATGTGTAACATATGTGAAAGAGAAAATTAAGTCCTTTTATAATTTTCCAAAAACTGATTGAATTACTCGAGTAAACCATATAACTTCACTCGATTAAAACATGTCAGATTAAGTTACTCGAGTGATGTGTAAACCATTACTCGATTAACCTATCATGACATAAATTACTCGAGTGATCCAATACTCATTACTCGAGTAAACTGATCAGAGTTTGAATAAAAACAAGGTTTTTCTAAAATGATTTTCACAAAACTTTTAATAGAGCTATTTAATCAAGATTTAAAGTATCTTCACTCTTAATCAAACATTATTTAAATATTCTTAAAATCACCTAAGCTACCCACACCAATGAGATGCATTGCATAAAATAAAGATTACATTGAAATAGAATTAATAAAAATCCTAATTCTAATCTTCATGTGGTGTAGCTTGCTTGTTGCCAATGTTGTTGCTTGGAGAGAGATTGTTAGCATCAAAACATGAGAATCCTACAAACTCCCCCTTTTTGATGATGACAAACCTCCTTTTCAATTAAGTACTAAGTTTTAACATACTCCCCCTAAATGTAAAACATCTAGGAAAAATATAATAAAACTTAACCTACAAGAACAACATCAACAAAATATTCTCCCCCTTTTGGCATCATTAAAAAGATAAGAAATTTGAGAAAAGTCCTTTGCCAAAAGTTGAAGGTAAGTAGTTCACAATGGTATATAAAAAAAATATATTACAATAAAGACAATACCAAAATAAACCACAATAGTGTCATAACGAATATAAACGCATAATGAATATAGCACCATAATCCATAATAGCAGAGTATCACACTATGCAGCAAATCATAGTGTAAAGCAAAAAGACATCAACCATAGCACATAATCAAACAAAACAAACCAAACTAGACCATACACAAGGTCCTAAAATGTAGTAGCAACAGAGTCATAAACATGAAACAGAAACATAAGCAGAACATAGTCAGAAATATGCATATGAAACATGAAACAGAAAGCAACATCAAACATCATCAGCATCCACAGGTCTAGGAATCAGGTGGAGGAGGAGGAAAATGGTGAGAAAAGAGGCCAGACATATAATCCATCAAACGATGCTCCATGGCAATATTCTTTACATCCTGTCTCATCTCCAACTGAGCGAATTGAGCATTGATGTGCTCAACCAATGACTCATGAGCAGCCTGTTCATCAAACGGAGTACCAAGATTGTCAAAATCAATAGAATCCTCAACACGATCGGTATCCATCGGATCAATAGAAGGAGGAGGAACAGAAGAAGAAGCACCAGCCCTATCACCAAGTAAATTCCTTTTCCTAGAACCTGAAGTTTTTGCAGCCTTTGCAGCTTCAGCCATTTCCTTAATCTGAGATTTCCATAACCAAGTGCGACTCTCCCTATGCCAAGCAATTTTTATATAACTAATGTGTGACTCATTAAGACACCAGTTATTTTTCTTTTCCTTTTCAGCTGGCTCATCATCAGGGATTGGAACACGGTAATACCTCATGATCTTGGTAACATGCATAGGATATGGCAAGAATTGGGTAGGAGGAGATTGAGCAGCAGCTTCCATACGAGCTAAAAACATTTTATTCCAATTCATCTCATATCTCTTTTTAATCCCATGAAACAAAATAAGATCATCATCTTGCAATTGTGCATAAACAATAAGATACAATGTACATGAGCACTCTATCCACAGCATGCAAAGGTGATACAGTTCTAGTAGTCCTATCACCCCAAGATTCACCAGTACGCATCAAATCAGTATAAATCGTATTAGTATCCACATTCAAATCCAGACATTCATCATCACCAATATAAGTTCCCTTGTTTTCTAAACCAAACATCATTGTCAAATCTTCAGGCTTTATAACAAAATGATGTCCTCTAACCATTGTTTGATACTCACCATCTAGCTTAGTAAAATTCTGATAAAATTGTCTGACAAGCCTAGGGTAATAATGAGTCTCAAATTCCAAAAACCTCTGCAAATTCTGAAATTCTAAATCCTCTACAAACTGAAATTGCTCCTTATGCAACCAAGCAAACTTAACATACCTTGTAAGTCCAAAAGAACGATTGATAAATTTCGGTTCCCGCAAGTCTCGATTAATACCAGAAAACCAGGGGTCGTTACGGCCTGCGCCCTGCTTAGCTTTCTTGCGAGGAGGTTGAATTTGTGAGGAAGAAGACATTGATTCGGTTTTGGGGTTAGGGTTTTGATTTGGGGTTTTTCGGATTTTGGGTAAAATTGGTGAAAAGGATGAGTGAAAGGAGTAGAAATGATGATATAATGATGAACTATGGAAGAAATTTATATGATTTGTGAGTTTTTGTGGCTGAAAATGATGATTTGATGAAGAACCATATGAGAGAGAAGAGAGAATATCGAACAAGAGAGAGAAAAAAATGAGAAAATGAAACTGATTTCAGCAGTTCAGGTTTTAAAATCACGTAAGTTACTCGAGTAATGTTCATGCGTCACTCGAGTGATTCGAGTAGTAATCGAGTGAAAGAAAATGTTACTCGAGTATGCCGAAAGTTAAAACGTTTTTACTCGAGTGATGAATGAATTAATCGAGTAATACGAAAGTCATTTTAAAAATAATCGAGTGACAGACAGAATCACTCGAGTAATACGAAAGAGTTTTTAAAATTAATCGAGTGAAATATCTGGTACTCGAGTGAACTGCCCAGAATTGTAAAAAATTTCAATTTTTCATGCAAAAAATCATTTTTTCATTTCACAAACACATAGAAACACTTAGCATTTAGCAAGTAACACACATACAAATAAAGCAATTAACACATTATAGAAAACATACACACATAACTACATATCAAAAAAGTTAAGAAACACTTTAATAAGATACACAACAACTCAAAATACAAATCACATTGAAATAGGCTTGAAAGTGATTTCTAAAAGCATCAAATACAATTAGCTAATAGTTGATTCATCAAAAATACCAAGTTCTCTTCGAATTTTATAAAATGTGTCCCTTGGTAATGGTTTTGTAAAGATATCAGCTAATTGATCCGAAGTTTGAACAAACTCAATAACACAATCACCTTTTTGAACATGATCTCTCAAAAAGTGATGCCTAATTTCAATATGCTTTGTCCTTGAGTGTAATACTGGATTTTTAGTCAAATTAATTGCCGAAGTGTTATCACACTTTATAGGGATTTTTGTCAAATTTAAACCAAAGTCAGATAATTGTTGCTTCATCCAAAGAATTTGAGCACAACAACTACCTGCTGCTATGTATTCGGCCTCCGCGGTTGATAAAGCTACACAATTTTGCTTTTTAGAAAACCACGATACAAGTGAATTACCAATCAAGTGGCAAGTTCCGCTTGTACTTTTTCTCTCAACTTTACAACCGGCAAAGTCAGAGTCTGAATAACCTATAAGTTTTAGAAAAGCATCCCTAGGATAATAAAGTCCAGTATTCGTTGTACCCTTTAAGTATTTCATTATTCTTTTGACAGCAGTTAGATGCGACTCTTTCGGTTTTGATTGAAAACGTGCACACATACATACAGTAAACATGATGTCAGGCCTAGATGCAGTTAAGTATAACAAACTACCAATAATACCACGATACTTCGTTACCTCTACCGCTTTTCCAGCCTCATCTTGATCTAGATAGCATGCAACGCTCATTGGTGTAGAAGCGGATTTGCACGAATCCATCCCAAAACGTTTGAGAAGCTCTCTACAATATTTACTTTGATGAATATAAATGCCATCATTAAGCTGCTTTATTTGAAGGCCAAGAAAGAATGTAAGCTCTCCCATCATCGACATCTCGAATTCGCTTTGCATCAAGTCTGAAAACTTTTTACACAAGTTATCGTTAGTAGCACCAAATATAATATCGTCAACATATATTTGAACCAATAAAATATCCTTACCGGAACGTTCAATAAAAAGAGTAGTGTCAACAGTGCCTCGTTTAAAACCTTTTTGTAATAAAAAATTGCTTAGTCGATCGTACCAAGCTCTAGGAGCTTGTTTCAAACCGTACAAAGCCTTTTTCAGTTTGAAAACGTAGTCCGGATGCTCAAAACTCTCGAATCTGGGAGGTTGTGACACGTAAACTTCCTCTTGAATGTATCCGTTAAGAAAGGCGCTCTTAACATCCATTTGATACAATTTAAAATTCATTATTGAAGCATAAGCGAGAAGAATACGAATAGCTTCTAGTCTAGCAACGGGAGCATATGTCTCATCATAATCGATTCCTTCTTCTTGACTATAACCTTGTGCTACCAACCTAGCTTTATTCCTAACAATAATACCCGATTCATCTAACTTATTCCTATAGACCCATCGAGTACCAATTTCAGGACGATCATTAGGTTTTGGCACAAGCTCCCAAACTTGATTTCTTTCAAATTGATTTAATTCATCTTGCATGGCCATAATCCAATGATCATCTTGAAGAGCCTCTTTGATATTCTTAGGTTCTATTTGAGATACAAAGGCAACATAATAACAAAAATTATTTAAAGTGCGTCGGGTTACCACTCCCTTCGCAATGTCACCTAAGATATTAGAAATCGGATGATTTTTGTTGGACTTCCAAGCTATTGGTAATTGAGGTTGAATCTCTTGTGCTAAGTCTTTATCTTGTGCTTGCACCTCTCCATCTTCAATTTGATTCTCTTCCAATTGTTGTGGTGTTGACTTTTCATGATCCAAATATGTACCTATATTATCATTATCACAAGAAACAACACAATCTCCTTTCGAAGATTCATCAAATACAACATGCACGGATTCCTCAACGGTTAATGTTCTTTTATTGTAGACTCTATATGCTTTGCTATGGGTTGAATAACCTATGAATATGCCTTCGTCGGCTTTGGAGTCAAACTTGCCGACCGGTTCCTTTCCGTTATTTAAAACAAACACCTTACACCCAAAAACATGAAAATGTGAAATATTTGGCTTTCGCCCTTTTAAAAGTTCATAAGGTGTTTTATTTAAATGTGGACGAATAAGAACCCTATTAAGCACATAACAAGCGGTGTTTACCGCATCGGCCCAAAAATATTTAGGAACATTTGATTCATTCAACATAGTACGAGCAAGTTCCACTAATATTCTATTTTTCCTTTCTACAACTCCGTTTTGCTCCGGAGTCCTAGGGGCCGAAAATTGATGATCAATACCAAACTTATCACAAAACGCATAAATCCTAGTGTTTTCAAACTCACCTCCGTGATCACTTCTAATAGACACAATTTTCAAACTTAGTTGATTTTGGATGAGTTTGGCAAATCTTTTAAAACATTTATAAACTTCACTTTTTGCGGATAAAAATAAAGTCCATGTGAATCTAGTAAAATCGTCTACTAAAACAAATCCATAGTAATTGCCACCTAAACTTTTAATTTGTGAAGGGCCAAACAAATCCATATGGATTAGCTCCAAAGGCTTTGTTGTGCTTATCACATTTTTAGGTTTAAAAGAACTTTTAGCTTGCTTACACTTTTGACAAGAGTCACAAATGCCATCAAGCTTAAAGTTTAGTTTAGGCAAACCAATCACTAAATCTTTTCGCAAAAGTTTGTTTAATTGATTCACATTCACATGAGCAATTCGTCTATGCCAAAGACGAATTTCATCATCAAAAGATTTGAAACATTTTGAAAATAGTGAAGTTATCTCATCCAAATCAATTAAGTAAGTGTTATTAGAGCGACGACCAACAAACTTAACACTATCATCTATAGAAGACTTAATGAAACATAATTCCGGAGTAAAAGTCACATAATTGCCCATATCGCATAGTTGGCTTATACTAAGCAAGTTGTGTTCTAAGCCTTCTACGTATAGGACATTTTCTATGACAAGGTTAGATACGTTACCGATCTTCCCGACTCCTAGAATTTTGCCCTTGTTGTTGTCGCCGTATATCACAAATCCATCATTTTTCGGAGTAAGTTCCATGAAGTGCGTCTTGTCTCCCGTCATGTGTCTCTAACAACCACTATCCAAGTACCATTTGCGCTCTTTGGTTCGAAGACACACCTACAAGAAAGATATTATTTGGTTGACTTAGGTACCCAAGTGGTCTTGGGTCCTTTGTAGTTAGCATGGGGAGAAGTCCCCTTAACAATCCAAATATATTCTCCGCTTGGTATACCAAATTTCTTTATATTACATTTATTCGTGGTATGCCCAAAGATCCCACAATAATGGCAAGTTGGGTTTTTAGAAATCTTATTCTTTGAAAATCCACCAACTTTGCGATAATTGCGTTTCTTAGGTTTGGTATAGC
This sequence comes from Crotalaria pallida, assembly GCA_037953625.1. Classification (NCBI taxonomy): domain Eukaryota; kingdom Viridiplantae; phylum Streptophyta; class Magnoliopsida; order Fabales; family Fabaceae; genus Crotalaria; species Crotalaria pallida. The sequence goes on from CM075649.1 coordinate 30,271,797, forward strand.
CAAGACCGGATCTATTGCTATTGTTCCTTTGAGTTGAAAGCAAATGATCTAATGAAGTATCTCCTTTCATGAGCCTTGCAAGACGATCATTCAAATTAAAAACTTCTTTTTCCAAAGACTTGCAATTTTCACAAGATGGAGTCTCATTTGATTTCAATTCACAATTGCATGTAGAGTTTGCATAAATGAGTTCAAGAGTTTCATTTTGAAGCTTAAGTTCTTCTAAATCTTTTTGAAGTTCAATTATCTTTTCATGTTGCTTCATTATGAAATTCTTTCTTTCAACATTTATTTTAGCAAGTTTCTTCAACTCTTTATGCATCTCTACATACACATTGTACAATTCATTGAATGAAGGAGAATTAGAACTAGAGCTAGCATCGGAAAGATAATCTACCTCATTGACGTTCTCACTTGATTTAATGCTCGAAGATTCCTCTTCATCAAGCTTCGTCATCAAACATAGATTTGCAAGTTCTTCATCATCCGATGAGCTAGATGTTGATTGACTCTCCACTTCATCCCATACTATGTAAGCCCTTTTTCCTTTAGATGAGTTGAACTTAGATTTGTCACCTTCTGACTTCTTAGAATTAGTTGGGCATTTTGATCGATAGTGACCAAGCTTTCCACATCCATGACACTTGATGTGATCCTTGTTAGTCTTATTTCTTGGTTGTAAGTCCTTAGAATCTCTTTGTGTATTTCTATTAAAGTTCCCCTTTTTCTTAAGGAACCTACCAAGCTTTTTAACTACCAAACCAAGGGTCTCATCGTCTATATCGGAGTCCGAGTCATCCACTTGAGAGTTTTCCTCTTGTGCCTTAAGGGATTTTGAAGTTGATTTAAGAGCTATCCCCTTTTTCTTTCTATCGGCATCTTCATTCATGGATAACCGCCCAAGCTCCATTTCATGCTCTTGAAGCTTTCCGAATAGAGTTGCTAAGTCAATTTGATCCACGTCTCTAGCTTCCATAATGGCCGTCACCTTAGGTTGCCATTCCCTGCTAAGACATCTCAAAATCTTATTAACAACTTCACCATTAGTTATAACTTTTCCAAGTGCAGAAAGATGATTAATGATATGAGTGAACCGCTTTTGCATGTCACCTATATTTTCATTAGGTAACATACGAAAGAGTTCATATTCATGCATGAGTGTATTTAGCCTAGCCCTTCTAACCTCCGAAGTGCCCTCATGTGTGACTTGTAATGTGTCCCACATTTGTTTAGCATCAACACATTGAGATACTCGAAAGAACTCATCATAAGAAAGAGCGGACGTGATGATATTTTTAGCTTTTAAATCAAATGCAACATTCTTCTTATCATCATTGTCCCAACTCGATTTTGGTTTTATAGAAACAACATCATTTACTTTCGTTTGAGGAACAAAAGGTCCATTCTCTATGGCGTTCCAAATTTCCATATCTATGGCTTGAATAAAAATTTTCATGCGGACCTTCCAATAAGCGTAACCCTCACCATTGAATAATGGAGGACGATTAATGGAAGCTCCTTCACCACCAAAAGGATTTGAAATTGAGCCCATTGTTTCCAAGTAAAAAAGGATCTTTCGAAAAAGCTTTTTAAGGCTCGGATTTTTCGTCCGAGCTCTGATACCACTTGTTGGAAACCAACAAGCGGCTCAATATAGTCTAGAGGGGGGGTGAATAGAATATTGAAGCCTTATTACAGATTTTTCGATCACCTAAGAGAATGGTTTTATGAAAATAAGTTTTCTTAAAAATTCAAGTCAGATTACTCGAGTAACTCAAGTCTTCACTCGAGTAATACGCAAGCAAAAATAATTTCACTCGAGTATTCAGCAAATCACTCGAGTATTACGAAAGCTATTTTTAAATCACTCGAGTAACAGAAAACCTACTCGAGTATTGTTCATAAACTGAAAGCAGATTACTCGAGTGACAAGAACTTTACTCGAGTAAACTGGGTAAAATTCAATTAAAACTCAGTTTTCAATGAAGTTCTTCAAGAATTACAATGCTATGATGATTCAACAAATTATGAATGATTAATATGAACAATTTCAAGTAATATTAACATGCAATTTTAGATCAATTGAGTAGAATTGAAAAACCCCCAATTCTAACCTAAAAATGCAATTGTTAATGAATTAATGCAATACAAGGAAAGAAAATAAAAGAGACACAAGGATTTATCCTGGTTCACTTTCACCCACTTGAAAGCTACTCCAGTCCCCTCTTAAACCAAGAGAGATTCTTCACTAGAAATCTTCAAATGTAGATTTTACAATGTTTTAAGATGCAACTAGATTCTTAGTTCTCCTATCTTAAAACCCAACTTCAAAGTGTGTACCAAACACTTTGATCTAATCTACCCCTTTTGAGTATTCTAGATTTCCTTGCTAATTGATTGAAGATGCTTCCAACCAATCCTATTTTCTTGCTTTGATTTGATCCTCAAAGTCTTCCTTGTGAGATTCTTCACTTGTGTTGAAACTTCAATGATGCAATCACAAATTGCAAATCTTCAACAACTACTAAGAACAAAAATTATGATCTCAAGAATATTTGAACAATGAGAGAAATAGAGTGAAGAATGAAAAGTTTCTTGTTGAATCTTGATAGCTCTTGAAAGATGTAAAATAGCTCTTGAATTGCTTTTGAAAGTGTATAGAAAATTGTAAGAATGAATGTGTAACATATGTGAAAGAGAAAATTAAGTCCTTTTATAATTTTCCAAAAACTGATTGAATTACTCGAGTAAACCATATAACTTCACTCGATTAAAACATGTCAGATTAAGTTACTCGAGTGATGTGTAAACCATTACTCGATTAACCTATCATGACATAAATTACTCGAGTGATCCAATACTCATTACTCGAGTAAACTGATCAGAGTTTGAATAAAAACAAGGTTTTTCTAAAAGAATTTTCACAAAACTTTTAATAGAGCTATTTAATCAAGATTTAAAGTATCTTCACTCTTAATCAAACATTATTTAAATATTCTTAAAATCACCTAAGCTACCCACACCAATGAGATGCATTGCATAAAATAAAGATTACATTGAAATAGAATTAATAAAAATCCTAATTCTAATCTTCATGTGGTGTAGCTTGCTTGTTGCCAATGTTGTTGCTTGGAGAGAGATTGTTAGCATCAAAAAGGAACATTTGATTCATTCAACATAGTACGAGCAAGTTCCACTAATATTCTATTTTTCCTTTCTACAACTCCGTTTTGCTCCGGAGTCCTAGGGGTCGAAAATTGATGATCAATACCAAACTTATCACAAAACGCATCAATCCTAGTGTTTTCAAACTCACCTCCGTGATCACTTCTAATAGACACAATTTTCAAACTTAGTTGATTTTGGATGAGTTTGGCAAATCTTTTAAAACATTTATAAACTTCACTTTTTGCGGATAAAAATAAAGTCCATGTGAATCTAGTAAAATCGTCTACTAAAACAAATCCATAGTAATTGCCACCTAAACTTTTAATTTGTGAAGGGCCAAACAAATCCATATGGATTAGCTCCAAAGGCTTTGTTGTGCTTATCACATTTTTAGGTTTAAAAGAACTTTTAGCTTGCTTACACTTTTGACAAGAGTCACAAATGCCATCAAGCTTAAAGTTTAGTTTAGGCAAACCAATCACTAAATCTTTTCGCAAAAGTTTGTTTAATTGATTCACATTCACATGAGCAATTCGTCTATGCCAAAGACGAATTTCATCATCAAAAGATTTGAAACATTTTGAAAATAGTGAAGTTATCTCATCCAAATCAATTAAGTAAGTGTTATTAGAGCGACGACCAACAAACTTAACACTATCATCTATAGAAGACTTAATGAAACATAATTCCGGAGTAAAAGTCACATAATTGCCCATATCGCATAGTTGGCTTATACTAAGCAAGTTGTGTTCTAAGCCTTCTACGTATAGGACATTTTCTATGACAAGGTTAGATACGTTACCGATCTTCCCGACTCCTAGAATTTTGCCCTTGTTGTTGTCGCCGTATATCACAAATCCATCATTTTTCGCAGTAAGTTCCATGAAGTGCGTCTTGTCTCCCGTCATGTGTCTCGAACAACCACTATCCAAGTACCATTTGCGCTCTTTGGTTCGAAGACACACCTACAAGAAAGATATTATTTGGTTGACTTAGGTACCCAAGTGGTCTTGGGTCCTTTGTTGTTAGCATGGGGAGAAGTCCCCTTAACAATCCAAATATATTCTCCGCTTGGTATACCAAATTTCTTTATATTACATTTATTCGTGGTATGCCCAAAGATCCCACAATAATGGCAAGTTGGGTTTTTAGAAATCTTATTCTTTGAAAATCCACCAACTTTGCGATAATTGCGTTTCTTAGGTTTGGTATAGCCAAGACCGGATCTATTGCTATTGTTCCTTTGAGTTGAAAGCAAATGATCTAATGAAGTATCTCCTTTCATGAGCCTTGCAAGACGATCATTCAAATTAAAAACTTCTTTTTCCAAAGACTTGCAATTTTCACAAGATGGAGTCTCATTTGATTTCAATTCACAATTGCATGTAGAGTTTGCATAAATGAGTTCAAGAGTTTCATTTTGAAGCTTAAGTTCTTCTAAATCTTTTTGAAGTTCAATTATCTTTTCATGTTGCTTCATTATGAAATTTTTTCTTTCAATATTTATTTTATCAAGTTTCTTCAACTCTTTATGCATCTCTACATACACATTGTACAATTCATTGAATGAAGGAGAATTAGAACTAGAGCTAGCATCGGAAAGATAATCTACCTCATTGACGTTCTCACTTGATTTAATGCTCGAAGATTCCTCTTCATCAAGCTTCGTCATCAAACATAGATTTGCAAGTTCTTCATCATCCGATGAGCTAGATGTTGATTGACTCTCCACTTCATCCCATACTATGTAAGCCCTTTTTCCTTTAGATGAGTTGAACTTAGAGTTGTCACCTTCTGACTTCTTAGAATTAGTTGGGCATTTTGATCGATAGTGACCAAGCTTTCCACATCCATGACACTTGATGTGATCCTTGTTAGTCTTATTTCTTGGTTGTAAGTCCTTAGAATCTCTTTGTGTATTTCTATTAAAGTTCCCCTTTTTCTTAAGGAACCTACCAAGCTTTTTAACTACCAAACCAAGGGTCTCATCGTCTATATCGGAGTCCGAGTCATCCACTTGAGAGTTTTCCTCTTGTGCCTTAAGGGATTTTGAAGTTGATTTAAGAGCTATCCCCTTTTTCTTTCTATCGGCATCTTCATTCATGGATAACCGCCCAAGCTCCATTTCATGCTCTTGAAGCTTTCCGAATAGAGTTGCTAAGTCAATTTGATCCACGTCTCTAGCTTCCATAATGGCCGTCACTTTAGGTTGTCATTCCCTGCTAAGACATCTCAAAATCTTATTAACAACTTCACCATTAGTTATAACTTTTCCAAGTGCAGAAAGATGATTAATGATATGAGTGAACCGCTTTTGCATGTCACCTATATTTTCATTAGGTAACATACGAAAGAGTTCATATTCATGCATGAGTGTATTTAGCCTAGCCCTTCTAACCTCCGAAGTGCCCTCATGTGTGACTTGTAATGTGTCCCACATTTGTTTAGCATCAACACATTGAGATACTCGAAAGAACTCATCATAAGAAAGAGCGGACGTGATGATATTTTTAGCTTTTAAATCAAATTCAACATTCTTCTTATCATCATTGTCCCAACTCGATTTTGGTTTTATAGAAACAACATCATTTACTTTCGTTTGAGAAACAAAAGGTCCATTCTCTATGGCGTTCCAAATTTCCATATCTATGGCTTGAATAAAAATTTTCATGCGGACCTTCCAATAAGCGTAACCCTCACCATTGAATAATGGAGGACGATTAATGGAAGCTCCTTCACCACCAAAAGGATTTGAAATTGAGCCCATTGTTTCCAAGTAAAAAGGATCTTTTCGAAAAAGCTTTTTAAGGCTCGGATTTTTCGTCCGAGCTCTGATACCACTTGTTGGAAACCAACAAGCGGCTCAATATAGTCTAGAGGGGGGGTGAATAGAATATTGAGGCCTTATTACAGATTTTTCGATCACCTAAGAGAATGGTTTTATGAAAATAAGTTTTCTTAAAAATTCAAGTCAGATTACTCGAGTAACTCAAGTCTTCACTCGAGTAATACGCAAGCAAAAATAATTTCACTCGAGTATTCAGCAAATCACTCGAGTATTACGAAAGCTATTTTTAAATCACTCGAGTAACAGAAAACCTACTCGAGTATTGTTCATAAACTGAAAGCAGATTACTCGAGTGACAAGAACTTTACTCGAGTAAACTGGGTAAAATTCAATTAAAACTCAGTTTTCAATGAAGTTCTTCAAGAATTACAATGCTATGATGATTCAACAAATTATGAATGATTAATATGAACAATTTCAAGTAATATTAACATGCAATTTTAGATCAATTGAGTAGAATTGAAAAACCCCCAATTCTAACCTAAAAATGCAATTGTTAATGAATTAATGCAATACAAGGAAAGAAAATAAAAGAGACACAAGGATTTATCCTGGTTCACTTTCACCCACTTGAAAGCTACTCCAGTCCCCTCTTAAACCAAGAGAGATTCTTCACTAGAAATCTTCAAATGTAGATTTTACAATGTTTTAAGATGCAACTAGATTCTTAGTTCTCCTATCTTAAAACCCAACTTCAAAGTGTGTACCAAACACTTTGATCTAATCTACCCCTTTTGAGTATTCTAGATTTCCTTGCTAATTGATTGAAGATGCTTCCAACCAATCCTCTTTTCTTGCTTTGATTTGATCCTCAAAGTCTTCCTTGTGAGATTCTTCACTTGTGTTGAAACTTCAATGATGCAATCACAAATTGCAAATCTTCAACAACTACTAAGAACAAAAATTATGATCTCAAGAATATTTGAACAATGAGAGAAATAGAGTGAAGAATGAAAAGTTTCTTGTTGAATCTTGATAGCTCTTGAAAGATGTAAAATAGCTCTTGAATTGCTTTTGAAAGTGTATAGAAAATTGTAAGAATGAATGTGTAACATATGTGAAAGAGAAAATTAAGTCCTTTTATAATTTTCCAAAAACTGATTGAATTACTCGAGTAAACCATATAACTTCACTCGATTAAAACATGTCAGATTAAGTTACTCGAGTGATGTGTAAACCATTACTCGATTAACCTATCATGACATAAATTACTCGAGTGATCCAATACTCATTACTCGAGTAAACTGATCAGAGTTTGAATAAAAACAAGGTTTTTCTAAAAGAATTTTCACAAAACTTTTAATAGAGCTATTTAATCAAGATTTAAAGTATCTTCACTCTTAATCAAACATTATTTAAATATTCTTAAAATCACCTAAGCTACCCACACCAATGAGATGCATTGCATAAAATAAAGATTACATTGAAATAGAATTAATAAAAATCCTAATTCTAATCTTCATGTGGTGTAGCTTGCTTGTTGCCAATGTTGTTGCTTGGAGAGAGATTGTTAGCATCAAAACATGAGAATCCTACATTATATTGGTGTAATTCCAGGATGATTCCAAAAGATACAGGGAGTTGGTGCATGTTTTATTTTAATTAACGGTTCAAATACCAAAATGGTAAATGCTGACGTGGTCTGATGGAGGCCACATCAGGTAAAATACGTCAAACTTTTGGGGCCACATGTTTTTGAAATTAATCCCGATAAATATAGATGTTTTTGAATTTAGCCCCTGCACTTTTTTTCCATTGATTTTGGTCCCTATTTTTTCAAGTCGTTTTGATTTTGGTCCATATTGTTTCAAGTTGTAATGATTTTGGTTCTTGATGTGAACAATGAATGAAAAATGTTAAATGATGAACTTTGCACCCTCTAAAAAGCTAGCATTAGCACCCCATTTGCTTGTTTTATGTTGAGATTCTGGCAAGTGTACCAGATCGTACAAGTAATATAGACAATGAAGTCCGAGTATCGTACCCAAGGGAGTGACCGTTTAATTAATTTCACCTAATTAATATTACTTAGTGAACAAGACAAAGGATTTATGATTTTGTAAATAAAAACAGAAATTAAAATAAATGACTTTTTGACAAGGGGAAAAAGCGGGATGTAGTTTCGATGCAGGTTCCTAAATATTCTATAACAAATTGATTTGTTTTCCTTGATTCTGAATTTGTTTTGCAAAGGTAGAAAACGCCTAATGTCTTAGCACGTCTCCGTATTTTATATATTAATCTCCCAATGATGTCTCAAGAGAGCCTTAAAAACCTAACCCTTAATTAAGTTCAGTCAAAACTTCTTTTTATAAAATTACCCAATTCATAGAAAACATGTCTGTGCCTATGCAATTGAACTGTTTGATTAAATGACTAAATCCTAAATTCATATGTCTATTCATAAAGGATTTTCAAAAGTCATGAAACAGCTTCTTTCATGAGAAACAAATAAGAATAATCAAACACAGAATTCAATAACGGAAAACAAAATTAATTTATTACTAGAAATATTGAAAAGATTCCATTCATCTACTCCTACATCCCAAGGATGGAATTAGTTCATACTTACAAGAGAAAACACAATAAACATGATAAAAATAATTACCATGAATCCTTGCGCTAACTTCGTGTTCTTCACAAAAACCTCCAATCCTTGTTCCTTCTCCAAGTCTCAAATCCTAATCTACTATTATTCTCTGGAGTTGTATGAGTGTCTCCCCCCTTCTCCCTTCTGAATGAATCCTATTCCTCTTATTATATAGATAAAAACTAACCTAATTTCCAATCTAATGTGATAAGATAAAACTAATCCTAAATCTGAATATAATATGATAAGATCCTATTAGAATAAACTAATCTCTAAGAATCTTATCTACAAATAGAATTTATCATTAAAATCCTTCTAAAATCCCGTATTTGTGTCTGGCAGCAACTTCGGCACTGATTTTGACCCCCATGATGGACGAATTTGAGCAAGGCTATTTCTGGAAAAGTTGTAGATCTTTTCCTTAGCTTTAAAATGATATATAGATCGCCTCATTTGGATAAGCGTAGCTCAAGTTATGATCAAAACAGCGAACAGTGTCACTTTCTCGCATTTTGCGCGCCCAGGCGTGAAAATCCTGCGCCTGGGCGTGATGGCCTGCGCCTGGGCGCACTATGGTCAACTTTTCTTCATTTTTTTTCCTCTTTTTCTTCCCAAATCAAGTACCAAACTCTCATTCTTCATTCCTTTGTAAAAATCATTGTTTTAAGAGCTTAAATACCTGAAAACAAACCAAACACATCAAAAGGTTCTAGAAATCTTATAAAGACAAAATTCCATTGTTTTATTCCAATTTACTCAAGAAACAAGCCACTTACTATGTAAAAGGGAGGCAAAAAAGGTACAAAAACATCACATATTAGACCCCAATCACACCCCCAAACTTAACATTTTGCATGTCCCAGGCAAAAGTAAAACAAAAATTCAGAGCCTAAGATTCTCCCCTCTCAAGGTATAGCAACCTAACCATAAATTCCAACTCGCCTACCCAAGATACCTTTATTCACTAGCAAATCACCGCAATGAAAACTAGTTGAAAAACAAACTCAAAGTGAGCAAAAGATTAGTGACCACACCACCTCTCAATATCTCTCATGTGTATGGGTAATAATTATCAATTCACTCAAGTTCAAACAATGAAAGTATGTTACCATAAGCTTGACTATAGACCTACATCTCCACTGAATTTATTGAAAACATGCACAAATCATAAGGTCTTTATTTGGTTGTAACGGGGTCATGGTTGAAAGTGTCAGGTGGGATAAAAGAATAAAAGGATAAACAAAGGGCTTAATCAATGAAATCACAACACTTCCCTTTTAAATTATAAAATGAGCAATAAGGTAATTACACAATCACAACTCAATTCACTTGATTTTTCCTTTTCTTCCTTTTTCTTTTTCTATTTCTATTCTCTTCTTCTTTTCATTTTTTTAGCACATTTGTTGCTCTTTTTTCTTTTCTTTTTTTTTTTTAAGAAGAGAAATAGAAACATCAAATTTTCAGCACTTACACTTTCATCAATTTCTAACATTCCACTTAATTGCTCATTCACAATTTCAAAGGTACTTCACAAGAATAATTCAATTTATGTAAGGTACCAAAGAAAGTCCTTAAATCTCAAAGCTGAAAGCTCAAAGTGGGCAACTAAGGGATCATTATGTCTCAAAAATTTGTTGAAGGCCACAAAAACACAAACCTAAGTGCCTAAATCATGTTCATACATGCAATCTAATATCAATTTTGAAGAGGTCACAAGTCAAGTTCTAGAACACATAGTCAAAGCGAACAACACTCATGAAAAAAATAGGAGTTTCATCGCAATATTCATTAAACATTACTCCTTCAAGTGTATAGGCTCAAAATCTCACTGGTTAAGGTCAATTCACTAATCAATCATTCACAACAAGTTTGCCAAACAACTAATTTTCAAAAAATTTCAAAGCTAAATCCAATTAGTACCTGGGTAAAACAAGTCGGAAATCACAATCAAGCATTTACACCTATCAAAGGGACAAATCTAACACCTAGAATCAGTGCTTACTCATGTCAGGACACAAACCAACACAAAGCCAGGGAAGAAATCAAGTTCAGAAAAATTTTTATTTTGTTACCCTCACCCCCAAACTTAGAATGTGGCTTGTCCTCAAGCAACAAATCTATCCTAAACTACAAAATAAAAATAAAAAAAAAACAAAAGCAAGGAGTTAGAGACTTCCCTTTGTAGCACAGGGTTCTCTCTTGATGCACCATGGAGGAGACTCCCCCAAACATATTCACCTGTGTCACATGAACAACTAAAAATAGTGCTTGAAGCACCCCATTAGCAGTTACATATAGAAAACTCTAACCTCTTTATTCAATCTCCTAATTAAAAATTTAAATCCTACACTACTACAAAACTAAAGAGAATTCACCATGATCCCAAATCCTATAGCACAACTTCCATGTTACGCAGCAATAACAAGTTATTCCTGGATCCCATGGAAATATGCACGGATGATGTTGGAGCAAATGTTTAAAAATAGTTTTAAACCCTCCCGGGTCAAATGGTGCATTTTTCACTCCAAGCATCATCACATGGTGCTTGTCTTTTCCATCATGCGTGGAGTCTATGAAAGTGTAAACTCCATGGCTTAGCAAGGTTGCCTTTTCAGGCTCCGAAAAGGAGAACAATGGCTTATCATCATCATGAGTATCAGGGAAGTCATAAAAAATTAAGGGGTAAATTGAAGGAAAATTTTTTGAGGGTTCCACATATTCATGCAATCCAATACATTTAGCAAAAGCATAAAATTCATCATGCAAAGTGGACCCTAATTCAACCCCTAGACTCATCCCATTATTCAATTTATCTTGTTTCACTTCCTCAATCTCATCATGCACAATTTCTTCTTTTTCTATGGGTTTAGAAAGGGAAGCACTTTGGTCTTCCATAATAGAAGATTTTTGTACCACCTCCTCTAAAAGACCATCAAAAACTTTAATCTCATCAAAAACATTTTGTGCAAAACAAGACGGAATAGGTGACGACAAAATAAATTTGATAAATTCTATGTCATCATGAGAATAAGCCATGTTACATAATAATAAAAAAAAATAAATAAAAAAAATATACACAAGTTACACTAAGTAAAATTAAATTAGTACCAAAATTAATTAAAACAAAATCACTCCCCGGCAACGGCGCCAAAAACTTGTTGAGATTCTGGCAAGTGTACCAGATCGTACAAGTAATATAGACAATGAAGTCCGAGTATCGTACCCAAGGGAGTGACCGTTTAATTAATTTCACCTAATTAATATTACTTAGTGAACAAGACAAAGGATTTATGATTTTGTAAATAAAAACAGAAATTAAAATAAATGACTTTTTGACAAGGGGAAAAAGCGGGATGTAGTTTCGATGCAGGTTCCTAAATATTCTATAACAAATTGATTTGTTTTCCTTGATTCTGAATTTGTTTTGCAAAGGTAGAAAACGCCTAATGTCTTAGCACGTCTCCGTATTTTATATATTAATCTCCCAATGATGTCTCAAGAGAGCCTTAAAAACCTAACCCTTAATTAAGTTCAGTCAAAACTTCTTTTTATAAAATTACCCAATTCATAGAAAACATGTCTGTGCTTATGCAATTGAACTGTTTGATTAAATGACTAAATCCTAAATTCATATGTCTATTCATAAAGGATTTTCAAAAGTCATGAAACAGCTTCTTTCATGAGAAACAAATAAGAATAATCAAACACAGAATTCAATAACGGAAAACAAAATTAATTTATTACTAGAAATATTGAAAAGATTCCATTCATCTACTCCTACATCCCAAGGATGGAATTAGTTCATACTTACAAGAGAAAACACAATAAACATGATAAAAATAATTACCATGAATCCTTGCGCTAACTTCGTGTTCTTCACAAAAACCTCCAATCCTTGTTCCTTCTCCAAGTCTCAAATCCTGATCTACTATTATTCTCTGGAGTTGTATGAGTGTCTCCCCCCTTCTCCCTTCTGAATGAATCCTATTCCTCTTATTATATAGATAAAAACTAACCTAATTTCCAATCTAATGTGATAAGATAAAACTAATCCTAAATCTGAATATAATATGATAAGATCCTATTAGAATAAACTAATCTCTAAGAATCTTATCTACAAATAGAATTTATCATTAAAATCCTTCTAAAATCCCGTATTTGTGTCTGGCAGCAACTTCGGCACTGATTTTGACCCCCAAGATGGACGAATTTGAGCAAGGCTATTTCTGTCAAAGTTGTAGATCTTTTCCTTAGCTTTAAAATGATATATAGATCGCATCATTTGGATAAGCGTAGCTCAAGTTATGATCAAAATAGCGAACAGTGTCACTTTCTCGCATTTTGCGCGCCCAGGCGTGAAAATCCTGCGCCTGGGCGTGATGGCCTGCGCCTGGGCGCACTACGGTCAACTTTTCTTCATTTTTTTTCCTCTTTTTCTTCCCAAATCAAGTACCAAACTCTCATTCTTCATTCCTTTGTAAAAATCATTGTTTTAAGAGCTTAAATACCTGAAAACAAACCAAACACATCAAAAGGTTCTAGAAATCTTATAAAGACAAAATTCCATTGTTTTATTCCAATTTACTCAAGAAACAAGCCATTTACTATGTAAAAGGGATGCAAAAAAGGTACAAAAACATCACATATTAGACCCCAATCATTTTACGAACAATACCTAGCAAGCGATACAAACTTAACTTTTATTGTTGGTGAGACTCAATTTACTAGTGTTGACAAGTCGATCTGCCTTGTCGAGTTGAGGCAGCTTGTAGGGCTATCGCTTAATCGGGTTGCACAAAAAAAGCTTAAACCTTCCACAAAATTCTCGTGGCTCTAGTGAAGGGCCCGTGGCATGGAACTAGATGACTTGGGATATATTTGGGAGGGCGTGACATAAATTGCGAGCAATTCCTAGAGATGGATTGAATAATTTTATTTTTTGCATAAAGGCTCCAATTACTCATAACAACGATAAATAGTTAGAAATTCTTGTGTTTAAATGCAGAATGATGACCAGGATTTAAAACATTTAGCACCTATCCACAATTCACATGTGATTGCTCTTTCCCAAGTATTCCCTAACAACCTGAATGGAGCTCTTTTAACGTAAGTTTTATTTTATGTTTTTGTATAGAATGTAAGTTTTGGAACTCCACATACTATTTCATTTTCTATTACATCTGTGCTCATTTAAACATAATTGGGTTTGGCACTATATTTAAATTATGTTTGAATTCTGGATGAAGGCCGCTTGATCTTTGTGATGCAAATTCATCAAACTCAGATTGAATAACCCTTGGGTATGAGGATTCTAATGCTGGTGGTTTGACATTATCAAATCAAAGTTCTATGCAGTCGGCGGTTCCTACATCTGGGGTGAATTCTTCACTGCCAGGGTCTTCTGGTATAGTTCTTGGCAATGACTTGTCATCACCATCTGGTCCAATTGCCGCCTCTGTTAGGTATATACTTTTTATTGCAGGAGGTTCTTGCTGTGTAAATATATATGGGGGCATTACTTATTTTAGGTTTTTCTGTCCTTAATTGTTGGGCATTGCATATTTTTCAGGGATTGTAGATACGGAGTTCCAAGAAATTCACCTCTATCAGTTGATGAACAGCAGAGAATTCAACATTACAACCAAATGTTAGCTGGAAGAAACATTCAACAATCTAGCCTGTCAGTTCCGGGAAATCTTTCTGGAAGTGATCGCGGTGTTCGCATGTTGCCTGGAGGAAATTGTATGGGTTTAATGGGGGGAGTTAACAGGAGCATGGCTATTTCTAGGCCAGGATTTCAAGGAATGGCAGCACCATCTATGCTTAATTCTGGGAGCATGCTTTCTTCTAGTATGGTGGGGATGCAAAGCCCTGTAAATATGAACTCTGGAGTTGGTGCTGGACAAGGCAATTCAATGCTGAGACCTCCTGAAGCTCTACATATGACTAGGGTGATAATTTTTGTTGTTTCATTTTTTAGAATTTACTTACTGCTATAGAATATGTTATTTAGTGCGTATTTTGACTTGCTTATTTTGTATTCACAAACGGTTATAATCAAATTGTTAGAGATTCACTAAAAAAACAAATAAGTGCTACCAAGAGAGCTCTTCACTGAGAAGCTATTTATGTGAAAATATTAAGCTGTAACAAACTTGTGCTCAGTTGGAATTTCCAATTGTGGCCATGAAACTTATTTTCAAACCTACGCAGCATCCTAGTTTTCAGTATGTCTCCCTTGGACTTTGATAGGTGATTGGTTTAGCTGTCACATTTGTGATGATTCTATTTAATATTTACTGATATTTGTTCTCCCCATTGTCATTAGCCTGGTCATAATCCAGAACATCAATTGCAAACTATAGTTGCAGAACTTCAGATGCAGAACAGTCAAGGTATACCTGCTTTCTGTGGGCATAGTTCTGCCTTTAGTAATCAGACAACTCCACCTGTCCAGGCTTACCCTGGACATGCCCAGCAGCCACATCAACTCTCCCAACACCAGTCCCATCTCAGCAATTCTCATCCACATCTTCAAGGGCCAACTTATGCTAGTAATTTGCAACAACAAGCCTTTGCAGCCCGATTGGTAAAGGAAAGGCAACTGAAGCAACAACGATATTTGCAGCAACAGCAACAGTTTGCTGAATCTAATGCGTTGACGCCACATGTCCAGGCACAGTCTCAACTTCCTATTTCATCATCACCTTTGCAAAACGGTTCCCAGGTTCGACCTCAAAATTCATCTCAGAAAGTACCTCTTTTTAATGTAACATCATCATCTCCATTGGTTCCGGTGTCATCTCAGAATCAACAGAAACATCACCAGCCTCAACATGGGATCGACAGGAATCTTTGTGCCAGCGGGATTACTAATCAATTATCGAAGCATCGGCAACGACAGCCACCCGAGCAACAGCATCATCAACAACCTGGTAGGCAGCATCCTAATCAGTGGCAGCATGCACAGTCTCAGCAGCAGGCTAAATTCATAAACGGAAAAGGAAGAGGAAGCACGTTGGTCCATCAGAACCTACCTGAGGATCCTTCTCATCCAATTGGGCTCTCTGTGCCTCCAGGAACCCAAACTGCTGAAAAAGGGGACCCAATCATGCCCATGGTGGTAGGTCATCCTCATTCTTCAAATCATTCACAGTTGCAGCAGAAGCTGCATTCTGGGTCACCAACCACTTTGTCCGAGCAACTTCAGATTCCTTCTGATAATAGTGCTCAGGGACAGGTTTCAACAGTTCCATCGGATCATATGTTATCACCCACTGAGCCACCTGTTATTGCTTCTAGTCACCAACCGCTGCTACAGTCTCAACCGCAGTCTAAGAAGATTAATCAAAACCAATCAAATGTTCGGACTATGTTGCAACACAACTGTTCGGTGCATTCTGAGTTATCACGTAGGTCTCAATCTGATACAACTCAAGTTGATCCACATCCTGCAAGCAGTGCTTCTCAGGTCACTACAAGCACGGCAGTGACTCAGGGTTGTATGGATTCAGCTGGTGTGGCACCAGTTGTTACCACTACATCTTCTCCTTGGGAAACATCAGAAGCACCATTGGATTCCAATATGAACAATCCAGCCACTCAAGTGACCTCCTTAGGGAGTGCACCTGTTTTAAATTCATCTGGAAATGAGCATACAGCAATTATTGAAGAGCTATGCCAAAAATCAGTTAGCTTGACTTCTCATGCTCATAATTCTGGGGCACAAGGGCGGCGGCAGCAGCAGCCACAGCTTCTTCCACAGTCACTACCCACTCTGTCTCAGCAATAACATAATCTATCAGAGCAATAGCAGCAACAACAGGAGCAAGAACAACATTCTTCCAATGATCTTGCTTTGCAGCATCAACCTCAACAACACGCAGCATCTTCAATCAGAGCAGAACAGCTTGCCGATCCAGCCACATAACTCTAATGTGGAATGATGTATTCTAATTTCTAATGGATGGAGCAGCCTAGTTTTCTTGGTTCTGTCAGATTGGAGTCTGTATGCCCTTTTGACATCTTTGTACAGTTATTCTATTTATTTTTATCTGTTTTGTCAGATTGGAGTCTGTACAAACATAGTGAACACTGAATTACCTTTATTTGATTGTATGGGTATTCTTATATAGATGGGCTAGGGTTGTGTCATTTCTGCTCAACTGATATGAAACATTTACCATCATTTAGGATTCTCTAATTGGTATTGGCATTAGTGAAAGGCTTTTTTCCTCAATGGTTGTATATCAGCAGTTGATATAAACTATTTAAACGGTGGTTGAAGATTGTTAATTGAATTTTTTTTTGCTCTGCAATTTGAATCCTGATATGATTTCAGTCCCTGATATTCAACTGAGAATATTTGGATATGCTTCTGCAATCCATCCAGATATTCAGAGCAGAATCTTCTGCTGATATTGGGATGCAGTAATTCGCATTTTGAAGTGTATTAAGGTGGCTCTCCGAAAAGGTCTAATATATGAACACAAAGATAACACTCATATTGTTGCGTATTCAGATGTTGATTGGGCAGGTGACCCTACTGATAGAAAATTTCCATCTGTGTATTTGTCGGGGGCAACCTAACATCATGGAAAAGCAATAAACAGAAAATGGTTGCAAGAAGCAGAGTATCGAACCATGGCCTTTGCTGCGGGCAAACTCATGCAGTTGAAAAAGCTACTCACGTAACTTTGATTTGGGAACATTAACCAGATGATGCTCATTTGTGACAATCAAGCTGCAATGTATATTGCCTCTAATCTAGTGTTTCACGAGAGGACCAAACACATTGAGATTGATCGTCATTATATTGAGAGGTCTTATCTAGAGACATCAGCACAAGCCTCATCAACTCTATTGTTAAACTGGTAGACTTTTTTTTTAACCCATTGAGAGGTCCTGGGATGAATTATATATGTTGCAAGCTTGGTGCATTCGACCTATATGTTCCAGTTTGAGGAGGAGTGTTAGAATCCTTGTAATTATTATACATATCACATCATATAATGTAATTAGTGTTAGAATCTGCTAGATTGATTGAGAATGATTTGTTTTGATCCTTGTAATTATGGCAGTATGCCTACATGAAGGAACATCTGATGTGTAGTTGTAACACATGGATTACATCATTTGCCTTTCTTTTCCCTCATCTTAACAGATTTCAACAAGTTTCTTTTCTCTTTACAGCTTCAAAGCATGTATTTTACGGGAGTTATAATAATAGACCGACAAAATCATTAATTTTAAGTGAAAAAGATAAATTATTAAAAGAAAAAGAATTTTTAGAAATTGAAAACAAAAGGCTGAAATTGATTCCAAGTAAAGTAATTCCACAAGTACTTCCTGTAATGAGGACAAATTTAAGAGGTCAAATTCCTCTGGTAAGTTTTGCAAGGATTTGGAAAATGAAAATGAAGATCTTAAAGAAACACTTGCAAAATTCACAAAAGGAAGAAACACCTTAAATTTGATGCTAGGGAGACAAAAATGTTTTTTTCAATAGAGAGGGTATTGGTTACCAACCCGGCAGACATAAAAAAAATTTAAGTACCATATTTTTCCTTGCTAGCACCTCTATGAAATCCATTATTATTTGTAATTATTGTGGAAAGAAAGGTCACGGTGCACGTGAGTGCAAACATAGAAAAGTTAAGTTCACTCAAAAGAGTAATGGAACTAGAGGAGATACAATGGAAGCTCTATAAGCATTAACATTCCAGGACCCATAAGAGTTTGGGTACCTAAAAAGAAAGAGTAACCTTGTTTTGTAGGACACTCCGCAGAACAAGATGTCGTGCTGGTACTTGGACAATGGATGCTCTAGGCATATGACTGGAGACAAAGCCAAATTTTCATACTTAGTTCCAAAGGACCATGGGTACGTGACCTTCGGAGACAACAAGGGAAGAATTCTTGGAGTCGGTAACATAGGTACTTCTCCTAATCCTTGTGTTGAAAATGTCTGCTTGTTGATGGCCTAAAGCATAACTTGCTGAGTATGAGTCAGTTATGCAATAAAGACAATAAAGTATGTTTTGATTCTGATCATTGTATTATTGAGGGTAAAAATGATAATCTTATTAAGCTCATTGCTCGCAGGTAAATAATATCTACTACCTCCGTTCCTAAATATAAAGCCCTCTTGACACTTTTATTTTGTCCCTATTTATAAAGCCCCATATCAATTTTCAATGATCATTAATTACTTTTTTCCACAAATACCCCTATTTATTTAACACTTTTTAGATTCCCAATAATATTAATAGGGGTAATTTTGAAATTACATATCAAAAGTTCACATTTCCAATACAATTAACAAAATTATTTCACTTTCTTAATGGACGTGAAATTCCCCAAAGAGGTTTTATATTTAGGGACGGAGGGAGTATTTAATTGATCTTAATAAGGTTCCCTCAGATGATGCTAAATATCTATTAAGTAAAGAGGATGAATCTTGGCTATGGCATCGTAGGATAGTGTAAGATCCATGAAGAATGTTTTGATAAATGCCAAAAGGTTTTGAACAAGCTACAAAAGGTTTTGAGCAAGCTTCAATCGTGTTGATCAAGTTCAAGCTCAACAAGCAACAACAAACATCAAGTGATGAAGAGAGAGCCAACTCATGAAGACTTAGTTTGGTAGTTTATGTTTTATTGTTTTATCTTTTGCCTCACAAGTCTCTTAGTTTATGAGTTTTGGTAGAGTTATTAGAGGGTAGTGAATCTCTTTTGATTGCATGATTTTATCATATTTTGAGTATTCACTTTGCCTAAAATCAATAGGTGGCTTAGAGGTTTGAAAGAAAAGGTTTAGTTTTTGAGAAAACAAGTTTTAAGTGATTTTTAATGTTAATAATCGATTAACAGATTTTGATAATCGATTAACAGTGTATTTTGAACTGATAATCGAGTATCTGCACTTTTACTCGAGTTGAGTTTTCACTGCTTGCGGCATTACTCGATTAGAACACTCATTACTCGAGTAGGGCTTATTTTACTCGAGTAACACGAGCTGTTACTGGTTTTTAAATGAGTTTTTCACTTCTCAAAAGCTTTTCTAAGTGCTCCAACTTTTGGGTATTCTATATAAACCTATTCCTAACCTTTGTGAATCATTATTACACTTTCATAATCAATTTTACAAAGAATCAAAAGCCACTCTATTCTCTCTCACTTTCTCAAGATCAAAGCTTTAACTTTTACATTCTTTGATCAAGAACCTTGAATCTCTCATGTTGATATTTCATAACTTTTGAAAGAGATTCATAGGATTGTTATTTTGTTTTCATTTGAGTTGTAATCTTTGCAAGAGGCAAGCTATCTACAACAAAGGAAGTCTTGGATGTAAATCAAGCAAAGTTATTTTGGAAGCCTTGGTGTGGCATTTCATCAAGCACTTGGAAGCCTTGTTGTGTTAACAAGCAATTGGAAGTCTTGTAGTGAAGCAAGCATTGGAAGTCTTGTTGTGGGGTATCGGCAAGCAAGAGAAGAGGTTAGATTAGATATCAATAGGGTTACAAGGCAAGGGTGTGGTATCTCTTGTAGGCTAGCAAGAAGGAAGTCTTGTGAGGCATTTACTTGTAATTTGAGAAACTCTAATTCCTCATAGTGAAGAATCTCTCTTGGTTGAAGAGGGGACTGGAGTAGCTTTCAAGTGGATGAAAGTGAACCAGGATAAATCACTGTGTCGTATCTCTAAACTCTCTACTCTTTACAATTCAAGTCTTTAATTGTGTTCTTGGTTGAAAACCTAGAAAAAGTGATTTTTTCATAATTGATTGAATTGAATCTTAATTGTACAAAATTGATTTGGGGAAAATCATTTTCATAACTAGGTTAATCAATAAGAATATAGGTGTTAATTGTTTCCGCTGAATCTCTGGTTATACTTGTTAATTGATTGATTTTCGTATTTGATTGAAAAGTGATTTTTCAATGTACAGAGGCATTAATCGATTAGTTCATGTCATTAATCGATTAAGGCTAAAGAATTTTTGTGAAAATCATTTGTTTTAATCGTTTTGATTTGTTTCTTGCGAAAATCTTTCAAGGTTTCTTAAACACCTATTCAACCCCCTCTTCTAGGTGTTCTCCTAGTGTTTCCTAGTTGTTTCACCCACCGATTGTAGGTTTCTAACAGATAGGTCACATCCACATGAACCATTTAAATAAATTATCTTCTAAAAACTTAGTAGTTGGTTTACCAAAGCAAAAATTTTTAATTTCTGAAAAATGTGATCCTTGCCAAAAATCAAAACTTTCAAGGGTACCTTTTCCTCCTAAAAATATTGTTTCAACTCAAAGACCCTTGCAACTTTTACATATGAATCTTTTTGCACCTAGTCAAACAAAAAGCTTTGGTGGCAACTATTATGCTTTGGTAATTGTGGATGGCTATTCTAGGTATATGTAGGGATAGCCAAGATAAACCTCCCTAAACCGACCCAAGACTCGGAATGGACCCATTTTATCAACCGCTCGGACCGACTTCGACAATTCGACCCCCACGTGGTCGTCTACCAACCGTCAATACCGAGCCGATCCTGAAAAGGGCCCTCGGTAGGCCTGTGAGATGGGATTACACGGCACTCGGCCTGTTACTCGGGCCACATGTCTCCTCCCCTCGTCTCACGTACGGTTTAGACATGAGTAGGGTACATGCTGCACTGTCCAGGTTCTAGAACATGTTGCGCTGTCTACGTTCTAGAAGGATACAGATATTTTGCCAAATATTTTCACAGGACCTAACATTAGCATAAAAACCCTAACGGGTCTCCTTACAGGCCCACTTTCGTACACCCTTATAAAAGGCACAATCCTGCCTTGGGGTCAGGTAAGTTTTTCTCATCCCTAATTCGATAATGCACACACTTTGTTGACAAGGGGAGACCCTGGATATCCCAACTGGATATTGTTAGAACTGGCAACCGTCACCCAAGAGGGGGGTGAATTGAGTTTTTACAAAATCATTGTCAAATATTTGAATTAAATTGTTTTCAATAAATCAAATACAATTTGCAGCAGAAAACTATTAAAACGATAAAAACGATTACGCACAAGCGGAAGTAAATAATAATAATAACGATTATTATTACGTGCGAAGATTAAAAACAATATAACAACGAAAACTCTAACGCGCGTTGATTAATTTAAAATAATTTAATTAATATAAATAATATTTACGTTGAGGAGAAGATAAAATTATAACAATAAAAATATACGCAACAATAAATAAAAGAGAGTAGGGATAGAGAGATTGCACCAGTGGATTTTTATATTGGTTCAGCCTTCCCAGCGAAAGGCCTACGTCCAGTCCCCAAGCGCCCCGCTTGAGAGTTTCTCAATTAACCAAAAAGGACACAAGTCCCAATTACAACCAGAGGATGCCACACCCTCACACTAGGAAGCCACTTCCTAGACTCTAAGGTAGCCTATCTACTAGGTGCTCCACCGTTCGTTTAGGACCACTACCCCATAAGACAAATTGGGTTCCTTACCCTGTACAACCACGAACGTGCCACACATCCAAACTAGCGCTGATACAACAATATAAAGCTCACTCACAATAGTATGTTCTTAATAACGCGGATACAACAATTAAGCTCTAATGGCTATGGTAATATGTTTCTGTTGAATCAAAGAGATTTTGATGATAACAAATGCACAAGCTCGATGCTCGGCCAAGGGTTTTGATGAAGACAAATGAATCAGCTTCAGGTGTATTCGGAAGTGATCAATTCGAGCTCGATCATAGCAGACTCAACCGAGAAGAAGCTCAGACTATCATCAAGGTCGGCTCAAAGAATGAAAAGAACAGATGCCTAGTACAAAGTCATAAGCTCGACAAGTGCTCGGCTACCTGCAGCAAGTCAGCAGTTCGGATTCAAGCTCGAAATATGCTCGGCTACATATATCGAGTCTGAAGTTCAAGAACAAGCTCGGCAGTTGCTCGGTTGCAAGTTCGGAAGTGCAAGTTCGGAAGACGTTCAGAATTTGCTCAGTTGAACATGTTGCACAAGCCAAGATATCAAGATCAGCTGCAAGTCAGAAGATCGGCATGTTCTCGGCATATGCTTGAGCCAGCGGCAAGTGAGTAGCTCGGCATCAAGCTTGACTCTTGCTTGGAACTAAAGAGCTCAGTTCCCAAGCTCGGCTAAAGCTAGGATGTCAAAGCTAATCATAAGCTCGACCTTTTTGCTCTAGAAGAGCTAGTTGTAGAACCCAGAAGATCAGCTCGGAAGTTGTTCGGCAAATCGATCAAGCTCGGAAGGTGTTCGGCAAATTGATCACGCGTGCAAGTCAGCATCTCCCAGCTTAAGCTCGGAAGATGTTCGGAACAAGCTCGACAATGATCAAGTTCGGCAAACGCTAAGATGCTCGGTTAATTTAGCGAAGGAATCGAGATTGATCTAAAGCTCGGATCTCATGTTCGTAGCTCGGCTAAAGCTCGGGTCAAAAAATTCAGTTCAAGATTGAATATCAAGCTAGGCTAAAAGCTCGGATCTCAAAGTTCATTACAATCTTAAATGCAAAGCTCGGCCAAAGCTCGGATGTCAGTCTTCAACTCAAGCTAGGACGTAAAGCTCGGCCCAAGCTCAGATTCATAGTGCTCAGTGAAAGATCAGCTCGGCCAGTATTTCCCCAAGCTGGAACAGTTGTCAAGCTCGGCAACACTGTTCATTCTCTTCATCAAACAGCAGCACCGCACCGCACCGCTCGCATCTCTTCGCTTTGTAACAGTTTCATTTTTATTGAGTGTGGGTGGTAAATTAGTTTTTAACTCAAACATATAATCTCTAAGTTTGAATTTCAAATGAGTTAAAAACAACGGTTAGAAACGGGATTGATTTGAAATCTGACTTGACTTCAATATGACCGTTGGAAAGGATAACGTCTCTCAAAATCTTTATAAATATGAAATTTGTCTCTTTCCAACACAAGAGAACACATATTGAATAAAATCACGAAGAGACCATTTCTCTTCATCTCTGTAAATCCCTTTCTTAACCGAACCAAAAACTCAATTGGTTTCACACTTTCAGATCCATATTAGATTGAGTTTGCAGTTGGAGCCAAACCTTTTTATTTTTTGTAAAGAAAGGAAATTCCTTGAAGGTTTCAAGGCATTGTAAAGTCTTAGGAGGTTCCTAAGCAGAAATCCAAAGAGGTTCTTTGGTGAAAGTCCTTGAAGGTTTCAAGGCATCTTGAAGGTTTCAAGATTTGAAGTCTCGAGAGGTTCTCAAGCAGAAGTGCTGAAGAGGTTCTCCAGCCATCAGTTCAAGTCGGGGTTGTTGTCTAGGTGTAGAGTGGGTCACTTGTAATTCCTGTTGTACTCCGATTGAATTGATTGAGTAAAGGCTCCCTAAAGGTTTTAGGGGGGACTGGATGTATCTCTCAATGGAGGAGAGTGAACCAATATAAATCCCGGTGTTTCTTCTTCTTCATCTTGATCGTTTTATGTTACAGTTCCGAGCATATTTAATCTGCTCGGTTAAATCATGTTTGCTCGGATTCTGCTCAGCACAAACCGCTGCAAAACCGATCTTTGTGTAGCGTAGCTCGGTAATCGATGCTCGGCTCAGATAACCGATTATCAAAGCTTGCTAGGCACAAAGTCGGAAATTTTATTATAAACCGAGCAGTATCCGACCAGGTTCAGTTTTATCCGGAAAATTGGCATTATTGCTTCAATCTCCTATTCACCCCCCTCTAGTAGATTGTTAGGCCGTCTCCCTGGTTTCCAACAATTGGTATCAGAGCTCGGTCGAAAGATCGAGCTTAACCGCTTTTTCAAAAAAGATCCGAGGAAACCATGGGCTCTAACAATCCATTCGGTGGTGAAGGCTCTTCAATAAACCATCCACCAATGTTTAACGGTGATGGACAACTTATTGGAAAGCTAGAATAATTTTTTTATAGAAGCAGTAGATATTAATATTTGGGATTCAATTGAAAATGGTTCCTGCATTCCTAAATGTAAAATCTGTGAAGAAGTTGTAGAAATCTCAAGGGGAAGCTGGTATGATGATGATAAAAGGAAAGTTTCATACGTTTTTAAAAGCCAAAATCATCATCACTTCAGCTCTGTCACGTGATGAATTTTTCAGTGTGTCACTGTAAAAATGCCAAACAAATGTGGAACATTCTACAACTTACTCACGAAGGGAGCAATGAGATTTGACAAACTCGGTTAAATATTTTTTTTTGTTGTTCGGCCAATTAATAATGTTTGAAGGAACTGACAAAGAGAAGAAGGGGATTTCACTCAAGGCCTAAACTCAGTTGACTGAAGACTCCTCGAACAACAATTCAAATTCAGAAGATGAAGAGAAGGCAAGCCTGTGCTTAATGGGTAAATATGATGAAGCTTCACCATGCTCGGCGCCCGGCTTTTCCGAGCAATCCGAAATGGTCTCACGGCGGTGTTCTTGGACCTCGGACATAATAAAGAGACGAGCTCTAACACATCAAGTGATGAGGAAGAAACCGATCTCGGCTTGGTGAGTAGAATTGATGAAGGCGCATCATAAAGTTCCACTTCGAGCAAGCAAGGAACCAAGGTATATTCCGATTCCAAATCTGAGTCTCTTAATTATGTCGATTTATTTAGTGCTTACTTTGAAATGCATAATGAATT
Source organism: Crotalaria pallida (assembly GCA_037953625.1). Taxonomy (NCBI): domain Eukaryota; kingdom Viridiplantae; phylum Streptophyta; class Magnoliopsida; order Fabales; family Fabaceae; genus Crotalaria; species Crotalaria pallida. The sequence continues at coordinate 30,297,044 of CM075649.1, forward strand.
CAAGAAACTTGCTAAACTAAGTGATAAAGGAAAAAGAACTATTTTTGAAATTGAAAGAGCAAGTCTTGAATTTAGAAAAATGCATTGATGAGCTTAACTGTAAAAATAAAGCACTACAACACAGAATTGATTCTTTGAAATTTCAAGAAATCCCTTCTTGTGAATGTTGCAAAAGTCATGAACACTAAATTACAAATTTGAAATACTATTGCAACTTTATCAAGAAGTGATAGTGATAAAATGTTAAATCAATTTCTTGGAAATCAAAGAAACAATTCAAATAAAAACCGCTTTATGATACATGAATGTCAAGAAGAATAATTTTAGAAAAGTTGGTTCATTTTCAAATCTAAATCTTTCTACAAAGCCAACACATTTTTATGTGGCATTCATGAACACACCTCAAATATGTGCAAAATTCAATTTCAGGGTGTGCCTAACGGTTTTTTTTTATGTTTGGTCTGTGAAAAATGAGAAGCCCAAAATGTTTGGGTACCTCCTAAGAGCTTAACTTCGAACATATTTTTGATGGGCACTATGCTAAAATTCTTTTCATTTAGAAAGGTGCTTTTTCAAAAGTATATTTGTTTCTGGGGGAGATAGGTCATATATCGAGCATATTATCATGTTTTAGGGGGAGAAGGGCAAGACTGTAACACCCTATAATTATTACCCTTAAATACCCCATAATTAAAAATGTGAACATAAAAATTCCTTTTTAATTTCATAAAATCACCCGTCAAACGGACGGAGTTTTGTTTGTTTTTCGGACTATTCCAAGATTTAACCTGTGAAAAATATTATCAAATATATATATCTAGTAGCCAGCAGCGCTCTACTTCATATAACTGTAAATCATAGCAAGGCCCAAAGGGCTCCAAGACATAACAGTGCGTCAAGCATCTAGAGTATCAGCGGAAATTCCAAGTTTAAGTATCCATAATCAAAACAAGTAACTATACCAAAAACAAAACATCCTAAGCCTCAATCAAAAATATATACAATAAATCCACATCAAAAGAATATTTGAGGCTTAGATCCATAATATGTTATCCTCCCATAACAACCAAGACCTGGTGTATGCTCCAACTCAGTACCTGAAAAATGGTAAGGAGGTGAGCATTACACAATAAAATAGGGAAGCAGTTTCTACTACGATATAATGAACTACCAAGCCAAACACAATTAATCATATATTTCACACATTCAACTATATCATACCCAATTAAATCAATTACATTCACATTAATAACAAATCATTCTTGTCATCAAGCTACACTCTTTTACTTCATGTATTTTTCCACTTCATTCACAAATATATCTTTGCTATTCTCATGATTTCATAGTTCCTTTCTCATTTCATATCCATTATTGTTTTTCATCAATATAGAGAATTATTCACGTGGATCCATCATTGCGTGCAGTCCCACAACCCGGACAACGTCTTACAAGATCTGGATCACACTAGTCTATGTGTACAGTCCCACAACCCGGACAACGTCTTACAAGACATCAAATAACATAAGTCGATGCGTGCAGTCCCACAAACCGGACAACGTCTTACACGACAACAAATCAAACCAGTCGATGCGTGCAGTCCCACAACCCGGACAACGTCTTACACGACTTAAATCACACCAGTCTATGCGTGCAGTCCCACAACCTGGACAACGTCTTACAAGACTTAAATCACACCAGTCTATGCGTGCAGCCCCACAAACCGGACAACGTCTTACAAGATCTGGCTTATTTACTTAATTTGCCCTTAGTCTTTTGAAACTTCACCATAATATTTTAATTTTTGCAATCAATGTCATGAAACCAATATTTGCTTTATCCAATTATAAGACAAAATTTCAGTACAATTAGAGCAATACCAAATCACACAATCAAATATCAATCACCATATTCTAACACAAAAATACATTTTTATGCTATTCCAACATATTATCTATCCTAGGGTTTTTAACTTATGCCTAACATATAACTCTTAGTACCCACTATAAGCATAATAGTAACTACCCCTCTAGAATATGGTAACACACACCCCCTTACCTCAATCCAAGAGAAATGGGAGAAAATTTTCAAGCCCTAGCTCCTAGTTCCCTTAATCAAAGGCTCCAAGGATTGAGTGGAAGGAGAGAGAATCTTGGCTTCCATGAGTTAACAAAACACAAATGAACAAGAAATTAGGAAACCCATGAGATGAAAATTCGAAATCTCCATGAGAGGTGAGGAGAGAGAAATTCGTGTGGCATGGAGGAGAAGAGAGAAGTGGAACTTACCAAGAGAGAGGGATGATGGTTGATAATGATTGTTGAGCTTGAGGAAGAGGAAAACAAAACTTGACCTTGGTGGAGAGGAGGGAGAGATTCGAATGGGAGATGAGAGAAGGAGGAGGTGTTTTTGTTGATGATGGATGAAAAATGAAGAAGAATGAGAGTGGTGTTGTTTTAGTTGAATGGGGGAGTGTTTGTGTGGCTGGAAATTAAAGAGGGGACGGGGAGATTCCCATTTTGTGGTCCAAAACGCGTTTTCCGCCCAACAGCTCTGAGCATTTTCGCTCGGGCGAACGTTTACTCGCTTGAGCGAGTTTCACTCAGTGGATTTGGGTTTGGCTCGAGCCGTTTTCGCTCGAGCCAGAGATTTTTCGCTGGAGCGAACCGCAGTTTCGCTGGAGTGAGCCACTTCTCGCTGGAGCGAAAAGTACTCAGGGAATCAGGGTCCTGAATTGCACTATCTCGCTTGAGCGACCCCATTTTCGCTGGAGCGAGGACCCAAAAGACTGAACTTGCCAACTTCAAACTTCTATAACTTCTTTTCTACCCGTTGGATCTTGCTCAAATTTTGTGACATTTTAACACATACATCCTACTTCATATCCAACGGTGGAATTCCTGATTTGAGCTACGAAACTTGCATTTAAAATTTCCTAAAGTCTGATGTGTCTAACTCCTAACCACTTCTAAATATCTATTTCTATCTTAACCCTTTATTTTCTTCCATCAAAATTCATCTAAAATGCTATTTATACTTAGAAATAAAAATTAGGATGTTACAAAGACTATATATCTTTTTCCATCATCTGCTTGCCCTCTGCTTCATTCACTCTCGGAATATGCTACCTACCACTCTTTTGGCAAATGTGCTTAATTCTTCGGCTCCTTTTTTATCATGCCAAAAGGGGGAGGAAGGTGTTTGTTGTTTTTGGTGTTTCAGCGTTAACAGGTTGACGAACATACAATCAGGGGGAGTGTCTTCTGAGCTGCTCTAGTGTTTTCCGAGCAGCTCTACAAATTTCTGATCAGTCTCCGAGCAGTTTTCGAGCATACATTCAGTGGGAGCGCACAAAAACAACAAGTATTTGTCATCATAAAAAAGATGGAGATTGTTGAATCAAAGATATTTTGATGATAACAAATGCACAAGCTCAGCGCTCAGCCACGGGTTTTGGTGAAGACAAATGAATCAGCTTCGGGTGTATTCGGAAGTGATCAATCCGAGCTTGCTCATAGCAGACTCAACCGAGAAGAAGATCGGACTATCATCAAGCTCGGCTCAAAGAATGAAAAGAACAGATGCCTAGTACAAAGTCATAATCTCGGCAAGTGCTCGGCTACCTGGAGCAAGTCAGCAGTTCGGATTCAAGCTCGAAATATGCTCGGCCACATATATCGAGTCTGAAGTTCAAGAACAAGCTCGAAAGTTGCTCGGTTGAAATTTCGGAAGTGCAAGTTCGGAAGACGTTCAGAATTTGCTCAGTCGAACATGTTGCACAAGCCAAGATATCAAGATTAGCTGCAAGTCAGAAGATCGGCATATTCTCGGCATATGCTTGAGCCAGCGGCCAGTGAGTAGCTCGGTATCAAGCTCGACTATTGCTTGGAACTAAAGAGCTCAGTTCCCAAGCTTGGTTAAAGCTAGGATGTCAAAGCTAATCATAAGCTCGCCCTGTTTGCTCCAGAAGAGCTAGTTTTAGAACCCAGAAGATCAGCTCGGAAGTTGTTCGGCAAATCGATCAAGCTCGGAAGGTGTTCGGCAAATTGATCACTCGTGCAAGTCAACATCTTCCAGCTCAAGCTCGGAAGATGTTCGGAACAATCTCGACAATGATCAATTCCGCAAACGCTAAGATGCTCGGTTAATCAAGCGAAGGTATCGAGATTGATCTAAAGCTCGGATCTCATGCTCGTAGCTCGGCTAAAGCTCGAGTCAAAAACTTCAGTTCAAGATTGAATGTCAAGCTAGGCTAAAAGCTCGGATCTCAAAGTTCAGTACAATCTTAAATGCAAAGCTCGGCCAAAGCTCGGATGTCAGTCTTCAACTCAAGCTAGGACGTAAAGCTCGGCCCAAGCTCGGATGCATAGTGCTCAATGAAAGATCATCTCGGAAGTATGTCCCCAACTCGAACATTTGTCAAGCTCGGCAACACTGTTCATTCTCTTCATCAAACAGCAGCACCGCACCGCACCGCTCGCATCTCTTCGCTTTGTAACAGTTTTATTTTTATTGAGTGTGGGTGGTAAATTAGTTTTTAACTCAAACATATAATCTCTAAGTTTGAATTTCAAATGAGTTAAAAACAACGATTAGAAATGGGATTAATTTTAAATCTGACTTGACTTCAATATGACCGTTGGAAAGGATAACGTCTCTCAAAATCTTTATAAATATGAGAGTTGTCTCTTTCCAACACAAGAGAACACATATTGAAGAAAATCATGCAGAGACCATTTCTCTTCATCTCTGTATATCCCTTTCTTAACCGAACCAAAAACTCAACTGGTTTCACATTTTCAGATCCATATTAGATTGAGTTTGCGGTTGGAGCCAAACCTTTCTATTTTTTGTAAAGAAAGGAAAGTCCTTGAAGTTTTCAAGGCATTGTAAAGTCTTAGGAGGTTCCTAAGCAGAAATCCAAAGAGGTTCTTTGGTGAAAGTCCTTGAAGGTTTCAAGGCATCTTGAAGGTTTCAAGATTTGAAGTCTCAAGATGTTCTCGAGAAGAAGTGCTGAAGAGGTTCTTCAGCCATCAGTTCAAGTTGGGGTTGTTGTCTAGGTGTAGAGTGGGTCTCTTGTAATTCCTGTTGTACTCCTATTGAATTGATTGAGTAAAGGCTCCCTAAAGGTTTTAGGGGGGACTGGATGCAGCTCTCAGTGGAGGAGAGTGAACCTGTATAAATCCCGGTGTTTCTTCTTCTTCATCTTGATCGTTTTATGTTACAGTTCTGAGCATATTTAATTAGCTCGGTTAAATCATGTTTGCTCGGATTCTGCTCGGCATAAACCGCTGCAAAATCGATCTTTGTGTGGCGCAGCTCGGTAATCGATGCTCGACTCAGATAACCAATTATCAGAGCTTGCTAGGCACAAAGTCGGCAATTTTATTAAAAACTGAGCAGTATCCGACCAGGTTCAGTTTTATCCGGAAAATTGGTATTATTGCTTCAATCTCCTATTCACCCCCCTCTAGTAGATTGTTAGGCCGTCTTCCTGGTTTCCAACAGTTTCACTAAAGCTTAGGCCAATCACTCAGAGAATATGGAGAAGAAGAAGAACGTGAAAAAGCGTTTTTTCAAAATTGTGATCATAGAGTTCTTCAAAAAGAAAGAGAGAAACAATTCCTTTTAAAAAGATTTGATTGAAAGAGTTTGAATTTTGAATTTGAAAAATAAAATCAGAATCAAATAAAAAACGATTTTGGAAATAATTCAAATTCAAAATAAGAATCAAATCAAAATCAAATCCGAAAATATATTAAGATTGATTTTCAAACTAAAAAGGAATATTTTAAAAAAGTAAATGAGAATTCAAATTTTGAAAATAAATCAGAATCAATTAAGTAAAAACAAATCTGGATACAATTCAGATTGATTCTGACACGAATTTCAAAAAGACTTAAGAGTTATCGATTACTTTGCCCTAGGTAATTGATTATATGCAGTCATTTTAAGAAATTCAGCTTTTTGAAAAAGTAATCGATTACATAAACCTGAGTAATCGATTACTTAATTAAATAACAAAACTAAATGGTATTTGTGAGACGAATGGGAAAAGCGTTAGGAACGTGGTTTCATTGCAGGACCTAAATTACTAGTTATGAGTCTCTATTTTCCATTAAATCTGCGACATCCCAGAGGTAGTAAACACTAGATTCCTCATGGTAATTATGTTTCTTAATTAATCACAACCCTTAATCCCTTAAGTGATCAATGATTAAATAACCAACAATTAAAAACACTGGAATTTATAAAATCATATAATCCCCAATTGTATCCCTACAGATTGAGTAATTATAATGTTTGATTGCAAGGGCAAACCCAATCCCTAATTTCCGAATTGAAGAATTAGGTTTCCAAAACTTAAACGGATCCAAATTTATGCATAACAAATAAACCACAATCAAACAATAGATTTAATTGAAAAACATTAATTCATAACTTCATAAACTCTTTAGAATCCATGCAAATCCACCATATTCCTAACCGAGGGTTTTAGTTACACATATTGAAAGAAGAAAAACAAAGGTAAAAGAAGGAATTCATGATCGTAGATAACCCGAATTACCCACTAGATCTTCAATCTTCAAGACGAATCCCTCCGCTCTTGATCTCCAATCTTCTTCTCCTTCTAGTTCTCTCTCAAAAACTATGTAATCTCCCTTTTCTAATCACCTCTATTCTATGCCTAAAACCTACTTTAAATAAAAAAAATTAATCCTAAAACAAATCTACTAAATCTTATAAAAATATCCCAAAATATCCCACTCCTGGGCATGGCCATCAGGTGCTGGTTGGCTGTTTTGATCCTGTCACACGCGCGCCCAAGCACTGCGCCTGGGCGCAGATCTTGCTGTGAAAAGCTCCAAAAATTAGCACTTTTGCACCCAGCTTTGGACATTTAACCCCCACGCGCCTAGGCGTGCTTTCCCTGCGCCTTGGCATGGTCAATAGCTCATCACTTTGTTTTTCTCCATTTTAGCTCCAATCTCTCGGTCTTCAAAGCTTCTTTTCATTCCTTTGCACAAATCATCATATTAAACTTCAAAATACCTGAAATCAAACCCAAAACAGATCAAAACGTTCAAGGATCTAAAAACTCAACTATTCTAACTAAATTACCTAAGAAACAAGCCAAAACCTTAGTAAAAGGGAGTCAATTCATGCTCTAAAACATCATATTTTGGACCAAATCATGAATCAACTTAGTTTGTTTTGGATTTGTGAAAACTCAAAATTATTAATTTTCAAAAATTCCTTAATTGAGATTCACTACCCAAACTAACCAAACCTCTAATCTAACTCTCAAGCTATTAGGGACTAAAAATAAAATAACAAAGAATAAAACCTTAATGCTTGACTTTAAGGTAGGCTTTCTCTTTTCAATTCTTCTATTCTTCAATGTTGATTTTTGTTCTTTATATATGAGTAGTCTTCATCAAAAATCTTTAAGATATATGGCATACACCATATACTTCACAATTTCCTCAATGGCAAAGTATATACAACCGAGGAATTATGGTCATGAATCTGGCCTTAAAGTAATAATAATGATCAAGCACATCATTAAAAATTATAAAAAACAAATATGGCCCAATAGAGGATGCAACACGTTATTGCACGATTAAAATAAACATGGCTAGTAAGGAGTAATTGTAACAGCCCGATTTTCGAAACTTAAAAATAACTAACTTTTATCCATTTATGTTGCAAAAGTTAGGCCAAATTTATTTTTTTTGTAAAACAATGTTGAAGTGCTTGAAAACGTTAATGTAAAGTCGTTGATGTTCTCCAACACTCTCTTTCGAAAACCGAGTTGTCACCAAAAATCTGTTTTCATAAAATAGTTTGGTTCCAATTCAAAATGGTTAATTTCATTTCATTAAAAGAACTTAAACATTTTTCATTACGTAGTGTGAAAAGTAGGGCTTGCTTCAGAGTAGATTAAGTTACATCAATAGTTCATCACTTAGGTAATCCTTACTTCAAAACACTCATAGCAAATCTAAACTAATAACACTATCCTTAAACTATCCTATTGAAAACGATCGGGTGAGGTTCCTCCTTCTTCTTGCGCTCTCTCCTCGTCTTCAAGAATGATGTCCTTCGTGTTGTTGTCCCCTCATTGCTAATGATTTCCAACTCCGCTCCATTGAGAAGGGAAGAATTCCTCCGGGTCTCGTACCGAAACTTCTCTGCGTAATTCCTATATCCTCGTACGATGACTTGCCCCAAGTGAGGCCCCAAGTTAGCTTCGCTCAGTTGATGTTCCGGGTCTGAGATTACGATCTCTGTGTATCCGATCCATACCCAACCATAGGGTGTGTGTGTTTCCAACCAAACCCATGCCGACTCCATGTAGCGATCTCCATACGATACTCCATCTGCCCGTTGAGATACCAGCAGTACCGATATGCCAACGAACAGGAGAGAGTAAGCGATCCGAACGACGTATCGTCGACGGTGTGGGATTACGATAGGCAAAATAATAGGACCATACAACATACAATACAACACACAAGCATACAACAATCAAGCACATCATCCTCATTATTATCTTTTATTATTATCAGCAGTCTTATCATCATTATTATTATTATCCTTCATTATCTTTCCAAACTTAATTCCACTTCTCATACTCATAATTTCTTCTCATTCAGTCTTATCCATTCACATCCTTCTTGGATTTGGGAAATTATGAGATACCATCAGAATATTCATTTCGTCCTCGATTATCACTCACGTCTACATCTCCTCGGTCACCCACCCAACCTAGTCGGAAGCAAACAGGAGTACAGGACCTTTACAGTGCGGGCACGACAGCTGTCACACATCAAATGGTCCCAGACCAGGAGGACTACAGCCTCAATTCAAATCATATCAATTCATAAATATTCATGGCACATTGTCTCACAGTGGCAATCAAGATGCCCCACTCCAGTCCCTCTCACTGTTTTAGATTTGCAATCTAGGGGGCGACAGTATGTTTCTAGTGGGCCCGCAGAACTCACCACGGCATTGGACCCAGTCCCTACCACGTTCGTACGCCACATGTGGAGTTCGTTCTGCCTAGAAACATACTCTAGACTTCTTGACGTTTCACCGTCATCGTCCTCCCCGAATGCAATCTCCTCCTAAGTATCTGCAGATACTTATGGTTCCTTCCTCTCCACTACTTCGCACTCTTATACCTTACCACGGATGTCTTTTAAGTCTTTTATCTTTTTAATTATCCTAAGGTCGGCCCATCCTTTGTGCAACCCTTCAATGAGTCCCGACCACTAACTTGGCACAATCTTTCTCTCATCATTTCTCACATAGCACAGAGCTGGGATCGCATTGGTAAACTCAAACCTCATCTCTCACTTTCTCAACATTCTCCATTTCTCGTAATCATTTCATTTCAAAATCTTTTCTTAAAACAATCTTTTTCAAAAACTATTTCAAAACTCCATTTTATAAGCTTTCATAAAATATCATTTCATAAACTTTCTCATAAAGTTCCCTCTCGTAAATTTTCTCAAAAATCTGGTTTCACATCTTCTGAAAATCTCCTTTTAAAAACTTTCTAAAAATCTTTTTCCAAAACTTTTCTAAAAATACTATTTATAAAGAATCCCTTTTCAAAAATGATGTTTATTAAAAACAAGGTTTCACAAACATTTTTTCAAAGATAAGATTTCATAAAATCCTTTCAAAAATGATGTTTCATGTAAAATAACATTTCACAAATCTTTTTCCAAAAATCTCTTTTCACAACCTTTTCAAAATACACTTTCACAAATCTTGTCAAAAATCTCTTTTCGAAAACATTTTTCAAAAATCCCTTCTTGCTAAGCGCTAATGGAGGAGCAAGCTCAACTCAACACTAGTCTCAGTCTAAAACAAAAACAAAGGAGCCCAGCTCCGCTCAAATCACATCATTCTCCCCCAGCTCTGGCTCGATCTCAACATTATCATTCATTCTTCCCCAATCTCAACTCTTTCTCTATTTTCCAACACATATACTATTTCCACTCATTATTCCTTTCTCTTAATGTGTCTTCATTACTTTCACAACTCAATTATTTCATTTTTATTTTCTTATTCAGGACGTAGCAGACGTCCATCAATATATTACTTTTATTAGTTAGCAGCAATAAACATTATCAAGCATAATGAAATAAAGATATAAAAGCATACTAACAATCACACATTCATCACACAATAACAATGTGGTCTTTGTCATCTTCGTATAAGTGGCCACACAACACACACAATTGCCACTATACTACTGACTCCGAACCACTTAGTTCCGATCTTTGAGATGATACGGAACGTCCTAATAAGTCACCTAACTACCACGGTGTCTTAGGAAAGCTTCTCTCTCACCTAAGGTCCAACAATTTAATGCGTACCGTCGCCTCGGATCCTTTGTGTTGCCGGCTGCCCCAATCCCTCGTCTTCAAGGTTCCTCGTACTAAATAAAATACGCTTTTGTTATTAACTTGTATTAGGAAAATCTTTTTCGTAACTTAAACACCTCTCATCCCTCGTCAAAACTTAAAACATAACCGTTTTCTTTCAAACAACTCGGATGTTTATAACACCTTAAGCACTTTCAAAAATCATTTGAAACATTATGAAAAGTTATTTAAACTATTTAGTTTGGGTGCTGGTCCGTTTTGGACAGCACCTTAAACACGTTTGAAAACACCGAAAAAGACACCGTTTTTGATCCGGGTTTTCTTAAATTAATTATTACTTGAAAACTTTACTTTAGATTACTTGAAAACACTTTTAAAATTAAGAAACAAGTCCAAACAATTCTGGACATCAAAGAATTATATTAAAAATCACTTGGATAAAACTCCGAAAATATCGTAAAAACACTCTTTGTTTTAAAGGACTCTTTAATTTAAAATTAACACTTTAAAACTCAAATCTTCATCATGAAACAAACTTTGGACAGCCATAAACACCATTTAAAATCTTCAAATAAATCGAATGGAATTTTCTTAAAATCAACCAATTACACGCCCATATATTTTTCGAACATCAACTAACACATAAACAACAAGCAATACAAAATGAATCATTTAATTTAATCATAAATCAAACACTTGTTCACTTAATGAAATAAAACACTTAGGCAATCGCATACTCACAAAGATACAAACCAAACACAACAATTCAAAGACCACCAATTTTAAACACATAATTCAACTTGATTTATTTCAAGCACTCAAATTCTATTTTCTTTTTCATGCAAGAAAATTATTTATTCTTCTTTTCCCTCTAAACCGAACACACACACACTCACATATTCTTTTAAACACAATACTTTTTCTAAAATCATTTAGTTCATTTATTCCCTTTGTTTTTAATTAAAAACCGAATAGAAATCAACTATTCACAACACATTAATTTAACAATATTCTTCAAGACATACTCATTGTTTTTAAGTCACTTTCATTGAAAAAGAATCCTAGTCTAGTTACTATGCCTAGGCCGAATCTCATCATGGTTAAAACAAGGTTTTTGGTTCATCTTTTCAACATGCAAAAGCACAAGGTTCATAGATCAAGTCATGCATTTTCTTATTCAACAATTTATCATTTCTTTTTCCAAGCTTAAAACCAAAACATTATTACCAAAAATTAAGACTTGACTTTAAACCTTTCACATGTAAGATCTCAAAACATGAATCAAGTTAAAAGCATTTTTCCAAAAACTTATTGTCTTAGTTTTTATGTGAAACCGTGAGGTTTATTGGGAAAATAAAATCTCTTTATTCAAAAACCACATGCATGAACCTAAATCTTGTAGATCAACTCATGAAATCAAATGTTGTAGCACAAATGAAAGATAAAAATCACTTTGAATAATAAAAGACCCAAAACAGAGATGAACATTTAAAGAAATCAAGTCTTTTCATGAACAAGTTAAAGATCAAGTTAAAATCAAACACTTTCAACCACTCAACTCAATTTTTCTAATCATAAGATTAGCATGCAATGACTTGAATTAAATTAAAAAGCATCAAGACTCATAGATTTATTCAAGGCCGAATCATTTGGCTCTTGATCTAGGATTTTATAAGTTCGTTTATTCTTAAAAAATTCAAGATCAAAGGTTAATTAACACATGCATGAACTCAAATCATCAAGAACATCAACAAACCAACATGCAACACCAATACATCTTTAAATCACGGTTTAAGAAAGAAAATTCAACATACAAAAAGATTTACTTTAAGCTTTACAAAAATCCCATCAAACCTTTAGATTTAGCAGATTTAGTTTAAAAAGGCTTTAGGATCTCTTAGGAAAAACTTTAAACGAGTTATGAAATCCGTTGATTAGACGTTTTCAAGTTCCTTTAGGCTTGAAAAATTAACATGCAAAGAGGTTTGCTTTAAACTTTACAAAGATCTCAACAAACCTTTTAGATCTTTAAGATTTACATTGAAAAAAAAACTTTAAGATCTTTCGTGAAGACCTTAATAGAGTTATGAAGTCCGTTAGTTAGACATTTAAAAGTTTCTTTGAATCTTAAAAGTTCATGATCCAACATAACATAAGACATGCAAAGAAGAAGAGAAAGGAAAATTACAAAATTAAAAGAAAATCTACATTATTACAATTTCTTCATGATTATTCGAAACACCCACCAAAGAAAAGGTTGATCTCCAAACTTCTAAGGTCTTGGATCATCAAAGAAGGACTTAGGTGTTGGTTTGAACTTCTCCCTCTTTCTTCTTCTCACTCACGGCCCTCACTCTCTCCATGGGTCTCAAGAGCTTAGTGTTGCTCTTAGACTAAGGTGTGTAGAAAGGTAAGAGTAGGGAATGAAATGAAATGAAGAATGAGAATGAAGAAATGAGTTAGCCAACTCTTCCACCCATTCGGCTACATATAGGCCAAGGCAAAGACATGGGATTTTCCTCTTTTGGTCCTCAAGGAAATTCGGCCATAGTGTGTTCTAGGGAGGGCAATTTTGGCAACTCAAAAATATGCATGGGTGGAGGTTATCATTTCTAAGGGGACAATGAGGAGTAGATTAAGGAACTAGGTTCCTTTGGGCTTAAGTACTCTTTAGCTTCTAGTTAGGGTTTTTCCACACATCTAGTTGGGTCATGGTTAGGATTTAGTCACTAGCTTAGTTACTTTATGGTTCCGTCCTAGTCCATGGCTTCTTGTCTCAAAACAAAATCCTAGCCCTCATACATGCATACATACACGTAGCACACACCTAAACACATATACATGCATCATACATCGTACATACATACATTCATGCATTATCATCTTCTTTTATTAATTTAATTCCATATAATCCTAGGCATATTCACACATATACATACGACACATACATATACATATACATGTACATACACATATCATCATATTCTTTTGTTAATTAAATTTTCATCTAGTCCTAAGCATACCTACATACAAGACCGTATATACACACATATAGACAATAAATCACCCTTTCCTAAAATAACTTCTTGTTTAAAAATTCACCATTCCTTTAAAGCATGAAAATATTAAACACATAACTATTTCTCAAACTCGACTCTAAAACTCATAATTTTATTTCATGAAAACCATTTCTTTAAAATCGCTCAACACTTTGAAAACATGAATTAGGTAATTTATTTGAGAAAATACTCTTTTCAAAAACACTTTCTTAAAAATAAATCTCTTTAGTATTTTAAATTAATACGAGGAATTTGCGCGGTGTTACATTCTCCCCAACTTAAAGATTTCTCGTCCCAGAGAAATACGTCGTGGATTGGGCAGCAGGTCACAAAATTCGCTCATCATTGCGATTTCCATAAGAACGCTCTCTTTTCGCTTCGTGGTCGTATTCCCTTGTGCCGGTCTAATTCGCCTTGCCGCGTTCCTCGTGTATTGCTTTTAGACGAAGAAGTTCCACTCGTATCACCACTTACGTGCCGAATCGGGTTAAGTCCAACGGACTAACCGAAGAAGACGCCGCTCCCTTAGCTGGTTGTCGTCACAGGAAGTCCAACCATAGGTACGGACTTAGGGGAAAATCAAACAAACAAATTTCAAACATCTCCAAAAGCATGGGATTTCACCTAGAAATCCTCAAATATTTACTAGTTTCTACAATTTAGGTTCTTACTAACTCACAATAATCACTCCTCTTTTTAATTCTCCTTCTAACTCTAGGGTCTTCGTCTATCATTTCTCTAGCTTAAAGGGATTCTATCACTACTTAGGCTTACTTACTTCCTCAAACAACCTCACTCTTCTCCTTAGGTTCATCCTAAATATTAATCAAACCTATCACCTTCATCATCTAAACCCTGGATTAGGGTGTATGGCAATTCTAATCTTCAAACTTTCCTCAAGATTCCCTCTAGTAACGGGTAACATACACCTCTTTTCTTCCTTGTGACTCCCCAACTTTGATCAATCTTATAACTAAATCCACTATGATCTTATATCCTCGCTTAATTTAAACCATTTATCCTTCCTTAGTCGTTCAAGCCTAAATTATCTGGGTAACCATGGCACTTCTAATTCCACAATTTGAACTTGAAGAGTCCTAGATAGGATTGGTAAGGCTACAGGTAGATAGGTAAGGCTCATGAAGAAAAGGTTTAAATTCTAACAATACTAACTGTTTGGTTGAAGCAATTCAACAAACATGAGGATTCAGAGATAACAAGCTACATTCCTAAGGGTAATAGCTATCCTTGTATAAAGGTATGCTAAGGTTAACAAGCTTAAGTCTTACGAATACTATTGGAACATCAAAGGACAAGGGTCTCAGTCTTAGAATCTATTCACTGTCTACTTTTAGTCTACGTTTCTTCAAGCTACAGGATGAACAGATTCCTTAAACTATAATCAAAGTCTCACATCCTAAAAATATGAGAACCTAAACTTATGCTCCTAGTCTTATACTAGCAAACACACAGAGTCACACAAACAAAGCATGTAAGCCCATGCTTAAGGCCACTAAGGATTACCATAAGCTCTGATACCATTCTGTAGCAGCCCGATTTTCGAAACTCAAAAATAACTAACTTTTATCCATTTATGTTGCAAAAATTAGGCCAAATTTTTTTTTGTGTAAAACAATGTTGAAGTGCTTGAAAACGTTAATGTAAAGTCGTTGATGTTCTCCAACATTCTCTTTCGAAAACCGAGTTGTCACCAAAAATCTGTTTTCATAAAATAGTTTGGTTCTAATTCAAAATGGTTAATTTCATTTCATTAAAAGAACTTAAACATTTTTCATTACGTAGTGTGAAAAGTAGGGCTTGCTTCAGAGTAGATTAAGTTACATCAATAGTTCATCACTTAGGTAATCCTTACTTCAAAACACTCATAGCAAATCTAAACTAATAACACTGTCCTTAAACTATCCTATTGAAAACGATCGGGTGAGGTTCCTCCTTCTTCTTGCGCTCTCTCCTCGCCTTCAAGAATGATGTCCTTCTTGTTGTTGTCCCCTCATTGCTAATGGATTCCAACTCCGCTCCATTGAGAAGGGAAGAATTCCTCCAGGTCTCGTACCGAAACTTCTCTGCGTAATTCCTATATCCTCGTACTGTGACTTGCCCCAAGTGCGGCCCCAATTTAGCTCCGCTCAGTTGATGTTCCGGGTCTGAGATTACGATCTCTGTGTATCTGATCCATACCCAACCATAGGGTGTGTGTGTTTCCAACCAAACCCATGCCGACTCCATGTAGCGATCTCCATACGATACTCCATCTGCCCGTTGAGATACCAGCAGTACCGATATGCCAACGAACAGGAGAGAGTAAGCGATCCGAACGACGTATCGTCGACGGTGTGGGATTACGATAGGCAAAATAATAGGACCATACAACATACAATACAACACACAAGCATACAACAATCAAGCACATCATCCTCATTATTATCTTGTATTATTATCAGCAGTCTTATCATCATTATTATTATTATCCTTCATTATCTTTTGAAACATAATTCCACTTCTCATACTCATAATTTCTTCTCATTCAGTCTTATCCATTCACATCCTTCTTGGATTCGGGAAATTACGAGATACCATCGGAATATTCATTTCGTCCTCGATTATCACTCACGTCTACATCTCCTCGGTCACCCACCCAACCTAGTCGGAAGCAAACAGGAGTAGTTCTTCTTCATGGTTTAACTTTTATTATTGTTCTCCTTCTTTGTTCATGTTCTGATATATCTAAGTATGGTTATTGATATGATATGTTCTATCCTCATCTATGTGCAATAGAAACCAACATTTGTCAATCAAATTGGTAGAATTAAGCTTATGTGGTTTTATTTTTTAATAGAAAAGAGCACCTTATGTGGTCATTGATGAGCATAACTACATGTAGGACAGTGTCATTGATGAGCATCCCTCCAGAAGATATGTTTTCCACGTAATCCTTCTTCAGCTGCTCACTGTTTGTGAAGAGATATGCAACAAGGGGTTTAGGTTTTGATTTGATTATACTGAAGCTTATGTGGTTTTATTGATATGTTATGTATTATTGCTTTTCAAAACTGATGTAGCATTAATCAGTGCACAGGAGGGATATATTTTGCAGTGGGCAGGTTTATTTTGAATAATTCTTATGGGGAATACTTTTTCATCTACTAGATCTTTTTTATATTGAAAAAAAAAGGAATGAACCGAACCGAGCCGAACCAAAACCGAATGTATTTTTTTGAATCGGATCGGATTGGATGTCTTAAACTAAATCAACCGAACCGAACCGATTCTAATTTTTATCTTTGGATCGGATGATTTTTTTCACAAAAACCGAACCGAACCGATCCATGAACACCCCTACCTTTAGCTTGGGTGGAAGGTTGGATTTGATGATGGTGCTGCACTTCTCTGCTATCGGGAACGTCTCGTCAGTGAGCATCCGCTTCTTCTTTGTCAGCAACTCCTTCATGAATCTCGCGTACAGAGGCATTTGTGAGAGAGCCTCTACAAAAGGGATGTTGATCTCCACCTTCCGTAGCATCTCCAAGAATTTGGAGAATTGCTTCTGGTCATCCTCTTTCTTCAACCTCTGAGGATAAGGAATCCTCGGAGGTAGTGGTGCTGGTTTGGGTGTGCCTTTCTCTTTCTCTTGATCCGCAGGTGGATCTTGCGTTTGTTGCGTTGCATTTGAGCCTCTTCCACTTGGTTGCTTTGGCCCCTCATCCTTCTTCTCAAGCTCAGTTGCATTACCCTTCTTCTGTGGCTCCTCATACGACTTGCCACTTCGAAGGGTAACTGCCATGCATCGCTCCTTGTAGTTGGTTGCGATCTCTGATATCCGATTGTTTATTTGAGCCACTTGCACTTCTAGGTTGCGAATGCTGACTTTCTGATTGGCGAAATTCGCCCTGGCTTCTGCCATGAATGTATTGGTTGTGGTAGCCATTGCTTCAAGTGCTTTCTCCCAACCTTGCTTCTGTGGCAGTGATGGATTGGGTGTTGGGTTGTACCCTGAGGTGTGAGACTGACTGATTTGCCCCAGATTGTGGATATTGGAGTACATGTTATTTTTAGGTACTTCATCACCCACAAACTTGTCCTGCTCCTCAATGGTTGCTGGACCCTTTCTGACTTCGAATGCACAATCACCATTCTGGTGACCTCCCCCACAAAAGTCGCACTTTAGAGTGCTCGATGCAGCTAACATAGTGATCTGGCTTATTTGCTTCATCAATGCAGCCATCTGCTGCTGCATTTGCTTGTTCTGCTCGATTAAGATCTTGATTTGACTAGAGTCCAGATCATGACTCTTCAAGACGCTTTGCTCCACCTGGGTCCGTAGTCCCTGGCTGCTACTGAATGCCATGTTTGCAATAACTTCCTTGGCCTCTTCAACAGTCTTCTTCATCAGCGATCCACCAGCTGCTGCATCAACTATGCTTTGATTGAATCGGTTGAGCCCATTATAGAACAATTGAATCTGCTGCCAGTCTTGCATAAATGTTGGGAACTTCCTCAGTAGCTGGTTGTAACGCTGCCAAGATTCATGCAACGGCTCGTTGTCCTCTTGTATGAATGAGTGAATGTCTTGCCTCAGCTTCGCTTGCATCCCAGCTGGAAGAAACTTATCCATGAATTTGGAGACAAGTACTTTCCAGCTGGACAAACTCCCTGGTGCCTGGTTGTTCACCCAAGTTAGCGCCTCGCCCCTCAGTGAGAGAGGGAACATCCTCATTCTGATGGCCTCGTCCGTAGCACCCTTGATCTTGAAGAAGTCGAGCATGCCGTGGAAGTTGGCGATATGGTCCCTGGGGTCTTCATTCGGCGCACCACTGAACTGATCCTGCATGATGAGGTGGATGTATTGTGGATCAATTGCGAATTCAATTGCAGTGATGGCTGGCCGGACTATGCTAGAAGCAAGGAAGTCCGGGTCCATAGTTGCATATTCCGCCAAGGTCTTTCTGGGAGGAGGAGGCGGAGAGGATCCGTGAGATCCTCCTCCTCCAACCATCATCAATGTTGTTCTTTCCCCTCTCCTAGTGCTGAATTTTTCTCATATTTGCACTTAAATTAATTAAAAAAAAATCCTGCACAAAACAAAAACAAGAGAAAAATTACGCAGCACCTGTTGAGACAGGAAACTAACTAAAAAAATAAATAAATTTCACCTAAAACTACTACTAAGTAAAGAAAACTAATTGAAACGAATTTCAATCCCAGGCAACGGCGCCAAAAACTTGTTCACTCTCTAGCAAGTATACTAGATCGGATAGTAATATAGTCAATAAGACCAGATATCGTCCCTCAAGGATTGCAAATTGTTCAATTAATTTTCACCAAAGAGTAGTTAAAAGCAAAATCTATAAGTTTCTAATTAAGTTTCTATAAGTTTCACCAAAGAGTAGAAACTTATAGATTTTGCTTTTAACTACTCTTTGGTGAAAATTAATTGAACAATTTGCAATCCTTGAGGGACGATATCTGGTCTTATTGACTATATTACTATCCGATCTAGTATACTTGCTAGAGAGTGAACAAGTTTTTGGCACCGTTGCCTGGGATTGAAATTCGTTTCAATTAGTTTTCGGTACTTAGTAGTAGTTTTAGGTGAAATTTATTTATTTTTTTAGTTAGTTTCCTGTCTCAACAGGTGCTGCGTAATTTTTCTCTTGTTTTTGTTTTGTGCAGGATTTTTTTTAATTAATTTAAGTGCAAAGATGAGTAAAATTCAGCACTAGGAGAGGGGAAAGAACAACATTGAGGATGGTTGGAGGAGGAGGATCTCACGGATCCTCTCCGCCTCCTCCTCCCAGAAAGACCTTGGCGGAATATGCAACTGTGGACCCGGACTTCCTTGCTTCTAGCATAGTCCGGCCAGCCATCACTGCAATTGAATTCGCAATTGATCCACAATACATCCACCTCATCATGCAGGATCAGTTCAGTGGTGCGCCAAATGAAGACCCCAGGGACCATATCGCCAACTTCCTGGGCATGCTCGACTTCTTCAAGATCAAGGGTGCTATGGACGAGGCCATCAGAATGAGGATGTTCCCTCTCTCACTGAGGGGCGAGGCGCTAACTTGGGTGAACAACCAGGTAGCAGGGAGTTTGTCCAGCTAGAAAGTACTTGTCTCCAAATTCATGGATAAGTTTCTTCCAGCTGGGATGCAAGCGAAGCTGAGGCAAGATGTTCACTCATTCATGCAAGAGGACAACGAGCCGTTGCATGAATCTTGGCAGCGTTACAACCAGCTCCTGAGGAAGTTCCCAACATTTATGCAAGACTGGCAGTAGATTCAATTGCTCTATAATGGGCTCAACCGATTCAATCAAAGCATGGTTGATGCAGCAGCTGGTGGATCGCTGATGAAGAAGACTGTTGAAGAGGCCAAGGAAGTTATTACAAACATGGCTTTCAGTAGTAGTCAAGGATTGAAGACCCAGGTGGAGCAGAGCATTCTAAAGAGCAATAATCTGGATTCAAGTCAAGTCAAGATCTTAATCGAGCAGAACAAGCAAATGCAGCAACAGATGGCTGCATTGACGAAGCAGATAAGCCAGATCACTATGTCAGTTGCATCGAGCACTCTGAAGTGCGACTTTTGTGGGGGAGGTCACCGGAATGGTGATTGTGCTTTTGAAGTCAGTAAGGGTCCAGCCACCATTGAGGAGCTGGCCAAGTTTGTGGGTGATGGAGTACCTAAAAATAACATGTACTCCAATATCCACAATCCGGGGCAAATCAGTCAGTCTCACACCTCAGGGTACAGCCCAACACCCAATCCATCACCGCCACAAAAGCAAGGTTGGGAGAAGGAACTTGAAGCAATGGCTACCACAACCAATACATTCATGGTAGAAGTCAGGGCGAATTTCACCAATCAAGAAGTCAGTATTCGCAACTTAGAGGTGCAAGTGGCTCAAATAAACAATCGGATATAAGAGATTGCAACCAACTACAAGGAGCGATGCATGGCGGTTACCCTTCGAAGTGGCAAGTCATATGAGGAGCCACAGAAGAAGGGTAATGCAACTGAGCTTGAGAAGAAGGATGAGGGGCCAAAGCAACCAAGTGGAAGAGGCTCAAATGCAAGGCAACAGACGCAGGATCCACTTGCGGATCAAGAGAAAGAGCAAGGCACACCCAAACCAGCACCACTACCTCCGAGGATTCCTTATCCTCAGAGGTTGAAGAAAGATGACGACCATAAGCAATTCTCTAAGTTCTTGGAGATGCTACGGAAGGTGGAGATCAACATCCCGTTTGTAGAGGCTCTCTCACAAATGCCTCTGTACGCGAGATTCATGAAGGAGTTGCTGACAAAGAAGAAGCGGATGCTCACTGACGAGACGTTCCCGATAGCATAGAAGTGTAGCAACATCATCAAATCCAACCTTCCACGAAACCTGAAGGACCCAGGTAGCTTCACTCTCCCGATTAGCATAGGCAAGGAGTACTCAGGTAAGGCTCTCTGTGACTTAGGATCTAGTGTTAATATTATACCTATGTCTATTTGTGAAGCATTAAACTTAGGAGAGATTAAGCCTACCCCAGCATTACTTCAGTTAGCTTATAGAACCACCCTCCGCCCATATGGAGTGGTGGAAGATATACTGGTTAAGGTGAAAGATTTTATCCTGCCCTTAGATTTCATGATCTTAGATGTAGAAGAGGATAAAAATATTCCTCTAATTTTTGGACGGCCATTCTTGGCCACAGCAGGGGCAGTGATTGATGTGCCTAGGGGAGAAGTAATTCTTCGAGTGAATGGTGATCAAACTACAATTAAAATTTTTGAAAAACCACCAATCACCGCGGAGAACTTTGCTCCTCTCATGTGCATTCAGCATTCGAATGGAGAGAGTGTTGGAAAGAAGTTGAAAAACAAGGTGCCACCCTTGAAGGAATCTTGGCAACCACCCTAACCTCTGAAAAGAGGTGACCCGTCAGGCTCGTGACGTTAAACAAGCGCTAGTTGGGAGGCAACCCAATGTTAGGTAATTTCCCTTAGGTTTTATTTTTAGGTAATTAGTTATTAGTTAGTTTTTATTTTTATTAAAAAAAAATAGAAAGAGGCGTGGCACGCTTCACGCCCAAGCATGGCAGGAGGGTGTAGTATTCAAGTTTGGGGGTATGACCCCATTTGCTCCCATTAGTTCCCTATATGTCACCCCAGACCTTGTACTTAGCAAAAATAATGTCCTGTTTTTTCTAGGAAGTTTTAATTGTTATTTTGTAGTTTTAGTTTAGTTTAGTTTGCTTGAGGAGAAGCCAACCTCTAAGTTTTGGGGAGTGGACAAAATAAAAATAAAAATTTTCAGATCTGAATTGTTCTCCCATTTTTAGTGTTGGTTTGTGTCTTTTGTAGGAGTTGATGATTATTCTAGACTTAGGACTGTTTTTCTGATGATAGGTGTAAATACTTCGTTTAGGATTAGACTCATTGATTTTTGATATTGATTTGATTGAGCTGTAAATATTTTTGAGATCTGGTTATTTGACAAACTTTTTTAGAAGTTGTGATTAGTGAACTGACTTTAGCCTGTGAGATTTTGGGCCTAAACACTGATGGGGTATATGATTTATTGAATTATTCTGATTTGAGACCCCTATTTCTTTTATGAGTGTGTTCACTTTGATTTTGTGTTCTAGAACTTGACCGGTGACCATTTTGAAATTGATAATTGTTTGCATGCATTAAGATGATTAAGGCACTTAGGATGTGTTTTTGTGGCCTTCAGATGATTTGAATTGATAAATATTCCCTTAGTTGCTCATTTTGAGCCTTATGAGATATTATGATTTTTCTTTGGTACCCTGCATCTATTGAAATATTCTTTGTGAGTGATAAGTGCTCAATTAATGTGATATTCTATTGGTTTTACTCCTCAAAAGCTTGGATTATTGCTTAACATTTCAAGAATTCTATCCAAATTTTGTTCCTTGAGCAAATATTTAAAATAAAATAAAAATAAATAAATTTATTAGTCATAATTTGGTGTGTATCATGTACTTCATTTACACTCCATTTATGATTAATTGTAGGCTTTAGAATGATATGTGTGTTGTTGGGCCTAATTGGATAGTTGTAAATTATTGTTCTCTAATTTGTGCTTTGTGATATGTCTCGGTTTTCAGGGTATAACTTGAGCTAGGATTATTCAAATGAGACAAGCTTGGTGTCATTAGAAAGCTAAGAGAAAGCCCTACAACTTTGCTGAAGAGACCGTTGTCAAATTCGGAGGTTCAGATGGTCAAAAAAATTGGATGCAAAGTCATGTCATGCTAGCTGTCCATGATCCTTGATATAGCAACAGTGTTTTAGCCATAACTTTCTCTACCGAACTACAAATGAGACAATCTTGGTATAATTAGAAAGCTAAGAGAATGAACTACAACTTTGTAGAAGGAGCAATTGTCAAATTCGGTAACTTACATGGTTAAAACCGTGTTGCAAACAAAGCTTTCCAACCTGTCCACCAACCCATCCCACTAAAGTCCACCAAATCATCCCATTATGCGTTGTCTTACATTCCTAATCATTTTTTATTGTTTTTATCCTTTAATAATATGTAATTTGAAGGCTATAAATAACCCCTCACTCTCCCATTTCATAAGATCCCATTCTTGTGAAGCAATTTCCACAAGTCTAAACACTTCTTCCCCTTCCATATTTCTTCTTCCTCATCTAAGCATCATTCTTAGATGATGGAAATCAATAGAGTTTTGAGTGAATTTTAGGAGTGAGATCTAGAGAAAGTGACAACTCTAGGTAGAAGCTCTATGTGAAAGCTAGGGCCAAGGATCCGAAACGAAAGTTGAGGTTCCCACACTTGTAATGTTCTCTCTTACCTATTGTCTTTCCTATTTTATGAATATGTTTATGATCGAGTAACACCACCTTCTATGGATTGGTACTAACCCTTTGATGTTATTAATAAAGATGTTTTGATTCAAACTCTCTTATTCATGTCTTGTTTATTTTAGATTCAATTATATTATTCTTAATAAATATGTAATCTTGTTAGGCCTCATTATTGCATAATCAAAGGTATTAAGGGAAGGACCGAAAGGAGAACTTTAATATCCGAACTATATAATTGAACTTAAGGATTATGACATGAGAATAGTACTAGTCCTTAAGAGGATCCACTGAATATTACAAATCTTAATGGGTTTGCCATGTTATAACTATCACGAAAGTAGAAGTTATGCGTGTTAAATACGATATTCGATTCTGAGAGGAACTAATATCTACATAAGGACAATTCACCTTCAAAATAAATCAAGGCATGAAAAGTTAAATCATTACTAATTTATTAATACTCATTGTGGTGAATCCAATCCTTAGAAGTTCCATTCCGTACTTCTTTCTACCACTTCTTTATTTACTTTCTTTTAATTCTTCTTTTATTTTATTTCATTTAAATTAAGAATTCATAGAATTGTTTAGATAATCATACTTATAATTTGTCGGTACTCAACAATCAAGTCCCTGTGGATACGATAACTTTTTATACTATAACTTGACAATTCTAGTGCACTTGCTAGAGGCCATCAAGTTTTTGGCGCCGT
This sequence comes from Crotalaria pallida, assembly GCA_037953625.1. NCBI lineage: Eukaryota > Viridiplantae > Streptophyta > Magnoliopsida > Fabales > Fabaceae > Crotalaria > Crotalaria pallida. Next base: position 30,321,088 of record CM075649.1, read on the forward strand.
TGCCGGGGACTTGTTCTTGTTGATATTGACTGTTATAATAAGTTGATTAGACTAAACCCCTTTTCTTTCTAATTCTTTCTTTTACTTTTTATTGTGACATGTACGATGGATGAAGAGCTATACTTCAATTCTAATTGGTACAATTATCCAATGCAATATTATGAACAATCAAATTCATATCATCCACAATATTTTGAAGAATCTTTTGATGATGAATTAACATATGTGAATGATTATGAATATCCTCCAACTAATGAAAAGTCTAACTTGGAAATTTTGCTTGAGACTTTTATTGTTGCCCAACAAAAACAAAATGAAGAGGTAAATGAAACAATAAGGCAACTAACTTCTTCACTTGAATATTTAACCAATCATAGTAAGATGCTTGAAGCTCAAATTTTTCAATCAAATTCCTTTCAAAAAGAGACAAGCAATCAAACTTTGATTAATGAATATGAAGTGAATGAAGAAATAATCATCCAAGATGTCCAAGATGAAAGTAAGGAGGAAACAAAAGAATCAATCTCATTAGATATTGTGCATAATATGAAAGATAATTATAATCAAGTAGAAAGTAATATGGTTAATGATATCTCTCACACCATACCAATTGAATATGCTTGCCCAAAGTATATTGATTTGTATGTGTATGTAGATATTATACCAATACCATGTTCATATTATCCATCATCCTTTTACATGAAACAATCTCTATTGGAACCAAAGTACAGCAACAATTTTTCCAAATTTACAAGGGTTCCAAAATCATTGGATCCACCAAGTGAGTCTACAAAGCAGGATTATGTTCCATTTGGGGATACATGCCGCAAAATATGGGATCCTGGCGGATGTTCATCAGTCAAGCTTACGACGGTTTTGTTTTTGAAGAAAATACTTGTAATGAGCAAAACAAGCCAGGATATCAAGAACCACAAAAGGGAGGTTTACCTTTTCTGTGTGTTATTTTACTTTTTTGTTCAACTTTATTTAGTTGTTTTCAATAATAGTGTTTGCTTGGGACAAGCAAAAGTTTAAGTTTGGGGGAGAGTGCCATTTAATTCAAACAAATTTTTCACTATTTCAATCCCAACTTAATTTTTAAAATTGACCTTAGGCATTACAAATAAATTTTTTTTAAATAAGCCTCACTAAATTGAAAGTTGTAAAAACTTGAATAAAAAGAATCAATTTGAATGTTTTTGTTTTTTCAACCAATTCACAATGGCTAAAATAAATTTTTGACACCAAATTAGCAAATTGAACAATTTTCTTAATAAAATGGTCAATAAATATACCCCACCATGTGAGACTTGAGCCTTAAATGAAAGTGGTCATCTTATACCACTACAATTTCTTGTTTCATGTGGGATTTTTCTCAATGAGTTTTGGGTATTCTAGAACTTGTCTAAATTCTTTTCAAAAATTGTTAATGAAATTCGAAAACATGTATGAAAATGATTAGGCAATTGTTTCAAAAAAGCCAAATGATACTCAAAACAAATTCTTAACCTTTGCAAACCCTTTGGGCCAAACACAAAATAATTTCTTTCATAAGCCCAATTTGACCTAAAACAAACTCATGTTCAAAATGAGCAATTCAATGAAAAGCAATTTTTGCAAAGAAAAGAAAAAGTATCAAGTGACATGAAGTATAGAAGCAAGCAAGGAAAATAAACAAATCAAAAAGGAGCTTCTATACCAAAAATCAAGGATTTGAAACAAAAGCAAAAGTAAGGTTTCAAATGTTGTTAGAAAAATATATTGAAATTGCTCATTTATCTTTAACCTTCTAATGACCTTTTTACCTTGACCTAAAAAGACCTTTGATTTACACATGCTTATTAGATTCAATTACAATTGTGAAAGAATTTTTACAAGCCTATGCTTATCCCTTACTCATTTGATGAAATTGAGTGTAAACACTTGAGCCAAAACTTTAGAGAGATCTAGAAAGAATGAGTGTACACTAATTGACCACTTATTTTGATTTTTGTTCTTCTTGCTAATTGGTGAACAAAATTGAAAAAGTCATTTTGAAAAGGTTGTATTCAAAAACTTCATTTTGATTTCTTTAAAAACAAGTGATTACAATCTAAATATGCTTGCGGTAGTTTAGGGAATTTTTATAGTTTTGCCTGGGACATGCAAAATCTTAAGTTTGGGGGTGTGATAAGTTCTCAATTAATGTGATATTCTATTGGTTTTACTCCTCAAAAGCTTGGATTATTGCTTAACATTTCAAGAATTCTATCCAAATTTTGTTCCTTGAGCAAATATTTAAAATAAAATAAAAATGAATAAATTTATTAGTCATAATTTGGTGTGTATCATGTACTTCATTTACACTCCATTTATGATTAATTGTAGGCTTTAGAATGATATGTGTGTTGCTGGGCCTAATTGGATAGTTGTAAATTATTGTTCTCTAATTTGTGCTTTGTGATATGTCTCGGTTTTCAGGGTATAACTTGAGCTAGGATTATTCAAATGAGACAAGCTTGGTGTCATTAGAAAGCTAAGAGAAAGCCCTACAACTTTGCTGAAGAGACCGTTGTCAAATTCGGAGGTTCAGATGGTCAAAAAAATTGGATGCAAAGTCATGTCATGCTAGCTGTCCATGATCCTTGATATAGCAACAGTGTTTTAGCCATAACTTTCTCTACCGAACTAGAAATGAGACAATCTTGGTATAATTAGAAAGCTAAGAGAATGAACTACAACTTTGTAGAAGGAGCAATTGTCAAATTCGGTAATTTACATGGTCAAAACCGTGTTGCAAACAAAGCTTTCCAACCTGTCCACCAACCCATCCCACTAAAGTCCACCAAATCATCCCATTATGCGTTGTCTTACATTCCTAATCATTTTTTATTGTTTTTATCCTTTAATAATATGTAATTTGAAGGCTATAAATAACCCCTCACTCTCCCATTTCATAAGATCCCATTCTTGTGAAGCAATTTCCACAAGTCTAAACACTTCTTCCCCTTCCATATTTCTTCTTCCTCATCTAAGCATTATTCTTAGATGATGGAAATCAATAGAGTTTTGAGTGAATTTTAGGAGTGAGATCTAGAGAAAGTGACAACTCTAGGTAGAAGCTCTATGTGAAAGCTAGGGCCAAGGATCCGAAACGAAAGTTGAGGTTCCCACACTTGTAATGTTCTCTCTTACCTATTGTCTTTCCTATTTTATGAATATGTTTATGATCGAGTAACACCACCTTCTATGGATTGGTACTAACCCTTTGATGTTATTAATAAAGATGTTTTGATTCAAACTCTCTTATTCATGTCTTGTTTATTTTAGATTCAATTATATTATTCTTAATAAATATGTAATCTTGTTAGGCCTCATTATTGCATAATCAAAGGTATTAAGGGAAGGACCGAAAGGAGAACTTTAATATCCGAACTATATAATTGAACTTAAGGATTATGACATGAGAATAGTACTAGTCCTTAAGAGGATCCATTGAATATTACAAATCTTAATGGGTTTGCCATGTTATAACTATCACGAAAGTAGAAGTTATGCGTGTTAAATACGATATTCGATTCTGAGAGGAACTAATATCTACATAAGGACAATTCACCTTCAAAATAAATCAAGGCATGAAAAGTTAAATCATTACTAATTTATTAATACTCATTGTGGCGAATCCAATCCTTAGAAGTTCCATTCCGTACTTCTTTCTACCACTTCTTTATTTACTTTCTTTTAATTCTTCTTTTATTTTATTTCATTTAAATTAAGAATTCATAGAATTGTTTAGATAATCATACTTATAATTTGTCGGTACTCAACAACCAAGTCCCTGTGGATACGATAACTTTTTATACTATAACTTGACAATTCTAGTGCACTTGCTAGAGGCCATCAGTGAGTACCTTTGAAATTTTGAATGAGCAATTGAGAGGAATGAATAAGAAAAATGAAAGTAATTGGTGAAAAGTGTTATGAGTTCTTTTTTTCTTCCAAGTAAAAAAAAATTGAAAAACAAAATAAATGTGAAAGGAAGAGAATGGAAGTAAAATTGAGAAAAGAAAAGAAGTATGAAATTAATTGTGAGTTGAGTTGTGCTATTTTAGTATTTGTTGCTCATTCATAATTTTTGAGGGAAATTTGTTTTTGCATTTTAGCCCTTAGTTTTATCCTTTCTTTCTTTTATCCCACCTGACACTTTTAGCCATGGCCTCATTACAACCAAAATTAAGACCTTTTGATTTTTGCATGTATTCAATAATTTCAGTGGAGATTTAGGTCTATGGTCAAGCTTATGGTAACACATTGTCATTGTATGAACTTGAGTGAATTGTACAACCCTTGATACACATGAGAGATACACACTGTGAGGTTGAGAGTGTTCACTAATCTTGAGTTCTTATTGAGTTTGTTTCTCTAACCAGGTTTCAATTGTATAAATTGCTTGTGATAATAAGTGTCTGAGTCTGTGAGTTGAAGTCCTAGATTAAGTGTGTACATTTTGATTTAGAGGGTAATCTTGTGTTTTAGAATTTTATTTTTCTTTTGCTTGGGACATGCATGAGGTATACCTCACTACCAAAAAAAAGTTCAGTCGAGAGGTATACCTCACTACCGGAAAAAAGTTCCGGTCATGAGATATACCTCACGACCAAAACAAAAGGAAGCAATATACAAAGCACATAATAAAGATGAAATTTTTTGGAGGTTCTCATTTACCGAAGACAAAGAGAGTCATCATACTCATCATGATGAGCATAACAAAACATATTCTCAAACCAACATAAGTGTTGCACAATTTTGAAGATGAGCTGAAGCTTTAAAGATTGAATGCTAAAATGGAACAAGAAAAGAAGGAAAAGACAAAGACAAAGTCAAAGAAAGAAAGTTACCAAATGAAACAAACATTTCAATGGAGATGATGGAAAGTGTGATAATAATAACACTATAACAGAGAAAAGGAGCTAGGATTCTTAAGGAGGAGATACGATAGAAAAGTGCAAAGTGTTTTGCAAGAGCAACTCTAAAAATTGGAAAAAGCATCAGAGAAAACTAAAAAGGATGTGATGCAATTTGAATCATCACCTAGAAGTCTAGAACCATTTGTAAACCAAGAGCACATTTTAGAAAAAAGTGGTAGAGAAGCTTTTGAGAAGAAACAAAGTGAGTAGTTGAAAGTAAAGATTAACAAACTAAAGCCATCAGTCAATTTGAGCAAAGAAATTTATAGGAGAAAATCGAAGCACGACTCGAAGGTAAGAGTACATTCACCAAGAATGGCTTCCAACTAGATTATGTGACATGCTGCTTCCTTTTGTTATGGTCGTGAGGTATACCTCCGGACCATAACGTTTTTATTCGGTAGTGAGGTATACCTCACGACCAAATTTTTTGGTAGTGAGGTATACCTCATGACTTGCCATTAATTAAAAAAAAGGTTAAAATTGGAAATAATAAAATAAGTGGGGTGTCCCTAGTCACAAGTGGGGTGGAAAAAGTCCCAGTCTTCTAAATTTGATCAATGATTCATTCACTTTAACATCAAGAGATATTTTTGATAGTGCTAATTATTGCCACCCAGTTTTGTCCCCAAAACAAAATAAAATATCAAAAAGAGAGAGAAAAATAAAAGAACTTTTTTTGTAATTAATTATATAGAGAAGGATAAAAGATAAGGGATAGAGTTTTAAAAAGAGAGTTGAAAAAAAGATAACATAAAAAAGTTTTTTTTGGTAAAAGATTTAGTTAGTTTTTAAATTTGATGTGAGAATAAGGAATAATAAATGAAAATATTATCATCAAATTATTTTTTATTTTAAAAGGATTGAAAGTTGATCTTCAATAATGTGGTGGACCGACCCTCAGACCTACCCTTGCGATACCCAGCCAACCAGAATAATCTATTATACAGACTGCGTCTATCCAGGCCGACATTTATTCAAGGACCCACCCTAGCGACCTTGGACCGACCACAAGGGCTTTACCCCTTAAGGGTCCGAGCTAGGGCGCGTGGATCTAACTTGCCACAGGGATAAAACCCTCTAATACAGGATAAAGATGAATGACTCATCCCCTATCCTAAATGGGACACGTCAGCTGCCTTGCTGGACCTCCGTACAGGCCCATAAGGTACAATGCCACCCCTATAAATAGCTGTCTCCAGCTAGGGGCTCAGGTACATTCTCTCACTCCCTAATCTCACATTTGCACACACCAGTGATTAGGGAAAACCCTAGCTATCCCAACTGGATACCTAGAATACCAAAGAAATCACACAGCAACATCAGATCATCCTCTAGCTCTTAGATCTTTCAATATCCTTGAGCTAAGGACAGGTTTTAGACACTACATTGGCGCCATCTGTGGGGACGATAAACTGTCATTCCCACCCAAAATGGTAAACACACGTGGAAACACTGGAAACAACTCCCGTGGTGCAAACCACCAGACCGGAAGAAACCGTCATAGACTAGTAGAAGGTAGTGCTGACAACGGAAGAGATCTAGAAGGAAGAAACCCACCCCACCCTCCCCCTAATAGTATACCTTCAGTTTGATTGGAGATCCCAGCTCGCAGCCACCACACCCGAACACACAGTGGGCCTTACACTTTCCATTCCAGGAAACCAAACCCCAATATACCTACCCACCCACAAAACCACGGATCTGGATGATCCATCGACGCCCGTGTTTCAAGAGAGAAGGAACACTCCCAGGGCCGAAGAGAAACCCAACTTGAGGAGATAATTAAGCAGCAAGCTCAAATGCTGGAACAACAGGGGAAGGCTATAGCCGAGCTTCAGTAGATCCACATGCACACGATTGCTGCACGGGCAATGGAAACAACCCCAGCAACCGTACCAGTTCATGATCTGCAAGGTCCAATCACCTTACCCCCTCCACCACCGGTAAACCCGGCCTTAGCAGCCACCTATGAAACAGAAAGCAATACTCACCCAGGCCACCCCTTCACCCCACGCATCATGGCCTATGAAACACCTTCTGCTTTGCTTAGCCCCACTAGCGTTGCGAAGTACAACGGGTTAACCGACCCCCTGGAGCACATCCTATCTTTCAAGGGTGCTATGAATTTTTATGATGGAGGAGATTTGATGAAGTGCCGAGCCTTTTCGATGACTCTCCAACCACCGGTGTTGAGGTGGTACTCCGCCCTTCCCAGAAATTCCATTAACTCTTGGGCGGAAATTAAAAAGGTTTTTCTTAACAGGTATACTGCCAGCTGCATACAACCAAAATCAGACCATGCACTTGCAGGAGTAATGCAACTTCCAAAAGAACCGTTAAGAGAGTATCTGGCTCGATTCCACTCGGAGGCAGGCTCTGTACCAAACCTCGAGCCGAGTTTCGCAGTTTTTCTTTTTACCCAGGGACTTCGTTATGGTGATTTTAAGAACTCGCTGGTGGGGAAGCCACCAAGGGACATGGCGGAACTGAGACACCGTTCCACCAAATTTATCAATTTGGAAGAATTTAGCAAGTGGCAGAGACAAAGAGAAAAAGGAGATAGGGGGGATCCCTCTTCACAAGGAAGGCTGAGGAGAGAAGATAGGAGAGACGAGCGGGGGAGAGGACCTAGGGGAGACAGGAGATTCATCATCCCTAGGGCTAAGTTTGATGAATACACCCCCCTCACGGTTCCAAGAAGTCAAATCTTACAGGAAACCATGCAAACCGACCTAAGAATGGTCGAAAGACCGATCAAAGTTTTGCTCGTATCATGGGGGATACGACCACACCACGGACGAGTGCACATGGCCGAGAGACGTTATTGAGCAGCTTATAAGAGATGGAAGGTTGCAACAATACGTTAGGGAGGCACTCAATCGGCGTACGAGGAGGAGAACCCCTTCCCCAGACAGAAATGTTCGCAGAAAAACCCCATCTCCGACAAGACAAACCAATCATCATCCCAATCAGCAGCAAGCATCGAATCCGTAGAGAGTAGCTATGGTAGAGATAGCTAACACAGATCAATCCCCTCAAAACCTCAGAATCAACACCATTGCTGGGGGATTTGCAAGGGGAGGTGAAAGCAGATCAGACAGGAAAAAGTATATCAATCAAGTACTAGCTATCCAGGACCATCCGATTCGCAAGCGAACTTCAAAAAGTGTCCCAATTTGTTTCACTGACGAAGATTTAGAAGGAATCATTCCGAGCCATAACGACCCGATGGTGATAACTGCTTTCATAGGCAATTATGAGGTTGCAAGAATATTTGTCATCCAAGGCAGTTCAGCTGATATCATGTTTTTGAATCTCTTTGAAGCACTGAAATTGAAAACTTCTGATTTAACCCCTTTTGAGGGGAAATTGATTAGTTTCACAGGGGACATAGTCGTCCCCAAAGGACATATTCAACTCCCGGTAACACTCGGGAACCAACCCTCTGCAAGAACTGAAATATTCAAGTTTTTGGTAGGTGATTGTCCATCCGCATACAATGCAATACTCGGCAGGACCTGTTTGCAAGCCTTTGGTGCGGTTGTTTCAACCGTTAATTTGTCCATGAAATTCGAGGGCTCTGATGGAAGGATCGTCTCAATCAGAGCCAAGCAAGACAAAGTCAGACTATGCTATAATGCTAGTTTGGCGAAACTCGAGTCCAGAGGAAATTCAACCTAAACTGAATCTGAACAAAGGAAACGTGCTTCTAACGGACTGGATGTTAGGTCCGATCAGGACGACACAAGGCCGACCCCCCAAGGAGAATGGGAATTCATAGTGTTGGACGAGGAAACCCCAAGCAGAAGAGTAAGATTGGGCACCAACCTCTCCGAGAACACAAGAGCAGAAATGGTCGAGCTTTTGAAAAGAAACAAAGATCATTTTGCCTGGACCTCGGCAGACATGCCGGGGATTGATCCAAATTTTATATGCCATCATCTTAGTGTCAATCCGACCGCTAAACCGGTCGCTCAAAAGAAGAGAAGAGTGGGAACTGAGAAGGCTACAGTAATTGAAGAAAAGGTGGCCGAGCTCCTCTCAGCGGGATTTATTAGAGAAGTTAACTACTCTGAGTGGCTTTCAAATACTGTGCTGGTCAAGAAGTCGAACGGGAAGTGGCGCATGTGCGTCGACTACACCGACCTAAACAAGGCTTGTCCGAAAGATCAATATCCTCTCCCTGTTATTGACAAGTTGGAGGACAATTCATCTGGTTATCAGCTCCTTTCCTTTATGGACGCATATTTAGGGTACAATCAGATCCCAACGTACCCCCCTGACCAGGAGAAAACGACCTTCATCACCGAGAGGGCCACATACTGCTACACAGTGATGCCCTTCGGACTAAAAAATGCTGGTGCAACCTACTAGCGAATGATGAACAAGGTCTTCTCTGGACTGATTGGTCCCACCCTTGAAGTATACATAGATGACATGATAACCAAAAGCAAAAAGAAAGAAGACCACTCTCATGATTTGGTTGTTGTCTTGGCCAGAATTAGAAAGCACAATATGCGGCTTAACCCCGACAAATGCACTTTTGGAGTACCTGCAGGGGCTTTCTTGGGTTTCATGCTTACAGAAAGAGGCATCGAGGCTAACCCGGAAAAATGCCAAGCCATTCTGAGGATGCACAGTCCGTCCAATGTGAAGGAAGTTGATTTGGGTCCAATATATATAGATTTGAGCATTGATTTGACTCCCTTATACTATGTATTTGGCTTGTTTCTCTAGCAAATTTAGGACTTTTTATTAGATTTTAATTATTTTTAGTAGTTTAGGGTCCTTTGAACGTTTTGATCCGTTTGTTAGTGTTTCAGGTACTTTTTGGAGCCTAAATGGATAAAATATTTATGGACCTAAAAAGAGGACGAAAAGATCTTGCAAATGGAAAAAGAACAGAGCAAAACGGAGTCGAAGTAGGTCCCACGCGCCTAGGGCGCGGGGACGGGTGCGCCTGAGGCGCGCCTGTGTGCAAAAGGAATTGTCATCAGACCTGCGCGCCTGGGGTGCGAGGTCGCGTGCGCCTGGGGCGCGCGTAGCTGCTGGAGGCCCAATTTGACCAGATTCTGAACAAAATAGAAGAAGAGAAGTCTAATTTGGCTTCATATCTTAGATTTGGTCAGAAATTAGAAGATAAACATGGACCTTATCTATTAGATTTAATTAAGATTTATTTTAGGATTTGTTTTACTCTTTAAATAGAGGATTTGTAAATAGTTTTTAGAAGGTTTTAAGATCATAGAATTCAATTAGGATTAGAGAGAGGGGTTAGTAACATCTATTGAGAGAAAGGAGGCAAGGCACAAGGATTGAAGGTCTCTTGGAGAGTTAACCTGTATTGTCTATGATATGAGGTTTTCTCTTTGCTTCTGTTTTTTTTATTTCTATATGTGTAACTAAAACCTCTTGTTAGGAACATGGTGTAAATTGTATGATGTAGCTTATTTTAATTTATAATTTAGTATTTTGCTGTTTTTAATTCATGCATTAATTGAGTTTTTATTTCATACATAAACCCGCACAATTTATGTTTTGGATTTCTTAATTCACAACGGGAGTTGGGATTTTGAATAGGCCATGCAATTAATGGTATAATCAGTCCAAAATATAGGGATATAATTGGATGATTATATGGCTTTTTAATTCCCTTGTGCTGAATGAATATTTTCTTATATTGTAATTTGTTGAGGGATCAAGGATTAAATATATAGAAAATAAGGGTAATGTTAGAGACATCTAACTATTACTATTTGAGAGGAATGGTCCATGAATTGAAGGATAATTAAAGGAAAATATAAATTATAGTTAAATAAGTGAATCATACAATAAAACCAAGTTCCTAACCTTTTTCTATTGCTTTCTATACATCTTATCTCCTCAATCTTCTTATTTTATTTTATTATTATTCTTCTTCTCCTTCTAAAATTCAATAACAAGTTGCCTTAATAATTATGAATTGGTGAAAAGTTATTAGAAACAATTTGCAATCCCTGTGGGACGATATTCGGTCTTCCAGACTATATTACTCGTTGACCCAGTCCACTTGCTGGTAAATCAACAGAAGTCCAAAGACTGACAGGTCGGATGGCGGCTCTTTCTAGATTCCTCCCGCAGGCGGCCAAGAAGGCCTTCCCGTGGTATCAGCTGCTTAGGAAGAACAAAAACTTTCATTGGAACGAACCTTGTGAACAAGCATTTGTCGAACTGAAGGAATATCTGTCATCCCCTCCCGTCCTCACCTGCCCTCGGGAAGGGGAGATTCTGTTTTTGTATTTGTCAATTCACTACTACAGAATTGCAAAAAAGTTCCCAGATATTAATCCCGGTTCCGTTCCGGAACTGGGATTAATAGACAAATGATAGTTAAAAAATACCATGAATTTATTGATCCCGATTATAAAAAAACACGGAACCGGGATCAATATTATGACATAATAATTTTTTATTTTTTTAAAAATTAAAAATCACATCAACCTTATTTATCCCATTGTTTTACTTCAACCGGGATGAATAATAAAAAATTGGAACCGGGATCAATATTATCAACTAGAGGGGAAACCCTAATTTTTTTCTCTTCCAGCTAGCCACCACCCCCCTCCCATATCTACTTCTTCCCTGGCCTTAGCTTTCTTGTTCTCTCCCTCTTCCAGACCGCCACTGTCGCCGGCCGCCTTCTTCTTCTTCGTTTGATTCCCTTCTATGTTTCGCGCTCATCCTCGGTCCCTTGCTCTCTCTCCGTCGTGCGTTTGTCCCCAAGCCCCTATTCTCGTCGCTGCGAGGCCCTGTTCGTGGCTGGAGTTTGCTTGCATAGGTGAAAACGTAGGCGCGGAGGGTCTTTTCGACGGAGGAGGAGGTGGCCATTGGAGGAGAGCTTGACGGAAGAGACCACCACCCTTTCCTCCCTCTATCCAAACCGACAAAGAAACAGGTGCCTAGACCGATTTGAACCTCTTTAATCCATGTATGATCTTTTGCTACACATTATTTCTGATACTTATGATGCATTATCAGTCACTCATTTACCCCTTTTGTTTTTTGCTTTCATTTGCTGGGTTTTAAAATAGGATTATTGGGCACTTCTCAGATTTTGAGCTTTTCAATAAAAAGGTTTTGCCTTTTTTTGAAACCCTGTTGCTTTTTTCCCTCACTTTTATTTGAGGTTATTGACTTAAAAAAGATAATAGTTTGGAGGCATTAGTTTATATGGAAAAAGGTTGAGTACGCCAATCAACATACACAAAAGATGATCTTATGCTTATGATAATTTTAATTATTATATTTATGAATAGGGGTTAGGCTTTGTATGTCTGGTTAAGCTCAAGGTGCTTGTGGTGAGTTCTCACAGTGATGCAGGATAAATTGAATTGAGGAATTTCAGTGGGATATATATTTATCCTTAATTTGGACATACAAAATGATGCGTTTTTGTGCCGAACGAAACCAGAACAAAAATAAAACTATTCGTTGCACAATTTTTGAATGATAGTGAGCACTAAGCACACGTAACTTACAAATCTCTTATTTTCCTTACCGCAACATTTATCTCACTATTGCAGTTTTGTTTATTATTTTGTGCAAATTGATATGAAAGCAAAGTTGTATATTATTCTGTGTGGTTAGATATATGCAGTGAATGATAGCAATATGTTTCTGCTATCCTATTTGTTCTTATTTTGCAGATTACTCTTATTATGATCTCCTTCTTTCTTTTATTCTTTATAGTTAACAATCAGTATCTTGGTTTTCATTGTCTATTATTATGCCCTTTATAATCATCTATGAATCTGATGATTTGTGTTTGAACATTTGCATTTTTCATAAACTATTTAATAGTTACTTGGATGTGTTAGCTGCTCATTTGCAAATACTAGATACTTAAAATTTTCATCATGTTTCCCTTCCTGCCCAAAGTAAACTGCTAAGAGCTTATCTACTTCTGAATCTATTGGTTCTGAACATGTGGCTGGTTTATTTGAAAAATGTGACTAACTGGTTATGCCTTTGCAGCTTTGTTCTCGACACTGTATTTGTGATGTATGCATTTGAGTTGCCATATTATTTTCATGATCATATCTCTTTCTTGTTTTGTTTCTCAGCAAGAACTGATTGCTGACATAGTGAAGATACAAATGATGGAACTGTTGAAGTTGATCTTGAAAAAAGTGTATCTGTTTCAGAATTATTAGAGAAGAGTCAACAATAGTGGAAGTTTGTCTTCAGAATGAAAAAGTTCAGTTCCACGGTTACAAATTGTCATGCTAGTGGTTGGTACTAGAGGCGATGTACAACCTTTTTTGGCTATGGCAAAGAGACTTCAGGCATGTATGAATATTTTCACTCAATTCCTGGTTGCACACTATAATTGAATAATCAAATCATAATGATTTTTTTATTGCTTAATTGTATGTTTTAGGGTGTAAATGCTATTACATTTGTTGTTCACCACTTAATACTCCCTTACTAATAGAATCTGCTATGGTGCTATGTGCATTTGTTTGAGGTTATGATATTGGTGAAAAAGCTTTTTACTGTTTTAATGTATTGGCATCTTTAGAATTTGTTGTTTCGGTGATTGGGCATTGGTGATAACGACTCATGATTGAAGTTCTTGCTAAGATTTCTCTATTTTTTTTTAAGGAGGCCAGTTTATTTAGGATTCTCAAAATTCTCTAAACACTTTGAATTTAAACCATTTTTTCAGATAAACTTTTTTAGTAATGTCCAACCAAATAATAATGTAAATGTTTGAAGTGATTTTTTTTAATAACAAAAAATCTAAACAAATGGGCCCTAGTCTTTATTTGTCCATGTTTAAAACCCCAAGTTTTGTCCAAATTGTCCTCCTGATTGCTGTTACAATAGTTGTACTACTGGTCTTTCTAACATGATGCAAACTTTTTATTTTTCACCATTGTTATTGAATTCTACATCGTAGTACTCATTTTTTAAATCCATACTTTCTTGCTTTCAGTGATGAACCAATGTTTTCTTGCAGGAGTATGGTCATAGGGTGAGGTTGGCATGATGCATGGGTCCAGAGAGGTGCACATTTTGGTCCAGAGAAGAAGCTGCGCAGCTAGGTTCTTTGAAGGGAGAAGCAAGGCCAAAATCAAAGTCCCTAAAACAGTCTACAAGTCTTCCCACCAAGTGAAAGCTTCAGCCAACGTGTAGAGCAGAGCAGTCTAGCTAACATGATAATATGATACCAGCTAGGAGGTTTACATAACAGAGTTTGTTACAAAGTTTTATGGTTTTGTTTTTCGTTTTTTAATATCCTAATTGCACAAGTAAAATAACTTGAACCCATTTTTCCTTTTTGATTGAAGTTGTATAATACACTTTAATTTTGTGAATGCAGGTTGGACTTTAATTTTGTGAATTTGTGCTCTATGAAAATCATTGCTCTAATGTATATAATTATGGCATTTATTTGTTGAAAAAAAAATGTTGACAATTTATTTAAATATTTGGATATAGAAAATATTATAAATTAAAATATATGTATATATATAATACTAAATAGCAAATATTATAAATTTAAAAAAAAATTATATTCACTAAAGATCCCGGTTCATTTTAAAAAATTCAACAGTGATCATATATACTAAAGATCCCGGTTCCTTATTAAAAATCAACAGTGATCATATATATTATTGATCCCGGTTCCTTGTTTTTTTATTGATCCCGGTTCCGTGTTTTCTGAAATACCAGGGATCAAAAGTATCATACTTGTTATACAAGGGGATACAATCCCGGTTCGGAACCGGGATCTTTTAGCATTTCTGTTGTAGTGATTGGTGAATCATCCGTAAGCTCGGCCTTGGTCAGAGAAGACTCAGGTACCGAGCAACCAGTGTAATTCGTGAGTAAGGCTCTGCAGGGACCTGAAACGAGGTACTCGAAGATAGAAAAGCTTGCTTTTGCTCTGGTGGTTAGTGCTAGAAGACTCATGCAGTATTTCCAGAGCCATCCCATCACAGTCAGGACAACCCAACCAATAAGGCAGGTGCTCCACCGACCTGACTTGGCTGGGAGAATGGTTTCGTGGTCAGTTGAGCTGTCGGAGTTCGACATAACCTTTGAACCAAGAAAAACTCTCAAATCTCAAATTCTAGCAGATTTTATCTCAGAACTTTCAGACCCTCATCACTCCAACAAACCACAGCTTTGGAAGATTTACGTGGACGACTCCAGCCACAGCAAAGGGGTTGGGGCCGGTATAATTCTGGAAAGCGTTGAAGGACTCAGCGTTGAGTACTCCCTGAAGTTCGAGTTCCCCACCTCCAACAATCAGGCAGAGTATGAAGCGGTATTAGCTAGTTTGCCTATGGCCCATCAGATGGGGGCCTCGGAAATTCAAATATTCAGTGATTCACAATTGGTAGTGTCCCAGGTCAATGGAGAATTTCAGGCCAAGGAGCCAATTCTCTAGAAATACCTGGAGCTGGTCAAAGCTCTCTCTGATCTTTTTTCAAATTTCTCTATCACTCACATTCCAAGAGCCTCCAACGGACGGGCAGACATCCTCTCCAAACTTGCCAGCACCAAGGGCCCCGAGAACAACAAGAGTTTAGTACAGGAAACTGTTCATGAGCCGAGCGTTGTTCTAGCGGTTTCCCTGGCTACCGACTGGATGGACCCTATTAAGCAATATCTCAGGCACCAAGTCTTGCCGGCAGATCCGTTGGAAGCTAAAAAGATAATCAAACAAGCAGCCCATTATTCCATCACTGGTGACACTCTGTACAAAAGGGGGATAGACTCCCCCATGCTGAAATGTCTGAACTCAGTGGAAGCAGAACTCGTCTTGGTCGAGGTTCATGAAGGAATCCTAAGCCATCATGTAGGAGGAAAAGCCTTAGCCCGCAAGGTCCTTCGAGCAGGCTATTACTGGCCCACACTTCAAAATGACGCTTCAGACCATGTTAAGAAATGCAAATCCTGTCAGCTTCATGGAAAGGTCTACCAGCGACCACCAACTGAACTTCACTCGATGATTTCCCCATGGCCCTTTTACCAATGGGGCATGGATATCATTGGGAAGTTCAAAACGGCCCCTGGACAGTTAAAGTTTGTGGTAGTCGCAGTGGATTATTTCACTAAATGGGTCGAAGCCGAGGCTTTGGCAACAATCTCTTCAACCAAAATTCAAAAGTTTTTTCTCAGGCAAGTCATTGCTCGTTTTGGCGCTGTGACACCCTTGTTTTATATATTGAAAATAATTAATATTTCCAAATATAGAATACTTGCTATCCAAAAATTTGGTCTAGAAAATTTTTCCTTTTTAGTTTATACTTGCTCAATTATAAACACCTTTACCTTAATTAATAATTTGGATTCGGCTTAATAATATCTTGACTACAAAAAGGCTCTCGAGACAATGTCTTTTTAACACAATGAAACATATTCGTAACGTTTATCAAAAACATATTATTTGTCTCTTGAGTTTAAATGTACTTATAAAATATAGACTTGTTGTCGAATCCTTTTGAACCAAAATCAGAGTATGCAGAAGTAAAATAATACTTGTGGGGCACTGCTGAGGTAAAGTAAACATCATATATATATATATATATCATAGTATAAAAACATCCCCACTAGTATCTAGTAGCAAGTCACAAAGTTGAGATAGCAAGTTTTTGGTAAAACATATACATAACCAGCTGCTCAAAAATAAACCTCACTCTAAGACCTCTCAAAAATATGTACAATATATCACAAGACCAAAATAGAAGTCCTAGAGCAGGTCATCCATGTCCTCAGCAGCTCCTCTGATCCTCTGCAACTCTATCCCTAGACCTAGGATCCAAAACATCTATGCTATGAAGGCTCCTAGGAACCAGCAGGTCCACCTCTAGCAGAAACAGTAGGCTCGACGAGCACCTCCTCCTCGTCCTCATCCTCCACGGGATCCTCCTCGACCTCGCCCGACTGTGCCGAGACCCCACCACTAGGCCTAGGATCTGCAGAAGCAGTCCTCTCAAAATCAGTCGGACCAGGAGAAGGATTCTCCTCAGTAACAACTCTATGGGAAGAAGGATGAGTACGAGTGGCAGCTCTAAAACGAAAACTATGAAATCGACGCACTGGTCGAGCCGGGGGTGGTCCTCTATATGTATAAAAGGGTTGAACATGCATAGTATAGACTAAAGGGATCCTAAATCTACGAGGTCGCACCCGAACCAGAGGGTTAGGGTGGTAGAGAGTGATCTCCACCTCCCCCTCAAAGGTGGCTCGGTGCTCCTCGTACGTCCATATACCACTAGGGATAGGGCATATCTCGTGCAGGCTAGGTATCTGGCCATCACCTAAACAGGGCATAGGGAGTAAGTATACACATATACATAATCAATAAAGACTAAAATACAAACACAAGTATATCAGGGATAGACAATAATGCAAATACATATAAGCACACCAATTTTCAACATTATATCTCTTATAATGCAGGTGGCATGATGCATGATTTCTATCCATAACTGAGGCCTCCACTATTAGTCCATCTTGGACGTCCATCCAATACACCAGTGTGTTCCCAGAACACTAACATACGTTCCCAGAACGTATGTCAAACCATACTTGGATAAATAAACATCACTCCCAGAGTGTGTATCACGTTCCCGGAACGCACAAAAACCATGTCCCAGACACTGGCCACATTCCTAGAATGTGTCATCAAGTAGGTTACAAATTTGGTACTCCCGGAGTACCCTCCTCATATTCCCAGAATATGATAATCGTTTCCTACCAACCTATCTCCCATTCTCTATGCATGAATGCACAATTATTAAGGTTGGTTTTTATCTTTACTTTAATTATTGTGATTTAGAAATATCTCAATTTCTCTTTTGAATGATTAATTTGAGGTATAACCTTTGGCACAAAAATTCATCCATGAATTAACTTAAAAACATACCATTAGGCTTGGATTGGGAAAAACTTAACCAATGGTATCCACTTTTCACTTAAAAGACTTAACTTTTATTTTTCAGTTTCAGGTACTAACCGGTTACAGTCTCAGGCTAACCGGTTAGAATTACAGACCTGAACTCATTAACCATTGAAATTCAGAAAACCCTTTTTCTTGAATTCTCTACCCAATCCATAAACAGAGTCTTAGCTTTGTTATATACCTCAAATACCACTGATTTCATCATTCAAAAGTCTAATTCACAACTCAATTCCAATTAAGCATAATTTCCTCTTGAAATTATCTTATAATATTAAGGCATTGACTCCTCCATTACAATCTGAAGCAAACAGTATTTATCAACATGTTTTCAGATTGATTTCAAGTGAAATTAGAGTATAGACTTGAGTGAAATTGATAAGAACACAAGGCCAATTTTAGAAATTCATTTTTCTTTGAAAATTTACAGTATCTAACCGGTTACAAATTTCGAATAACTGGTTAGATTATGCAGGCTGTACACTGAAAAATGAGGTTTTGCATACCATTCTTTCTAATACTAAAATCTAACCAATTTCAACACTCAATAGAGTTCACATACCTTAATTTAAACATGTTCAACCACAGAAACATATTTCATTTGCATGCATTCAATTTAGAGCATCAAATTGCATAAAAACCCACATAAACACAATTTAATACCACAAAACTCATAATAAACATTTAGATTATGATTCCATCATCAAAATCACTTGCATGCAGATTGTCAATCTTGCTCAAAAAGAATTGAGTCACAAAATTGGCCTCCAAGCCTTTTTAACCTTTTCACATAATGCCCTTTTGAGTCTTTGTTGACTCAAATCCTAAAACACACGATTTTAGTCTAAATCTAGTATAAGGTAAACTTCTACCATACCTCAAAGTCGTGTTTGATGAGTATAATCACTGAGATTGAAGAAAATCCACAAACTCCATAGAAATTCTAGGTTCTGCTCTCAACCACGTTTTTCAGTAACAGGGTCCAAACACCAGGGATTTTGACATAGAGATTGACCAAACAATTTAGGGAAAACAATTAGAACTTGCTCTAGGTAACATGCACTAAAGAATTGAAGTGATTTGAGGCTTAAAAGTTATCTGTACTTACCAAAATCAAAGCTTAAACCCAGCTTCCAGAAACAAGAAAAACACAGAATCAGCTTTCCAACTTCAACTTCCAAGATCGATTTCTCCTCACACAAGAACTCTCTGCTCACGATTTTTATGTCAAAACAAATCCCTTGATTCAAGCTTTGTGAAGGTGTATCACTCACTCTCCAACACTCAGAAACGAAGAAGAATTACTCTAGACGAATTAGAAACCCTAACAGAGCCTCCCCAACACCAAACTCAGAAAATCAACCCCAATCCTTCAACAATCCATCCTTTTATAGAGAGATTAGGTTGACATGCACAATGACGCGTGTTTTCCACTAATCTAGAGTTGATTTCGTGGCAAATTCGTGGATTAATCAAGTGATTACTCATCAAACGCACTAACCCAGTTTTTGGGTTCATCGTGTAACCGGTTACAGGGCATTACTAACCGGTTAGATCAGTGTAAAATTTAAAAATTAATACTTTTAAAACTTTTCCCTCCAAGAACCTTTCTAATATTACATTTGGGTCCTAATCCAAGGACTAAAATGCAATATCCATATTTTTGTATATATTCACCATATAAATTTCACATATTTTTATATTTCAAGGCTAATTAAATACAAATATAAACTTGGAAAATTTATAGAAATTAATAATAAAATTTCCTTATTATCCAGGAGACGAAAATTAGGGGTGTTACAGGCGTCCCGCAAACTATGGTAACCGACAATGGCACCCAGTTCACTGCCAAGGTCTTCCAAGAATTGGTGGACCACTTCCACATTGACCACCATTTCTCGTCTGTCGAGCATCCGCAGACAAATGGGCAAGCAGAAGCAGTGAACAAGATTGTCATTGATGGTATAAAGAAAAGGCTACTAGAAGCGGAAGGGTCATGGGCTGATATTCTTCCTGAGGTCCTATGGTCAATTCGTACGACCATACACACCTCCACATGAGAAACCCCATTCAGACTCACGTACGGTTGCGAAGCGGTATTACCCATCGAGACTCGGATTCCCACATTCCGAGTGACGGAGCGCCCGGTCGAAGTGAATGATGGATTGATTAAAGAAGAACTAACTTTCAGTGATGAAATCCGAGCCCTTGCGACAGCCAAAGAGAAAAGGGCAAAAGAAAGGCAAGCCCGAGAGTACAATAAATGGGTGGTCCCCAGGAGTTTCACAGTCGGGGTCCTAGTCCTCAGGCAAGCTGACATTGGATTGAAAAATGCCAGAGAAGGAAAGCTGGCCAGAAACTGGGAAGGACCCTACAGAATCACCTCAAAAACAGGATCAGGAGCGTACCGGCTGGAGACGCTAACAAAGCAACAGTTAAACAACACTTGGAATGCCACAAAACTCAAGCCCTACTACAGCTGAAAACATTTGGAACCCCACAATCACCCTTGCAGAACTTCAACCTTGGTTTTAAAATTTTGTTGTTTCACTTTTATCTACTTTGTCGTCATTTATTTTAGCATCTCTATGTTTTAGTCATTTCAATGCTTTTTGCACTTAACATTCACTACTTGTAGTCAGTTGAAGGAACTTAATGAAGAACTTTTTTACAGCATTTCAGTCTCAAATTTTCTTTCTATTAACGTACTAACCCTTTCCTCTTGGCTCGCCACCGAGTCGAACTGGGTTGTTTATACATGTCCTTCCAACAGGGACTTATAAACTGAAATAACAAGTACTTTAAGAGATGCCCGGCTAAAAAGCTTAACAGTTTTTGCAGCCAAGGACTGAGGATCCCACCTTGGCAAAAGGTTGGCGATCCGAAATCTCGATAACAGTTAATAAAGAGGGAAAAAGATAAATCTCATCCACATTGGAACCACGAAGATAAAAAGGCATAATGAATTGCAAATTTAAAAAGTAATCAAGTCTTAACATACGGATTAAATTACAAAAGGATCAACATCTTCACTGAAACTACAAGGAAATGAAAAGAAAGGGACTACTCCTCATCTTCTGAAAGCACAATCGACGACCCATCAAAATCCTCTTCATCCTCATTGGCCAAGTCCAATGGATTCGGAAGGTTGGGGGCCGACAAATCCACCACCCTGTCCCCTCGGCTATAGTCAACAACTCGACCATCCACAATCCCAAAGTTCGGATCGGCTCCTACAACTCGAATCCCGGGATTCATAAAGCTCAGTTGCTGCACGGCATTGACAAAGGAATCGGTCGTCGCATGATCCCAATTGAACTAATTCCTCTTCGCCAAAACCTTGTGCTTCAATACCTTCCGACGCGTCTTAGCAAGATCACCTTGCAAACGGGTCACTGCATTCTCAGATTCAGTCAGTCGGTCCTGCACCCCTTCCAATTCTGTATTTCGGCGACGAGCCTCAGCCAGCTCCCCTCGGGCAACCTGCAGCAACCTTTCCGCTTCAGCCTTCACTCCAGCAGCATCTTCCTTAGCTTTCTCAGCAGCTTCCCGAGCTTTCTCGGATTCATCGAGGTTCCTATGAAGCTCGGTATTAGCCTCCGTTAATGCTCGGGTACCAGCCTCATACTCTTTGATTTGGGTAAGAAGAACTTCCATTTGCAGGGAGGAAGCCCTCCTTTTCTCCTTCTCAGCCGCTGAAAGAGCTGCGCTGATGTCTTCAGCATTTTCAGCAA
This sequence comes from Crotalaria pallida, assembly GCA_037953625.1. Classification (NCBI taxonomy): domain Eukaryota; kingdom Viridiplantae; phylum Streptophyta; class Magnoliopsida; order Fabales; family Fabaceae; genus Crotalaria; species Crotalaria pallida. The sequence goes on from CM075649.1 coordinate 30,342,726, forward strand.
TGTGAAAGGCATAGCTCGCCGCCCTCAGCATATTCTTGCCTAACACTTCACAATTATTTTTCAAAGTATTGGCAGATTGGTCCGATAGCCTCTTCTTGTCATTAGGAGTGTAAACCAAATTCACAAACTTTTCTCGCAACTTCCGAGCCCAAACGGTCTCCTCATTAGGATCAGATATATCAAACCACAAGTTTTTCTTTTCCGAAGACTTCAACGGTTTCAGCAAGTCAATAGCTTTACCTTTTCCCTTATCCAGCCTGGCCCTCTTAGCCAAAGGTACTCGGTCTTCCTCCTCTTCTTCCTCGTCAACATTGACAAGGGGAATCGTAGTAACAACATTGGCGGCACGAACAGAAGGTGCCGGGATATCCTGCACAACCTCAGCATCAGAAGGCGGTGCCGAAGCAACAGTTACGGATTGGGTAGCCTCGCTGGAAGCGGCCATACTCGGAGACCCAGCTGCTTCACCCGACCTAAGCCTGGCAAGCTCTCTCATACGAGCAGCGGCCTTGTTCGCCTTAGACATTCTAATTGCAAAAAAGTCCTAAAGAGTAGGGTTAAAAAAAAGTTACCAAGTTCAGCTTGCACAAGTTCTTTTGGCAATATAACAATATTCTTAATGTCGACCTGGCCGTTCGTTTTGAGATACTTATAAAAAGTATCACAAGTATGCCTCTCTGCATCCGACAGCTCTTTGTGATAATGGTATTGATACAATTTCGGGTGCCTATTGAAGAACTCGGGAGACCAGGACAGGGGAAACCGAGGCTGATCGCCTTGCATAAACCAGCAAACCCCCTCATCGCCAAACTGGTACTTAAAAAACAGCGGTTTAAAAGTCTTCCAAGAATCGGTGAACTTAGCAAAAAGGGCATGGTCATTGCGAGCTTTCAATGACACCCACACCCTCTTCGTCGACCCTTTCTCGAAAACATTTATTTGGGGGACGTATAACCAAAGAAACGCTCGGATAGAGCAAAACAGTCTTAGCGCCTCACAAAACCTCTGGAACGCTCGGGCAAAAGCCCAACCACTAGGATGTAGTTGGGAGGGAGCTAGGCCCAGCCGCCGCAACAGAGCAATTTCAAACGCCGAGAAAGGCATCTTGATGCCTAACCTCATTACGACCTCCTCATACATAAAGAATTCTTTACGGTCATTCCCAATCAAGGTGCACACTCGGTCATTAACTGTCGGAGCACTAATAGCATAGGAAGTCCCAGCATCATCTCCTGGACAAGGGAGCACATGAGCTCGGATATGACTGAGGTTGTTGGCAACCAAGTCCGATCTGGTGCTGAGCACTTCCAAATCAACCCAGTCGTAAGCTTCGGCATTGGGCGGTACAGGAATTTCATGTGGATGCGAGATGCACCGACGAACCATACCTGGGGAAAGGGAACATGACTCGGCGTCAGAATCTATAAAATTACCATCCCCAGATACCTTAACCCTAGTTCGATTCACCCTATAGCCGAGCCAACTACACCTTCCCCTAACCTTTATGGCTTTTCCCCAGAAAGGTTTTTACCAAGAACGCTTCGAGGATCGTGACGCTATCTGCTCTCGTTCCTCCGCCAATTGATACGCTAACCGTCTACTTTCCTCCTTTGCGGAATTTTGGGGAAATTCCACAGCTAACGGTGTCTCCACCGTAGGATCCGCCACTCGGTGGCAGAAAGGTGATGGTAGGAAATCTAACATTTTTGTTCCAGAAGAGGAAGATGACGATGAAGAAGAATCGTCAATATCACTCAGATTCAAAACCATAGACCACTTCTCATACCATGACCACTTGCTACCCTTAACTGTAACTCTAAAAAACCCAGAAGAAACCCAGAAAAACCAAGAGAAATCAAGGAAAGCTTAAAGAAAACTAGAAAACCAGGCAACTTAGAAACCCAGAAATGAACAGTCCAACGGAAAAAGAAAGGAGAAAGACAAAAATACCTGTGATGAGGAAAACTAACACAAACTGGTTAAGCACAGCAAAGAGGAGCAACAACGTCAAGAGAAAGTAATGGGAAGAAAATGGCGTGAATGTGACTGAGAAAGAATATGGAGTCCTAGAAAAGAAAAATCGCAGGGAGCAGATGAGTAGTCAGGGTGCAGAAGAGTTTGGAAGAAATGAAAAAAGGAAAAACGAAGAGGCAATTAAAGTTCAAAAAGGAACTTCCCCCCACGTTTTCTAAGTAAATGGGCCTGACAACAAAAGCCCAATGCTTCATTGAGCCACAAAAAAGAAACGTGGCGCTTAGGCATAGGCCAAAGTTTTGGAAATCCCAAATATCAACATGCGCAATAATGGCATAACTGACACATAGGACACGTGTCAGCTGGAAGGTACTCAAACATCCTTTTGACCAGATGAAAGGACAGTGGAGCACACTGAGGATAAGAAGGAACACAGGTCATTACCTCACCCTTATCCGGGCACTCGGCCCACTCTGACCTCATCCGTAAAGTAAAGAAATCTCAGCTCGGCTCAAGACTCAAACAGTCTTACCGAGCTAGGGGCCTTGTAACATCCCAAATTTTAAACCTAAGTGCAAATAAATTAATAATAGTTTGGAATAATTGAGATAATAATAATAAAACCATAAATAGATATTAAAAGAAGAGTTCAAACATTAGAAAATATTAATAATAATAATATTGGTTTAGGAAAGGAAGAAGTAGTAAATTGAAGTTGGGATCAGGCCGGAAAAATAGATAATTCGGTACTAAAACATAACATAGGATAGAAAATCAAAATAAAAGATTTAAGAATCCAAACACAATTTCCACCGTTGGATATGAAGACATGATTTTTAGGAGGTTGCTCGTCAAATTTGAGCAAGATCCAACGGCGCACGAAGAAGTTATGGCTATTTGAAGTTGGGGAGAAAATAGCTGAAAAATAGGAAAATGAAGTAGCAGTATCTGTACATTTCGCTTAAGCGAAAACCGTCGCTTAAGAGAAAACATGAAACTTCACCACTGAAGCCATTTCGCTTAAGCGAAAAGCGTTCGTGTCCACTATTGAAGCTAATTCGCTTAAGCGAATAAATTTCGCTTAAGCGAAAATGGTCTGACTGGCTTTAAAACGCGTGGAGACCTCTTCTCCACTCACTCTCCCCATTGTTTCTCTCTCCCTCCGATCTCCCTCCCTCCTCCGACGTCACCACGAGCCACCACCACCCAAGGCCGCCGCCTCCTTGGCCTTCCTCCCTCCTCTATAGATCCACTCCTTCTCTCTCTCTCCTCTCTTGTTTCTCTCTCTCCCTCTCTCACTCTCCACCGCCCACCTTCCTACTCTCCGGCCGCCACCGCCGTGAGCCGTGGCCACCACCACCGTGAGCCTCCCCATCCCTCTCTCTTCCTTCCCTTGGCCCTTCTCTCTCCTTCCCCTTTGGCCGAGCTCTCTCTCTCTCCACGGATCTCACCGACGCCGTCATCGACCCGTGATCGTGCCGGGCTCGTGTCGGGAAACTCGAAGCTCGAAGCTCTTGCCTCGGCCCAGTCGCGATCGTTCCCGCTAACGAGGAGCAACACCGACACCGTTATCGTCGCCGAGCCAAAATCCAGGTTCTATTTAAAAGCCCGAGGTAAGAGGGTTCGCGTTACCTTTACTTGAGAAGTAAATTCTAGGATGCTATAGTGGTAGCTAAGAATAGGGTAATTAAAAAGTATGTTAATGAACCTTAGGGTACTCCCCGTTGATATAGATAAAGTAAATAAAATTGTTACTAGAAACCATACCTTAGGGAATAAAATGTATTTACCTAGAATAAGGTCCGGAATGAATGAGTGTAATGTATGTGCATAGAATCAGGTCCGGAGTGAATGAGAGTGTTAGGATATCAAAAGAGTTAATATAGAATGAAAATGTAGAAAGGCACAAAATAAAACCAAGGGGAATTAGTTAGGGAGAACCAACGAAACGTGAGAGTAAAAGAATATAGAGAAATTGTGATAGGCAAGGAGAGAATGATTATTAAAACTAAATGTAAGGTAAAAGAGGAGTTAAAATACAAAAACCATAAGGAAGCGCGGAGGGGACTTAGTTAAGAGTTGTCGGGTAATAATGGAATAGGAATAAAATACTAAACTAAATTTTAAATATAAGTAGGTAATAAGTAAAGAATTTAATGAAAAGATAATAATACAAGAAGATGGAGTGTAATAGCGGTAGATAAACAGAGTAGAGTACTATTATAGGGAAAATAAGTGAATAAGTAAATAATAGTGTGTGAGAGAGGAATCATAGAATTAATTAAGAATTTGCAAAACGGAAATTTAAAATATAATGACTATACTAAAGCTAAGTAGAGTTAGATAGACATTAGGATGATTAATAGTAGAAAAAGGAAAAGAAAGAGAAATACTAAATTAGATGTAAAAGAAAATAGGAAACCGGTAGAAGAAATTAATAAAAAGATACTAAAGCAATAAAATAAACAATATGATGATAAGCCACAAAGTAAAGTTGGATAAAAGCGAGAGTAATTAGTAAAAAGAAAGAGATTAAAGTAGAAAACGAAGGAAAATGTGATAAGTCATAAACGAAAATAAAGAGTAAAAGATTGAGATAAGCATAAAAGAGTTACTTAAATTATAATAAGAGAAAAGATAAATAATTAAGAAAGAAAAGAGAACGGCTGATTGTCTGTTGTACTCAGTCGTAATAAAAGAAAAGAATGGTATCGATGGCAGACGGGAGGAAGCCACTGTCATCACTAAAAAGAAATAAAGGAAAAGAATGGATTCGATAGCAAGCGGACGGAAGTCCCTGTTATCACTAAAAGAAATAAAAGAAGAGAATGGATTCGATAGCAGGCGGACGGAAGTCCCTGTTATCACTAAAAGAAATGAAAGAAAAGAATGAATTCGATAGCAGGCGGACGGAAGTCCCTGTTATCACTAAAAGAAATAAAAGAAAAGAATGGTTTCGATGACAGGCGGACGGAAGTCCCTGTCATCACTAAAAGAATTAAATGGTGGGGTGGCAGGCGGTCGGTAGACACTGTCACCAGTAAAGAACAAGCCAACTCAGAAGGAAGTTAACCATGTGGTTGATTCAATAAGGGTTCAGGAACAAACTATTGACGGTAGCATTCCTGCTGACAGAGTTGAGGAATCTGAATTGCATCCTCTTGTGGTGGAAGCCAAGGAAATAGAACAGAAAAGTCAGGAAGTGGTCCTGACACAGCCTGAGAAGGAGGGTATGGCCCCACAAAAGGAAGAGGAATGGAAGACTGTGATGACTAGAAGGAAGAGTGCACAATTAATGAAGGATGGTGTTGGTGAGATAAAGAAAGGGGATGGGAGTGGTTCTGCCCTTCAACCCTCTGATGGATAGTCTAGCTATTTGGAATATAAGAGGGATCAACCACCCTCAAAAGCAAAAGGAGCTAAAAAGGTTGATCAGTAAGTTCAATGTAGGTTTACTAGCAATCCTAGAAAATAAGGTCAGGTCCTCTTCTTATGATGGCTTGAGGCAGAAACTTTTCCCTGGTTGGGGGTCTTTCATCAATTTAGATGTTTGCCCTATTGGTAGAATATGGGTTGTTTGGAGATTGGATATGTTTTCTGTTAGTATTTTGTATAGTGGAAGCCAATTGGTTCACTGCCAGGTGCAACAGATTTGTGGCCAGCAGGTATTTTTTGTAACTTTTATTTATGCTAGCAATGATCCTGATCAGAGAGTTGATGTGTGGGATTTTTTAAATCATACAAGTAGTAGTATGGGTCAGCCTTGGTGTATTGTTGGGGATTTTAACACTTTCCTTGAGCCTCAAGAAAAGCTGGGTGGTCTGCCAGTCTTTGTGGACCAACTGGCTGATTTCAGGAATTGTGTGAGGGATTCTCATCTTGAGGACATGAAGTTCTCTGGTTGCTATTTTACCTGGTCAAACAAGAAGCAAGCAGAAGATAGGATCTATGTTAAATTAGATAGAGCCTTGGTGAATTATCACTGGATGTCTTTATGGCCTAATGCAGAAGCAGTGTTTCTTAATGAAGGCATTTCAGACCACTCTCCTGTGGTGATTGACTGGAAGCAGCAGATGATTAAGAAATCCTCCTCCTTCAAATTTTTCAACATGCTAGCTAAGGATCAGGAGTTTCTGAATATTGTTCAGGAAGCCTGGAATATTAGGGTGGAGGGCTTTGCTATGTACAGATTAGTTCAGAAGCAAAAGAGATTGCAAGGTCCTCTGAAGGAGTTGAATAAGAGAAAGTATTCTGACATTGAGAAGAAAGAGCAGGTCTTCAGGCAAAACCTTGAGAGAATTCAGAGTTTGCTTGCTAATGATCCTGGGAATATCCATGTCCAGAAGCTTGAGAGAGAAGCAAGGAGTGATTACTTAAGCATTGCTAAAGCAGCAACCAGTTTTTTGCAGCAAAAAGCCAAGGAAAACTGGTTGAGGGATGCTGACCAAAATACCAGATTCTTCCAACTCAATCAGGGCCAGAAGGTACAGAAACAGAATTTTATCTGTTATTGATGATCATGGTGTGCAGAGAACTAAACATGAGGAGATTTGTAAAGTGTTTGAGGATTATTACTCAAACCTCTTTCAGGAAGCAAGATCTGTCTGGAATATCACCAATGAGGAGATTATGCAGGGTAAGACTTTATCATCTGACCTTCAATTGCATTTAATCAGACCTGTAACTGATGATGAGATCAAGGATAGTTTCATGACCATGGGTAGTAACAAAACCCCTGGCCCTGATGGCTATGGAGCAGAATTTTATAAGCAGGCATGGGATATTATTGGCTCAGATGTTAGAGAAGCTGTGAAGGAATTTTTTGTCTCTGGTAATTTGTTGAAGGAAATTAACACTACCTCTTTGGTGCTGGTTCCCAAGATTGATTGCCCTAATGTTGCTGCAGATTATAGGCCCATTGCATGTTGTAATTCAATTTACAAATGCATAGCAAAAATTCTATCCAAAAGGCTGCAAGTTGTCCTGCCTATTCTAGTTCAGGATAATCAGTCAGCCTTTGTCAGTGGCAGGAATATTATTCAAAATATTCTGATCACACAGGAATTGTTGAGGTTGTATGGTAGGAAGCATGTCTCTCCAAGGTGTTTGATGAAGGTTGACTTGAGGAAGGCTTATGATGTTGTCAACTGGTCCTTTATTCAGAACACTATGCAGACTTTGAATTTCCCTTCCAAATTCGTAGATTGGGTAATGACCTGTGTCTCAACTGTGACTTTTAAGCTGGTTTTAAATGGATGCTCTTTTGGGAGTATCAGAAGTAAGAGAGGCTTGAGGCAAGGGGATCCTATGTCCCCTTTGCTCTTTGTGCTGGTAATGGAGATGCTCACTAGGAAGTTGCAAGCTGCCACTAATGTCAGGGGGTTTAAATTCCATCCTTTATGTAAGCAGATGAAGCTTGTGAATTTAGCGTTTGCGGATGACATCATGCTCTTATGTGGTGCCAATGATTCCAGTGTTCAGATTATGATGACTGCTTTTAATAGCTTTTCTGAAAGCTCTGGCTTGTATGCTAATCAGTCAAAATCACATATCTACATGGCTGGTATTGAGGAAAGCTTGGAAAACAGACTACAAATTCTTACTGGTTTTAACAAAGGTATCTTTCCCTTCAGGTATTTAGGTCTTCCAATTTCAGCTAGGAAATGGAACTCTCATACCTGTCAGCTTCTGGTGGATAGGATCACTAAAAGAATCAATTCTTGGGGGTCTAGGAATCTCTCTTATCAGGGTAAGGCACAATTGATTAATTCAGTTCTTCTATCAATGCATGTGTACTGGGCTAGTGCTTTTATAATCCCAAGGTCTGTTATGAAAAAGATTGAACAGAAATGTAGGCAATTCCTATGGGGTGAGAACCAGATGGGTAGAGCTAAGGCTGTAATTGCTTGGGATATTTGCTGCAGATCCAAGAAAGCTGGTGGCCTTGGCTTTAAGAAAATCATTCAGTGGAATCATGCTTCCCTTGGTAAGCAGATTTGGCATCTGGCTTTGAAGAAGGACATGCTATGGGTGAAATGGATTAGCACAGTTTATTTGAAAAACTGTGAGTTTTGGGATTACCAGATTGCTGGCCATGAGAGTTGGCATTGGAGATAGATAATTAAGTTGCGGGACAGATTCAGATCAGCTTATATAAATGGAACTTGGAGGGGCAATGTTGATTACTCGGTTAAGCAGGGTTACTCATACTTGCTTGGTGATCAAGTAACAGTGTTTTGGTACAGACCTGTATGGAATCCCTCATCTATTCCCAAACACTGTTTTATTCTTTGGTTGGCGGTTCATGATAAGTTGAAAACTAAAGCCAATATGATGACCTTTGATGATGCGGACCCTACTTGTGTTTTATGTAATGACAACTTTGAGGATAGGGACCATTTATTTTTTGATTGTTGTTGGAGCAAGGAACTGTTGGAGCTCGCTAGTACTTGGATTGGTTTGAACAATTGGCGCACTAATTTCGGCAGCTGGCTACACTGGTTGACTTATGGATACACACACAAAAAGCAACGGTCCATGATATATGCAACAATGGCTGCTGTTGTTTACACCATTTGGATGGAAAGAAATCGACGAATAGTTGTGGGAAAAGCTACAAGCTCGTCTCATGCTTTCAGCTTAATGAAGAAGGCCTTAGCTACTAGATTTTATGTTTATTTTGATTCTTTTACAAATTATTGCAATAATGTAATTGCTCAGAGAATAATAGCTGAACTTTAATTTCTTTGTGTTTGCCTTGACTTGCAACCCTACATAGTAGGTGGGTAAGTAAGGCAGCACTTTATAGGAGTTGATGTACAATTTTGTTTGGTTTGTTTAATGAATTTTTTCGTTTACCAAAAAAAAAGTAGAGTTAGATAGACATTAGGATGATTAATAGTAGAAAAAGGAAAAGAAAGAGAAATACTAAATTAGATGTAAAAGAAAATAGGAAACCGGTAGAAGAAATTAATAAAAAGATACTAAAGCAATAAAATAAACAATATGATGATAAGCCACAAAGTAAAGTTGGATAAAAGCGAGAGTAATTAGTAAAAAGAAAGAGATTAAAGTAGAAAACGAAGGAAAATGTGATAAGTCATAAACGAAAATAAAGAGTAAAAGATTGAGATAAGCATAAAAGAGTTACTTAAATTATAATAAGAGAAAAGATAAATAATTAAGAAAGAAAAGAGAACGGCTGATTGTCTGTTGGACTCAGTCGTAATAAAAGAAAAGAATGGTATCGATGGCAGACGGGAGGAAGCCACTGTCATCACTAAAAAGAAATAAAGGAAAAGAATGGATTCGATAGCAAGCGGACGGAAGTCCCTGTTATCACTAAAAGAAATAAAAGAAGAGAATGGATTCGATAGCAGGCGGACGGAAGTCCCTGTTATCACTAAAAGAAATGAAAGAAAAGAATGAATTCGATAGTAGGCGGACGGAAGTCCCTGTTATCACTAAAAGAAATAAAAGAAAAGAATGGTTTCGATGACAGGCGGACGGAAGTCCCTGTCATCACTAAAAGAATTAAATGGTGGGGTGGCAGGCGGTCGGTAGACACTGTCACCAGTAAAGAGATAAAGGAATAATAAAGGTAAACGGCTGATGGTCTTTTGGACTCAGTCATAAGGAAAAAGGAAAAGATAAAGAAAAGGAAAAAGAAAAAGAAAAGGAAGAGAAGAAGAAAAAGAAAAGAAAAGAGAATGTAAGAATAAGTAAGGAACTAGAAGAAATTAATTAAATGAATAACATACATTAATAATTATGTAGGCTTAGTTATTTACTATGTCTTCTTATAGGATTTATCTTTTTAAGTTCTGTGTAACGCTACCCTTCTTGCTATATTTTTACAGGTACGGAAGCGGAGCTTACACTGTTGCGGGCCGAACTGGAAACCCTCCACCACGTGGAGTGTGGTTATGATACCAAGAGGGGATTTTGTTTTTTTTTATTACATTAAAAACTGTTATTTTTTTGTAATTTACAATATGTGTAGTTACATGCCCTGAAACTGGTACTAATCGAGCGTTAGGATCTGAACTGGTTTTTAATCTGTTGTGTTTATGTTTTTAAACAATTCTGGACTGACAGGTTTAAAGAAGAAATTTTTGGGAAGTCCGAAAAACAGAGGAAACTCTGCCGGATTTTCGTAAAACCTTTCATAAGAAATCAAATTCTAAAATGAATTTTCAAACTCTGATTTTATTAAAATTTAAAATTAACTAAATCAAGTGAGGATGTTATAGGGCTCATGTGGTGGACCGACCTTCGGTCCTACCCTTGCGATACCCAGCCGACCAGAATAATCTATTATACAGACTGCATCTATCCAGGCCGAGCATTTATTCAAGGACCCACCCTAGCGACCTTGGACCGACCACAAGGGCTTTACCCCTTAAGGGTCCGAGCTAGGGGCGCGTGGATCTAACTTGCCACAGGGATAAGACCCTCTAATACAGGATAAGGATGAATGACTCATCCCCTATCCTAAATGGGACACGTCAGCTGCCTTGCTGGACCTCCGTACAGGCCCATAAGGTACAATGCCACCCCTATAAATAGCTGTCTCCAACTAGGGGCTCAGGTACGTTCTCTCACTCCCTAATCGCACATTTGCACACACCAGTGATTAGGGAAACCCTAGCTATCCCAACTGGATACCTAGAATACCAAAGAAATCACACAGCAACATCAGATCATCCTCTAGCTCTTAGATCTTTCAATATCCTTGAGCTAAGGACAGGTTTTAGACACTACAAATAAAATATGAAAAATTTGATTGAGGAACAAAAAGGGAAAATTTCATTAGGCTTCCAAGGCTTTTTGAAAAAAACCCTACTTTTTTTAACCTAATTTTTTTTAATAAAAAAATATAGCATATCTATTCCAAACAACCTTATGAATAATAAAATTTTGTTAATGGCCCAATAACCATTGATAACCACTTTTCACATAATAGCTTCCATCAGACTTGCCAACCCCGCTATCATTAATTCTGCCAGCTTTAAGGAGATTCCTAACTTTGATGATTTGCTTATAGTGCCAACTATAACTGATTTTAGCCTCATGATCCCATAAATTCTAGTTCTTTATGTAAATACTATTGATCCAATTTTCCCAATGTGTATCTTTTTTATCAATAATTTGTCAAACCTATCTACCTATTGTTGCGCAGTTCCAAATAATAAAATTATGAAAATTCAATCATTCATGCTTCTTCTGCTTGCAAATCATATCTCATCTCACTAAAGCATTGTATCTGCCATCCTTCTTCACTCCCCAAAGGAATCTTCTACAAATTTGTTCAATACCTCTTAGCACTTTTTTAGGGATGATGAACATAGCTGCCCAATATGTGTGTAAGGTGAGCAAAGCTGACTGAATCAATTTAGCCCTTCCTTGGTAAGACAAATTTTTGGTTGCCCAATGTTGCCACCTCTTATTTATTTTATCAACTAGAGTCTGACAAGTGCTTACACTCCATTTCTAAGCTGATAGAGTGATACCGGGGTATCTAAAGGGAAAATTCCCTCTTTGAAACCCTCTTATTTCTAGGATTACATCCTGATCAGCAGACTTGACACCAACCATATATGTGACATTCTCACTTTTAATTATTTACATTAGGTTTTATTAAAATAGGTACATGAAAATTTTAGGAAAATCCGGCAGAGTTTCCTCTGTTTATCGAACTTTCCAAAATTTCCTGCTTTGGTACCTGCCCAGACCAGAACAACTTAAAACATAAAACTTATATAACTACAGCCTGTTTAATCCTAATGTCCGCTTAATAATATAACTCAAGCTCAGGGCATACAACTATTACATATATTTAAATTACATCATAACAGTCTTTAACTTAATCAAAACTACGGTCCGCTCATAACTAACAAACACTCCATGTGGTGGAGTGTTATCCTGCTCGACCTGCAATGGTGCAAGCTCCGCCTCTGTACCTGTAAGAAAAACAGCAAGAAGGGTAGAATTACACATAACCTAGGAATTAGTGTCTAACAAGGCATAATAATAACTAAGATCATACACAACTATCAATTCTATATCATAGCACACGATACACAATTACTCCCAATCAACTATTTTTCATTCTCAATCTTAATCATATTCTCAGTAATTAATTCTCTTTTTATTTCCTTTTTCTTTTATCCTTCTTTCCTTACTTATTCTTTTCTTTTCCTCGTTAAATTCTTATTACCTTTCTTTTTGACAGCTTTGCGAACCCACCACTACGCTCCCACACCGGGGCGTCTTACCACTGCACACACCATTAAATTGTGCGGCTTTCGCAACCAGTGCACCCATCCAGGCGTACTTACTTGGCCAGGCATTCGCGAAGCGTACATAATCATCTTTTTAAGTTTTTGTGAACCCACCACTGCGCTCCCACACCGGGGCGTCTTACCACTGCGCATGCCATTAAATCGTGCGGCTTATGCAACCAATGCACCCATCCCGGGCGTACTTACATGGCCTGACATCCACAAAACGCGTCGGGTACTGCGAACCCACCATTGCGCTCCCACATCGGGGCTTCTTATCGCGACGCACGCCATTAAATCGTGTGGCTTACGCTACCAATGCACCCATCTCGGCGTACTTATTTGGCCTGGCATCCGCATACCAAATACTTTAGTCTTTTATCTTATTCTCTTTCTTTAATTTATTCCATTTGTTCAACCATATTCCTTCTTTTTCTTTTTTCTTAATTCTCTTGTCCACAGGGTCACCTGACCAACCTGTGTCCAATTTCCTATCCACAGGGTCTTATGACCAACCTGTATCCTTTATCACATCCACAGGGTCTTATGACCAACCTGTATCCTTTATCACATTCACAGGGTCTTATGACCAACCTGGGATGAGTGTTCTTATTCACAGGGTCTTATGACCAACATGCGAAGTGTTCCTAGCCCATGGGGTCTTATGACCAACCTGTGCCACTTTTCTATCCACGGGATCTTATGACCAACCTGTGTCCTCTTCTCTTATCCACTGGGTCTTATGACCAACCAGTGTCCTATCTTTTTATCCATAGGGTCTTATGACCAACCTGTGCTAAGCTTTCCTGTTCACATGGTCTTATGACCAACCTGTGAAGAGTCATTCTTCTCTTTCTCTTTACTCTTATTCCTATTTCGTTTCTTATTTATTCTTTTCTTCTCTTATTTATTCTTTTCTTTCCATCTAAAATCCTTATTTTCCTCTTTTCTATTCTCTTGTACTATTCTTAACTCTTTTTCTATACTTACTCATTCTTCATTCATTCTTAATTCTTACTCTTCTTTCCTTTTACTTTATTAATTATTCTTGCTTCTCATTCATTTTCCCTTGTTCATTACTTACTTATTATTTACTGATCAATCACTCACTCCTTTATTATCGTTCCCTAGTTTCTCTTATGTTTTTCCCTACTAGTAGACTAACCCCTATTTCATGTTTACGTTCTTTATTCTAATCTCTATTAATTCTTAATTCAATCTAGTCCACTTTAGTCATTCATTTGTGATTAAGTCTTTTTGGCAAATCCTAAATTAGGTCTATCTTTTATTAATTTCTCTCATGTCTTAGTTCACTTATTTAGTCTTGTCTAGGTCTAATATATTTAAGTCCTTTGCTCTATCTTAAACTAGTTTATACATTTCAATTATCAGTTGATTTAACTTCCTACTTTCCTATTAATCAATTAGTGTTCCTTCTCTACTACCCTAAGGTCCAATCTCATTCTATTAATTTATCTATTTATTACTTACTCCTTAAGTTCTTTTCTTAAGTGTTCCTATTTCCCTTACTAGCTACACCCTAGTCCAACAACCCCTACTATCTCATTATTATCATCTTATTAAGTTTTTCATCTTTTAAAATTTACATTATTTTATCACTAACTTATCTTACATAGGGATTTACTAATATCTTTACACTATACTTTATCTCCTACAAATAACTAGCACATACACAAGTACATAACATCACACAAACATACATTCAACAATCATCACAACAATTTCAATAATCCCAATTCTAACTATTTAGCCCTATTCAAGTACATTACCCTAAGGTTTAACACTATCACGACCTATCCCTCTTAGCCATCACTATACACTAGTTAGAACCCATGCCCTAAGGACCGGTAATACCACCTCCTTACCTCAATGAAGCTAGAGAGATGGAGCCTCTGAGTCTTGGAATTTCCTCTTGTGCCCTAGATTCCCTTGAAGATTGTACTTCTTGAGTCCCATTTACTTGATCTTGTGCACTAGAATTTGGTTGGGGATTGATGATGTTCTTAGCCCTTGGAGTCTAGAGGGAGAAAACTCCCGGAGTGTATGGGGATGAGAGAGAGACGTGTGGTAGGATGAGTGATGGGGTGATGAAGCTTTGCCTTGATGCTTGGTGATGGGGATGATAATAAGTGTTGATGCTCTTGATTCTCCTTCAATGGCTCTTGAGGAAGAGAGGGTAGGAGAGAGAAATGATCTCCTTGGCCATGGTTCTAGTGAGCGAAACAAAGTGGATATAGTGGGGATGGGGGTGTTATGCGTGTGATGATGTTGATGGTGCTTGGAGTTATGGAGCTTGGGGTGTGATGGTGGGGGTGTTAAGTGATGAGCTTTTGGAGAAGAAAAAGAGAGAATGAATGAAATGAGTGGTGAAGAATGGCTCTCATGCCTTATATCTTTTCAAATTTTTATCGAACTAGTCGATTAGTCTGAAATTTTACAATTTGAAGTTGTCATTTTTTAACATTTTGGACGAATCAACTAATCGATTAGCCACTGCTAATTAGCTTTTCTATTTTTCTTCTATTTTTCCCCTATTTTCTTCTTGAAATCAAAACACCATAACTTCTTCGTTAACCGTCGGATCTTGCTCAAATTTGAAAGAAATCTTCCCTACCTACTCACCTTTACATCCAACGGTGGAATTCTTGTTTAGAGTTGTAAATCTTATATTTATAATTTTCTCTTATAACGTATTTAAAACACCAAAAATGCCGGCTCTAATCCTCGTTTCTCCTCATATTTCACCCTCTTATCCTTTGCTAAGGCTTCCTAACTACTTCACAACATTAAAAATGGTCCTACTCCATCGCCTTAACTCACCTTGAGAAAAATTATCATTTTTCTAATCCCATTATTATTTTGTTTATTCTTGGGATTAAGATTCGGGATGTTGCAATATACACATTAGATTTCTCTGGGCTTGCATACAGACCAGAACAAGCAAAGAATTCTGAAAAAGCTCTCTGTAACATCCCTAATTTTATTCCAATGTTAAATTACGAGGATAATAGATTTAGTATGTGGAAGGTGATGGAAAAGCTAAGTTAAATAATTGTACGAAGTAAAATAGCCCTCAAATAGCTAAAGTTTCAAAATATAAGGAAAAAATTAAGATTTAAATATTTAGAGCTCAAATCCCAAATTCCACCGTTGGATATGAAGTAGGAAAAATAAGAAAGCTTGCTTTAAAATTTGAGCAAAATCCAACGGGTAACGAAGAAGTTATCTCGATTTGAAGCAGGAAGAAAATAGGAGGAAATTGGAAAATGAATAAATGGGTACTGGGCAATAATACTCGAGTCTTTTAGAAAAGACTCGAGTGTTCTCAGCCTCTACTCGAGTCTTTGTGTGTTTTACAGATCTAGAATCGGGGAAAGGCAAAGCCCTCAGATTCACTCGAGTCTTTTAGAAAAGACTCGAGTATTTTTCATGAATTCACTCGAGTGATTTGGAAAAGACTTGAGTGTTTTTAGCAGATCAGCAAAAATAAAAACACGAGTTGGGGTCATTTTAACCCCAAATATCACTTTCTCACTCTTCTTTTCTCCGGCTTCTCTCTAGGGTTTTCATCCCCAATCCTTCTCCAATGTTAAAATAGCACCAAATCAAATCAAATTAACATCCCATAATCATTCCCCATCAAATCCCCATGATTTTCTATCAACAAAAACCCCAATTTCATTCTCAATCCCTCAAATCCCCAATTCCCAATTCAAAACCCTAAATCCTTCCAATCCCCATAATCACTCAAAGTTATCAAAAATTAGTGCCACAAATCACTTCCAAATCAATTCCTCGTGAATTTTCCCTCTCCAAAAAAAAAACATATTACTTCCTCTTTCTCATGAAATTCCAATTCCCTATCAAACCCCAATTTGTGTAATCGGTGGCATAGGGTCTTCTAATCATGCAAGGAAGCTTAGGAAGTGATTAAGGGCAAGGAATAGGAAGCTAAGAGGCATGGATTAGAGCTTGGTGAGGATGCTCCCTCAAAACCCCATTTTGGTTCTTGCTCTTCAAAGAGGTAAGAAGGGTTGTTCACATTACCTTTACTTAGAGAGTGAATTCTAGGATGCTATAGTGGTAGCTGAGAATAGAAAAGATTAGTTAGAATAATACACAATAGGGTAATTGCAATAGACAATAAACAAAGCTTAGGAATAAAGGAAATGAACTCATTAGATAAATTGCGAATATATGTAGTATATGATGATGTTTGTAATGTGTGAATTTAGTATGGAAATGTTAAATGAACGGATAATGAATGAGGAAACTATAGGGAAATAAAGGTAATAAATAGAGTAGGTGAATAAATAAAATAAACCCGCCAAATTATTTGTAATGCTATGTGTAAGTGAATTGTGTTGTTATGCTTGAATGCTTATATGTGAGATAATGGGTCTTAAAAATGAACTTAGGACTTAGTAAGATTAGAGGTATCACAAGCTAATGAATGAATCAGAATATTGGGTATGTGTGGGAAATTAATAAAGATAGTTAAACAAGAACAGTAATCAATTAATTAATCGAAAAGATAAGGAAATGGGTAAGGGTTTATATTGGGAAAATGATTGTGAATGTGCGAATGTTGTGAATGTTAGTTTTGTATGCTAACACCTTTAAGTGAAGATAAATAAAATGATAACAAGTCACATGATAAGACATAAATGAAAATACAGATCAAAGATAAGATACAAACATAAACGAAATGCTATAATACAAATCATGTATATGTGTTATTTCTGAAATGGAAATGTAATGTAAAGTAAAAGAAAAACAATGGGGTCTGCAGCTATTAATCGCGTATTGGGATCCACACCCATTAGGTGCACACGGTTAGGACAGGGTCCTACTAGCAAAGTAGGCCCGAATTAGCCCCAATAGGTACAAACCTCGCTCAGGAAAAATCCCCATAAGATCAAAGGCTCGTTAGGTTACGTGGATCCTACGCGACGATTAATAGCTGCAGCACCAAATATAAACATGAATCATGAATAATTGAGAATATATGAAAGTGAGTGAAGAAAAGAAAATAAAGAAAAGGCCCTAACGAGGGAAAGGTATTATGGGTCAAGAAGTCCTGAGTGAGAAGAAGTCCTATTGGGTGAAGATACCATCCTAACCAATGTACAAGCAAGAATACCTAATGGAATTATTATTTTGCTAGTAAAGCAAAAGACAAGATAAAAGTCCGATGCGAACCTGACGAGGCGTATCGGCATTAAAAGAATTAGTCGGCGCTCAGTACCGTACGGCTGGCTGAGGTTGGACTACATAATGAATACTGTAAAATGAAATAAAGAATGGAATTAAAAGAAAGCAAGCACATGAATCTTCATGTATAAGTATGCTAATAAAAATGAAAGAAAGAAAGGAAAACCAAAGATTAAAAGAATTAGAAGAAATAAATTATATGCAAGCTTTATGAATATATGTATATTAATGGAATGAAAAAAAATAAGTGAAGAAGTGTATATTAAAAGAATGTAAAAATAAGAGAAAAATTAGAACTTAATTATTTATGAAAATTTATGAATAAGGAAGATTCAGAATAGTGTAGGCTTAGTTATTTGCTATGTCTTCTTTTAGAATTTATCTTCCTAAGTCTTGTGTAATGCTACCCTTCTTGCTATACTTTTACAGGTACAGAAGCGGAGTTTACATGGGTCATGGCCGAGCAGATTTATGTTCCACTACGTGGGATATATATATATTTTGTTTTGAGTGGACTGTTATTTTGTAAAACTGAATATGTAATAGTTTTATGCCCTGAGACTAGTTCTAATCGGGCGTAGGATCATTTAAGTTGTTTGTAATATTTTTGTGTTTTATGTTTTTTAAATAATTTTGGTTTGACAGGTTTAAAAGAAGAAAACTTTGGAAAGTCCGATAAACAGAGGAAACTCTGTCGGATTCTTCCTAAGGATTTTTACAAGTATTTAAGTTTTAAAAAAGAAATTTTAAATCACCAATTTTTTTAAAACCTAAAAATTTAACTAATTAAAGTGAGGACGTCACACTCTCATTAAAATCTGAACAAATTGAGGTTTTCCATTGCAAAAAATCATTAAGTCTTTCGCAAATGCCAAGTTAACCAATTGCAACTCCTTACACAAAGGGTGAAATCTAAATTGCTTATGCTAGCCAAAAATCTTAAATTTTCTATTGAGCGTCTCCATAATCATAACAAAGATCAACATATACATAGGGTCTCCTTGAAAAATCCCTCTCCTAATTCTAAAATAACAAAACTTACAGCCATTCAGAGATAAGAAAAGAGAGGCAGTTCCAATACATGTAATAATCAAGATTGAAAACTTGCTAGGAAAGTTCAATGCTTCTAACATATTTTCCACATACCCCGATCCACCATATCATTAGCCTTCTTGATATCTACTTTCATAAAACATCTAGCATAGACAATTTTTCTCTCATATAATCTTAACAGGTCTTGACTTATCAAGATATTATGACAAATATTCCTCCCTTATACAAAAGCAGTTTGGTAATCTTTAACAATACAAGGTATCACATCTTTGAATCTTCTGCAAATGAGTCTAGTTATGCACATGGAAATTACATTACAACATGCAATTGGCCTAAACTCCTTAGAATGATTAGGAAAATCTAATTTTGTAATAAGTCTAAAAATAGTATCATTTACCTGAGTAATCATCTTGTCAGTGTAACATCCCGAATTTTAAGCCCGAAGATAAATAAATAAATAATAATTAGAATAATTAAAATGAAAATAATAAACCACAAATAGGTGTCCCAAATGAGAATTTTAACATTAAAAGATAATAATAATACTCAGCGAAATAGAGAAGAAAGGAGCGTTGAATCGAAGTTAGGATCAGGCCAGAAAATAAATAATTCCATAATAGATATAATAGCAAGGGAGGAAAATTAAAAATAAAAGATCTAAAACTCCAAACACAATTTCCACCGTTGGATATGAAGATATGATTTTTAGGAAGCTGCTCGTCAAATTTGAGCAAGATCCGACGGTGAACGAAGCAGTTATGGAGGTTTGAAGTTCGGAAGAAAATAGAAGAAAAATAGAAAAATGAATTAGCAGTATCTGATCATTTCGCTTAAGCGAAAACGTTCCAGTAGCAGCACAGATGGGGTTCGCTTAAGCGAACGGATTTCGCTTAAGCGAAAAATCGATTCGTGACAATGTTGATGCCAATTCGCTTAAGCGAATGAATTTCGCTTAAGCGAAAATCGTCGGGTTGGCTTTAAATCGAGGGGAAACCCTCATCTTCCTCACTCTCTCCCCTTGTTTCTCCCTCCTCCACCGATCTTCCTTCTTTCTCCCTCCTCCATGGCCTCCACCGCCGCCCAACACCGCCCAACACCACCCTCCACCTTGGTCTCTCTCTCCCTCCATTGAGTTCTCTCTCTCTCTCCTCCCTCTCAATCGGTTCCCTCTCCCTCTCCATCACCCACCGCCCTACTCTCCGGCCGCCACCGCCGTGAGCTGTGGCCACCACCACGGTGAGCCTCCCCATCCCACTCTCTTCCTTCTATTGACCCTTCTCTCCCTCTCTCTTTCCCTTTGGCCAAGCTCTCTCTCTCTCTCTCCCTCCTTCTCCCTCCACCTCCGTGCCACATGGCCGCCGCCACCTCCGGCCGCCACCGCCACCTCCATGAACCGCCACCACTAACCACCACGGGCCACAATCCCCTTAGCTCTCCCTCACTCATTGCTCTCACACCCATGAGCTTTCTCTCTCCTCGGATCGCACCGACGCCGTTACCGGTTAGTGATCGTGCTGGGCTCGTGTCGGGAACCTCGAAGCTAGAAGCCCTTGCCTCGGTTCAGTCACGATCGTTCCCGCTAACGAGGAGCAACACCGACGCTGTCATCATCGCCGAGCTAAAATTCAGGTTCTATTTAAAAAGCCCGAGGTAAGAGGGTTCGCGTTACCTTTGCTTAAGAAGTAAATTCTAGGATTATATAGTGGTAGCTGAGAATAGGGTAATTAAAAAGTATATTAATGAACCGTAGGGCACCCCGTTGACAAAGATAAAGTAAATAAAATTGTGACGAGAAACCACACCCTAGGGAATAAAATGTATGAGCATGGAATAAGTCCCAGAATGGATGGGCGTGTTTAGGATATTGAAATAGTTAATATAAAACAAAATGTGGGAAATTATAAAGTAAAAGCTATAGGGGAGGTAAAGGAACAAAGAGGGTAAAAGAGAGTTTAGAACAAGGAATAATGAATGCACGCGGAATAAATTAGGGAAGAGAAATAAAATGATGAATTAAGATTTAACATAAAATAAGGAAAACGATAAGAGGATTTACGAAAAGATAAGAAAACTAAGAGAGCGCATTATGAGGGAGAATTGGGTAAAATAATGTAATAAGAATTGAAAAGCCAGATTAAGTGAGTTGAGCAATTAAAAATAATATAGTTAATGAAATAGGGACAATGAGTTGGATAATTGATTGAGATGAGGAAACTGGGAAATAACTAAGAATTAATAACGGGAACTAGAATATACTATATTTGACCGTGATGATTAGAGTTGGATAAGATTGGGGGAAACTAATAAAGAGAAAAAGAATGAAATAGAAAATATAGAAAATGTGATAAGTTATAAATGAAGATGAAGGCTAAAAGGATTCGGATGAGTATAAAAGAATTATTTAAATTATAAGAAAGAGAAAAGGAAGAAAAGAAGAAAAAGGAAAAGAAATAAGGATATTTAAAAGAGTGAAAAGTAAATAACGTAATAATAAATCTATAAGTAAAGAAATGAGAGTAAAAGAGAAAAGTACAATAAATCAGAAAAAGAGAAAAGACATATAATTAAGAAAAAGGAAAAAGAGAAAGAGAAAGAAAAAGAAAGAAAGAGAAAGAAAGAAAGAAAATATAGCTGGTGCGAGCCTGAGAAGGCGTATCAGCGTCGATGCGAGCCTGGTAAGGCGTGTCGAATAAAAAGAAAAGAGAATAGAAGTCCGATGCGAACCTGAGAAGGCGTATCGGCGTCGATGCGAGCCTGGTAAGGCGTGTCGATTAAAAAGGAGACCAAAGTCCGGTGCGAGCCTGAGAAGGCGTATCGGCGTCGATGCGAGCCTGGTAAGGCGTGTCGATTAAAAAGGAGACCAAAGTCCGGTGCGAGCCTGAGAAGGCGTATCGGCGTCGATGCGAGCCTGGTAAGGCGTGTCGATTAAAAAGGAAAACTGGAAGTCCGATGCGAGCCTGAGAAGGCGTATCGGCGTCGATGCGAGCCTGGTAAGGCGTGTCGATTAAAAAGAAAAGAAAAGACGATTAAAAAGAAAGTAATAGTCCGGTGCGAGCCTGAGAAGGCGTATCGGCATCGATGCGAGCCTGGTAAGGCGCGTCGATTAAAAGGAAAAAGAATGGAAAGGAAAATGGATAAGAGAATGGGAATGGAAGAATGAAAAGAGAATTACTAATTAAAAGAATGTGAGAGTAAATGAAGGATTAAAAGAGTCTACTTATATGAATTAATGTGAATAAAGTATATGAATAATTATGTAGGCTTGGTTGTTGCTATGTCTTCTTTTAGGATTTATCTTTTTAAGTTCTGTGTAATGCTACCCTTCTTGATATCATTTTACAGGTACGGGAGCGGAGCTTACACTGTTGCAGGCCGAACTGGAAACCCTCCACTACGTGGAGAGAATTTGTGATACCCCGAGTGAATTTTATTATGTATAAACTGTTATTTCTGTAATTTATAATATGCGTAGTTATATGCCCTGGGACTAGTACTGATCGGGCGTTAGGATCTGAACTGGTTTTTTAATCTGTTGTGTTTATGTTTTTATATAATTCTGGTCTGACAGGTTTTCATAAGGAAATTTTTGGGAAGTCCGAAAAACAGAGGAAACTCTGCCGGATTTTCGTAAAATCTTTTATAAGAAATTAAGTGCTAAAAAGAATTTTCTAACTCTGATTTTATAAAAATCTAAAATTAACTACTAAAAGTGAGGTTGTTACATTTATGGTATCAGAGCAGTTTCCCTCGGCCTTGGAGTTTGGACTCACAACTCCTATTGATTACTCACCCAGCGAGTAATCAAGTTATAGTGTCAAGTCTTAGAATAGATAAATAGATATATTTAAATAAGAGTTTTTAGTCAATTGTGGAATAACGTGTTCTTTTTCCAGAACTTAGTCACCATGCCTTGGAGACGTAACCGGGATGACAGGATGGCCGCGATACTTGAGAATCTGGTCCAAATGAATCAGAATCAGGCTGAAACAGTAGCAGCAGCCGCCGCAGCAGCAGCCACCGCACTCCACCAACCATCAGATCCAATTGGTATCGATTGGCTAGCTAGGTTCAGGCAGAACGATCCGCCCAAGTTTGAAGGTGGCTACAATCCTAACGCAGCACTGAGATGGCTCCAAGAATTGGAGAAGATTTTCCGCACCATGTCACCGCCTGCGGAGCAGATAGTCCTTTTGGCGGCATACATGCTCACTGGAGAAGCAGAATATTGGTGGGAGCATGTACGAAGAGACATGGAGAGTTCCAACCGGGAGATTACTTGGGACTTCTTTAAGGAGGAATTTCTCGGAAGGTACTTCCCAGAAGATGTTCGCCGAGAGAAAGAACTAGCATTTCTGACCTTAACACAAGGAAGTATGAGTGTTAGGGAATATGCCGCACACTTCGAAGATCTCATCCGGTATTCTGGAAGCTATAGGCATGCTGATGGAAGAACTAAGTGCATCAAGTTCGAAGCAGGACTTCGCACGGAACTCAAGGTGGCTTTTGAGTACCAGAACGTAGATAATTTGGCTCAACTGGTAAATATGGCTAGCACTTATGAGAAGGGATTGGGGCAGTGGACATCTGAGGATAGGAACAGGATGATATAGTGGGCTGAAGGTTCTAGCAGAGGCAATGTACCGGTTCAGGAATCCGATACACAAGCCGACATCAACGCTATGGCAATGGTGCCAATGGACACAGCTCCAGACATGAATGCCCCGAGAAACAGGCCACCATGTCCACTATGTGGGAAAACCCACCGGAAACTGTGCCTAATGTTGAAGCAACACAGAAAACAGGGTCTTTGCTATATATGCGGACAACCAGGACACATGGGGGCAAACTGTCCGGGACGTATAGGTGAAGGGAGCGAATGAACTCACCCGAGGTACTTTTAGTGTTAACTATATACCAGATATTTATTTAGAATAACTATTTAAAAACATTTTGCATAAGGTATACATATTCGAGTTAATTTAAAAAGAAATCAATAAATGGTAATACATTAGCTAAAGTTTCACCGAACACAATGATGGTATTGCCACTGGTAGAATGTAAGGATAGAATTGATCACTCTGATTCTTACATCTGCTAGGGGACGATAACATCAACAAACTTGACGATGATGTTGCTATTGATGGATGTGAGATTGGGACTGATCACCTCGATCTTCGCAACTATTAGTGGTCGATATCATTGACACCCTCCAATAAAAATCAAAACAGACGAATAGGAGTCTTAAGACAGTGCACCTACTTACTAGTAGTGTAGCCGCGAATAGAACTCGCGAGAGAACCGAATTGAGCGAACCCGTAGTGAACGTCCTTAGACTTCATGGAAAGTCAAACTAAAAGCCCAAAACTCATCACACATTTCATTCAGAATCCGATGTGGTTATTCGCGAACAAGGCGAAACTGGATGAATTAGCAGGATATCCACCCCGAGACTGACCCAAGTAAACGAGTAAATCATGCTCACCATTAGGAATTAGAATTCACTTAAGAACCTAGTCAAGTTCCCAAACGATTTCCTCAAAGGAGGCAAGTCTTAGTCACTGTGTTGAGTACCCTTGCCAAGACCAATCAAATCAGCCGCAGGTTCATAGAGGACGCATCTCTTGATGACTCTCTGTTGAAAATGCACATTTAAGGATAATCTCCATTGTCTTCTTGCTTGACATGTATCTAGTACATCCTGGGTTGTTGTATGAAGACTATGAAACCCAACCTTGAGCGCTTCGTGTTTCTTCTTTTCATCTTCACTCTCTTCGAGTTTCAAGCATCTTTGATGCAGTGGTGAGAATTCACCAAGACGTAGAAACCCAATATGGTTCTATGCCTACCAATGGATACCCATCTACATGTCCCTTCTCACCTTGAACATTGGTCGAGAAGCTTAAGTGCGAAATTCTGAATAACGAATGAGCATACCCCCAAGCATGGACATAATCAAGTATGTTGATGCTAAGTGGGGGAGGATTTCAATCCAAGGAATGGAAGATGGAACTTTAACAATAAGAAACGAACAGGGAATAAACGGAGTCGCGAAGTGAAGTCTCACTTAAAAGGTTATGTCGGAGCACCGCAAATAATTGTCTCAGTCTTGTAAGACTCTGTGTATTGCGCGAATTTCTGAGTGGCTGAGATAAACCATATCTGAGGCGAGTAATTATACCGCAGAACCCGTAACTTAGAACTCCCTCAAAGGGAAAAATTGGAACCAAAGGAATTGAAATGACATGGGTAGAAACTATGCCAAGGGATACTCCTCCAAATTAAGGGACAACTGGAATTTCGGGGACGAAATTCAATATAAGTGGGGGAGAAATGTAACATCCCGAATTTTAAGCCCGAAGATAAATAAATAAATAATAATTAGAATAATTAAAATGAAAATAATAAACCACAAATAGGTGTCCCAAATGAGAATTTTAACATTAAAAGATAATAATAATACTCAGCGAACTAGAGAAGAAAGGAGCGTTGAATCGAAGTTAGGATCAGGCCAGAAAATAAATAATTCCATAATAGATATAATAGCAAGGGAGGAAAATTAAAAATAAAAGATCTAAAACTCCAAACACAATTTCCACCGTTGGATATGAAGATATGATTTTTAGGAAGCTGCTCGTCAAATTTGAGCAAGATCCGACGGTGAACGAAGCAGTTATGGAGGTTTGAAGTTCGGAAGAAAATAGAAGAAAAATAGAAAAATGAAATAGCAGTATCTGATCATTTCGCTTAAGCGAAAATATTTCGCTTAAGCGAAAACGTTCCAGTAGCAGCACAGATGGGGTTCGCTTAAGCGAACGGATTTCGCTTAAGCGAAAAATCGATTCGTGACAGTGTTGATGCCAATTCGCTTAAGCGAATGAATTTCGCTTAAGCGAAAATCGTCGGGTTGGCTTTAAATCGAGGGGAAACCCTCATCTTCCTCACTCTCTCCCCTTGTTTCTCCCTCCTCCACCGATCTTCCTTCTTTCTCCCTCCTCCATGGCCTCCACCGCCGCCCAACACCGCCCAACACCACCCTCCACCTTGGTCTCTCTCTCCCTCCATTGAGTTCTCTCTCTCTCCTCCCTCTCAATCAGTTCCCTCTCCCTCTCCATCACCCACCGCCCTACTCTCCGGCCGCCACCGCCGTGAGCTGTGGCCACCACCACGGTGAGCCTCCCCATCCCACTCTCTTCCTTCTATTGACCCTTCTCTCCCTCTCTCTTTCCCTTTGGCCAAGCTCTCTCTCTCTCTCCCTCCTTCTCCCTCCACCTCCGTGCCACACGGCCGCCGCCACCTCCGGCCGCCACCGCCACCTCCATGAACCGCCACCACTAACCACCACGGGCCACAATCCCCTTAGCTCTCCCTCACTCATTGCTCTCACACCCACGAGCTTTCTCTCTCCTCGGATCGCACCGACGCCGTTACCGGTTAGTGATCGTGCTGGGCTCGTGTCGGGAACCTCGAAGCTAGAAGCCCTTGCCTCGGTTCAGTCACGATCGTTCCCGCTAACGAGGAGCAACACCGACGCTGTCATCATCGCCGAGCTAAAATTCAGGTTCTATTTAAAAAGCCCGAGGTAAGAGGGTTCGCGTTACCTTTGCTTAAGAAGTAAATTCTAGGATTATATAGTGGTAGCTGAGAATAGGGTAATTAAAAAGTATATTAATGAACCGTAGGGCACCCCGTTGACAAAGATAAAGTAAATAAAATTGTGACGAGAAACCACACCCTAGGGAATAAAATGTATGAGCATGGAATAAGTCCCAGAATGGATGGGCGTGTTTAGGATATTGAAATAGTTAATATAAAACAAAATGTGGGAAATTATAAAGTAAAAGCTATAGGGGAGGTAAAGGAACAAAGAGGGTAAAAGAGAGTTTAGAACAAGGAATAATGAATGCACGTGGAATAAATTAGGGAAGAGAAATAAAATGATGAATTAAGATTTAACATAAAATAAGGAAAACGATAAGAGGATTTACGAAAAGATAAGAAAACTAAGAGAGCGCATTATGAGGGAGAATTGGGTAAAATAATGTAATAAGAATTGAAAAGCCAGATTAAGTGAGTTGAGCAATTAAAAATAATATAGTTAATGAAATAGGGACAATGAGTTGGATAATTGATTGAGATGAGGAAACTGGGAAATAACTAAGAATTAATAACGGGAACTAGAATATACTATATTTGACCGTGATGATTAGAGTTGGATAAGATTGGGGGAAACTAATAAAGAGAAAAAGAATGAAATAGAAAATATAGAAAATGTGATAAGTTATAAATGAAGATGAATGCTAAAAGGATTCGGATGAGTATAAAAGAATTATTTAAATTATAAGAAAGAGAAAAGGAAGAAAAGAAGAAAAAGGAAAAGAAATAAGGATATTTAAAAGAGTGAAAAGTAAATAACGTAATAATAAATCTATAAGTAAAGAAATGAGAGTAAAAGAGAAAAGTACAATAACTCAGAAAAAGAGAAAAGACATATAATTAAGAAAAAGGAAAAAGAGAAAGAGAAAGAAAAAGAAAGAAAGAGAAAGAAAGAAAATAAAGCTGGTGCGAGCCTGAGAAGGCGTATCAGCGTCGATGCGAGCCTGGTAAGGCGTGTCGAATAAAATGAAAAGAGAATAGAAGTCCGATGCGAGCCTGGGAAGGCGTATCGGCGTCGATGCGGGCCTGGTAAGGCGTGTCGATTAAAAAGGAGACCAAAGTCCGGTGCGAGCCTGAGAAGGCGTATCGGCGTCGATGCGAGCCTGGTAAGGCGTGTCGATTAAAAAGGAGACCAAAGTCCGGTGCGAGCCTGAGAAGGCGTATCGGCGTCGATGCGAGCCTGGTAAGGCGTGTCGATTAAAAAGGAAAACTGGAAGTCCGATGCGAGCCTGAGAAGGCGTATCGGCATCGATGCGAGCCTGGTAAGGCGTGTCGATTAAAAAGAAAAGAAAAGACGATTAAAAAGAAAGTAATAGTCCGGTGCGAGCCTGAGAAGGCATATCGGCATCGATGCGAGCCTGGTAAGGCGCGTCGATTAAAAGGAAAAAGAATGGAAAGGAAAATGGATAAGAGAATGGGAATGGAAGAATGAAAAGAGAATTACTAATTAAAAGAATGTGAGAGTAAATGAAGGATTAAAAGAGTCTACTTATATGAATTAATGTGAATAAAGTATATGAATAATTATGTAGGCTTGGTTGTTGCTATGTCTTCTTTTAGGATTTATCTATTTAAGTTCTGTGTAATGCTACCCTTCTTGATATCATTTTACAGGTACGGGAGCGGAGCTTACACTGTTGCAGGCCGAACTGGAAACCCTCCACTACGTGGAGAGAATTTGTGATACCCCGAGTGAATTTTATTATGTATAAACTGTTATTTCTGTAATTTATAATATGCGTAGTTATATGCCCTGGGACTGGTACTGATCGGGCGTTAGGATCTGAACTGGTTTTTTAATCTGTTGTGTTTATGTTTTTATATAATTCTGGTCTGACAGGTTTTCATAAGGAAATTTTTGGGAAGTCCGAAAAACAGAGGAAACTCTGCCGGATTTTCGTAAAATCTTTTATAAGAAATTAAGTGCTAAAAAGAATTTTCTAACTCTGATTTTATAAAAATCTAAAATTAACTACTAAAAGTGAGGTTGTTACAGTCAGTCCTGAAAAACTAAGTAACTGCATCACAACACTCCTGCCAAACAATATTCGACGCTGCTTTGTTTAATCTAGATTCAAAGCCATCCGGACCAAGACTCATTTCTTCAGGAATTTAGAATAACTCATGCTTAATCTCCTCCCTTGTAAAGGGTTCAATTAGCTTGATTTGTTGCTCTGTTGTTAGTCTTGGGTCAACGTTGACTTCCTCCTCGGTTAAGGTCTAATCACATTGGGAACCATTAAGAAACATTTTGTAATAATGCTCAAAGACACTAAAAATCTCCTCAAACTCAGTTATGAGATTGCCACCCTCATCCTGAATACTCAGCACTCTGACATAAGTCAGGTCACATAATCTATTCACACATCGCGACAATTCTCCAGGATTCAACAAATCCTTCTAACATAAGTCGGGTCACATAGCTAGCAGTACACTATTAGATGATATAACCCTGACTAAAGAGAAAAGTTTGAAAATGGGAAGACAATTTTTCTCTTTCTCACTTACAAATGTTATATATATAAATGAGTTAATAGTCACATAGATCCCCGAAAGATACTTGTGGAATTAGTTAGGTCGCTGAAAGATTTGTGGAAACTCTTAAACCCCCCAAAGATCAATTTGGCATCAGTTTGGTCCCTGAAAGAATTGCGGAATCTCTTAAATCCCCCAAAGATCAATTTGGCATCACGTTAGTCCCCCATAAGAGACCTAACGGTATCTTACGTGACATGTTAAATGCTTTGTTGGCCCCAATAACATGCCACATAGGATTTTGTTAGGTTTCTCCTAGCGAAATTGGATAGGGGGAACTAACGTGACGTCATATTGATCTTTGGGGAGTTTAAGAGATTCCACAAATCTTTTAGGGATCTAACTGATTCCATGGGTATATTTCTGGGACCTATGTGACTATTAACTCATATATAAATATATATATATGATGCACAAAGAAACACAACTTTTAGAAAAGATACATCAATATCTAATAAAATAATAAATTAACTTTCTAGCAATTGTAATCTAATTTTTAGCAAGAAAAACAATCGAGTTTAGTACTTTGTATACGAAGCTATCAAAGATTTCAGAAACGAGGTTGTGTTTAAAAATAGTTTAGAAGGTGAGTTCTTACTTCAATAGTCAAATCATGAAATTTTTTTCCTTCTTACTTGTTCGCACAACTTTTGAAATAATTCATATTGTACTTCTGAAATTATAATCAATCATTTGCACAAAACTAGCATCACTCTCAACCCTAACCGTTTCCACAACTTCAATCGTGTTTGGAAGGCGAGTTCATACTTGGGTGATTCAAAATTTTTCTATTATATTCAGCCTAAGTACTTTTATGAAAAATATCTAGAACAATCTGAATCATTATTAGGTAATAGGAAGCATGAGAAAGTAATCTTCTTGACTAATGGAGTTAACAACTTCATGATGGATGATGGAAGAAAAGAAAATTTTGCTGAATCCCCATGGGATGTGGGCATAACTCACTATTGTTGCATCACATGGGATTTGACCCATAGAATTTGGGATCCTGGTGGATTTGTTTTGTACATAAGCAGTAGTGTAGGTTTCAATTCTTAGGTAGTTTTTGTGAAAAAACATGAGGAACAGACCTCGTGCGCCCCAGGCGCACTCTGTCGCGCGCCTCAGGCGCGCCGGGCTGTGAAAGCCCTGTTTGGGGAAATTTCACTCCTACTTGGGGTGCAAAAGTTCAGTTTTGGGGTCAAATTCTGATTCTACCATTTTATTTCTTAGGATTAGATTTATTTTTATGTTTATCTTATTTTTTTTAGGAACAGATTAGTTTTTTTTTTAGGAATTTGTTTTATCTTTTAGGATTAGATTAGTTTTATATCTTTTAGGAATTTGTTATATCTTTTTAGGAATTTGTTTTATCTTTTTAGGATTTTTTTTAGAATAGATTTTTTTATTTTTTATTTTCGTTTTTTTTTTATTTTCTATTTTTTAGGGATAGATTTTTTTTTAGGATTAGATTTGTATTTGTAGGATTTGGACCCCATTAGCCCCAATTTTTTCAATATTGCACCCCAGGACCTGTACCTCACCAAAAATATTGTCCAGCTTTTTAGGTAGTTTTTAATTTTTATTTTGTAGTTTTAGGGTAGATTAGTTTGCTTGAGGACAAGCCAACATCTAAGTTTGGGGGAGTATATACAAAATAAAAATTAAAATTTTTCAGATCTGAATTTTTCTCCCATATTGGTATTGGTTTGTGTCCTTAGCAAAAGTAATTAATTTTTCTAACCTTAGGACTTTTTCTCTTTTGATTCATGTACATACTTAGTTTAGGACTTAGACTCATTAGTATTCGACTCTATTTGATTAAGCTGTATATGATTACGGTGACTGGGTTATTTCGACAAAGGCTTTCAGAACTTATGATTAGTGAACTAACTTTAGCCATATGTGAGTATTTGAGCCTATTGAGGGGTATGAAGTTTATTGAGATATTCCGATATTGAGACCCCTATTCTTTCATGAGTGTGTTCACTTTGGTATTGTCTTCTAGAACTTGACCTGTGACCATTTCAAAATTGATAATTGATTGCATGCATTAAGATGATTAAGGCACCTAGGATGTGTTTTTGTGGCCTTTAGATGATTTGCATTGAAAATATTCCCTTAGTTGTCCATTTTGAGCCTTATAATGATATATGATTTTTCTTTGGTACCCTGCATTTATTAAAATATTCTTTGATAGTACCTTGGAAATTTTGAATGAGCAATTGAGAGGAATGAATATGAAAAGTGAAAGTAATTGGTGAAAAGTGTATGAGTTCTATTTCTCTTCCGTGTGGAAAAAAAAATAAAAACAAATGAATGTGAAAGGAAGAGAATAGAAGAATAGAATAGAAGAAAAATTTGGAAAAGAAAGGAAGAATAAAATGTTCCTGATGTGAGTGTGAGTATTTATTGTATTCATTGCTTATTCATGGTTTTTGAGGGAAACTTGTTTTTGTAAATATTTTTGCGACTTAACCTTTGTTTTATCCCTTCTTTCTTTTATCCCACCTGACACTTTTAGCCATGGCCCCATTACAATCAAAAATAAGACCTTTTGATTTTTGCATGCATTCAATAATTTCAGTGGAGATGTTGGTCTATGGTCAAGCCTATGGTAACACATTATCATTGTTGAACTTGAGTGAATTGAAAATATGACCATTATACACTTTTGAGAGAAACATTTGAGAGGTTGAGAGTGTTCATTAGTTCTGAGTTCTGAATGGGATTGTTATGTTAACTAGTATGTAATTGTGTAAATAGTTTATGATAATATGTGTCGAAGTGATGAGTCGTAGTCTTAGATTAGGTGTGTTCATGTTGATTTAGGGAGTTTGTCTTTTGTTTAGAATTTTTATTTTACTTTTGCCTGGGACATGCAAAATGCTAAGTTTGGGGGAGTGATTTGGGTCCATTATATATAGATTTGAGCATTGATTTGACTCCCTTATACTATGTATTTGGCTTGTTTCTCTAGCAAATTTAGGACTTTTTATTAGATTTTAATTATTTTTAGTAGTTAAGGGTCCTTTGAACGTTTTGATCCGTTTGTTAGTGTTTCAGGTACTTTTTGGAGCCTAAATGGATAAAATATTTATGGACCTGAAAAGAGGACGAAAAGATCTTGCAAATGGAAAAAGAACGGAGCAAAAATAGCCGAAGTAGGTCCCACGCTCCTGGGGCGCGGGGACGGGTGCGCCTGAGGCGCGCCTGTGTGCAAAAGGAATTGTCATCAGACCTGCGCGCCTGGGGCGCGAGGTCGCGTGCGCCTGGGGCGCGCGTAGCTGCTGGAGGCCCAATTTGACTAGATTCTGAACAAAATAGAAGAAGAGAAGTCTAATTTGGCTTCATATCTTAGATTTGGTCAGAAATTAGAAGATAAACATGGACCTTATCTATTAGATTTAATTAAGATTTATTTTAGGATTTGTTTTACTCTTTAAATAGAGGATTTGTAAATAGTTTTCAGAAGGTTTTAAGATCATAGAATTCAATTAGGATTAGAGAGAGAGGTTAGTAACATCTATTGAGAGCAAGGAGGCAAGGCACAAGGATTGAAGGTCTCTTGGAGAGTTAACCTGTATTGTCTATGATATGAGGTTTTCTCTTTGCTTCTGTTTTCTTTATTTCTATATGTGTAACTAAAACCTCTTGTTAGGAACATGGTGTAAATTGTATGATGTAGCTTATTTTAATTTATAATTTAGTATTTTGCTGTTTTTAATTCATGCATTAATTGAGTTTTTATTTCATACATAAACCCCGCGCAATTTATGTTTTGGATTTCTTAATTCACAACGGGAGTTGGGATTTTGAATAGGCCATGCAATTAATGGTATAATCAGTCCAAAATATAGGGATATAATTGGATGATTATATGGCTTTTTAATTCCCTTGTGCTGAATGGATATTTTCTTATATTGTAATTTGTTGAGGGATCAAGGATTAAATATATAGAAAATAAGGGTAATGTTAGAGACATCTAACTATTACTATTTGAGAGGAATGGTCCATGAATTGAAGGATAATTAAAGGAAAATATAAATTATAGTTAAATAAGTGAATCATACAATGAAACCAAGTTCCTAACCTTTTTCTATTGCTTTCTATACATCTTATCTCCTCAATCTTCTTATTTTATTTTATTATTATTCTTCTTCTCCTTCTAAAATTCAATAACAAGTTGCCTTAATAATTACGAATTGGTGAAAAGTTATTAGAAACAATTTGCATTCCCTATGGGACGATATTCGGTCTTCCAAACTATATTACTCGTTGACCCAGTCCACTTGCTGGTAAATCAACAGAAGTCCAAAGACTGATAGGTCGGATGGCGGCTCTTTCTAGATTCCTCCCGCAGGCGGCCAAGAAGGCCTTCCCGTGGTATCAGCTGCTTAGGAAGAACAAAAACTTTCATTGGAATGAACCTTGTGAACAAGCATTTGTCGAACTGAAGGAATATCTGTCATCCCCTCCCGTCCTCACCTGCCCTCGGGAATATCTAACTATAACATAATAATTTTTTTTTTAAATTAAAAATCACATCAACCTTATTTATCCCATTGTTTTACTTCAACCGGGATGAATAATAAAAAATCGGAACCGGGATCAATATTATCAACTAGAGGGGAAACCCTAATTTTTTTCTCTTCCAGCTAGCCACCACCCCCCTCCCATATCTACTTCTTCCCTGGCCTTAGCTTTCTTGTTCTCTCCCTCTTCCAGACCGCCACCGTCGCCGACCGCCTTCTTCTTCTTCATTTGATTCCCTTCTATGTTTCGCGCTCATCCTCGGTCCCTTGCTCTCTCTCCGTCGTGCGTTTGTCCCCAAGCCCCTGTTCTCGTCGCTGCGAGGCCCTGTTCGTGGCTGGAGTTTGCTTGCATAGGTGAAAACGTAGGCACAGAGGGTCTTTTCGACGGAGGAGGAGGTGGCCATTGGAGGAGAGCTTGACGGAAGAGACCACCACCCTTTCCTCCCTCTATCTAAACCGACAAAGAAACAGGTGCCTAGACCGATTCGAACCTCTTTAATCCATGTATGATCTTTTGCTACACATTATTTCTGATACTTATGATGCAATATCAGTCACTCATTTACCCCTTTTGTTTTTTGCTTTCATTTGCAGGGTTTTAAACTAGGATTATTGGGCACTTCTCAGATTTTGAGCTTTTCAATCAAAAGGTTTTGCCTTTTTTTGAAACCCTGTTGCTTTTTTCCCTCACTTTTATTTGCGGTTATTGACTTAAAAAAGATAATAGTTTGGAGGCATTAGTTTATATGGAAAAAGGTTGAGTACGCTAATCAACATACACAAAAGATGATCTTATGCTTATGATAATTTTAATTATTATATTTATGAATAGGGGTTAGGCTTTGTATGTCTGGTTAAGCTCAAGGTGCTTGTGGTGAGTTCTCACAGTGATGCAGGATAAATTGAATTGAGGAATTTCAGTGGGATATATATTTATCCTTAATTTGGACATACAAAATGATGCGTTTTTGTGCCGAACGAAACTAGAACAAAAATAAAACTATTCGTTGCACAATTTTTGAATGATAGTGAGCACTAAGCACACGTAACTTACGAATCTCTTATTTTCCTTACCGCAACATTTATCTCACTATTATAGTTTTGTTTATTATTCTGTGCAAATTGATATGAAAGCAAAGTTGTATATTATTCTGTGTGGTTAGATATATGCAGCGAATGATAGCAATATGTTTCTGCTATCCTATTTGTTCTTATTTTGCAGATTACTCTTATTATGATCTCCTTCTTTCTTTTATTCTTTATAGTTAACAATCAGTATCTTGGTTTTCATTGTCTATTATTATGCCCTTTATAATCATCTATGAATCTGATGATTTGTGTTTGAACATTTGCATTTTTGATAAACTATTTAATAGTTACTTGGATGTGTTAGCTTCTCATTTGCAAATACTAGATACTTAAAATTTTCATCATGTTTCCCTTCCTGCCCAAAGTAAACTGCTAAGAGCTTATCTACTTCTGAATCTATTGGTTCTGAACATGTGGCTGGTTTATTTGAAAAATGTGACTAACTGGTTATGCCTTTGCAGCTTTGTTCTCGACACTGTTCTGTATTTGTGATGTATGCATTTGAGTTGCCATATTATTTTCATGATCATATCTCTTTCTTGTTTTGTTTCTCAGCAAGAACTGATTGCTCGCATAGTGAAGATACAAATGATGGAACTGTTGAAGTTGATCTTGAAAAAAGTGTATCTGTTTCAGAATTATTAGAGAAGAGTCAACAATAGTGGAAGTTTGTCTTCAGAATGAAAAAGTTCAGTTCCACGGTTACAAATTGTCATGCTAGTGGTTGGTACTAGAGGCGATGTACAACCTTTTTTGGCTATGGCAAAGAGACTTCAGGCATGTATGAATATTTTCACTCAATTCCTGGTTGCACACTATAATTGAATAATCAAATCATAATGATTTTTTTATTGCTTAATTGTATGTTTTAGGGTGTAAATGCTATTACATTTGTTGTTCACCACTTAATACTCCCTTATTAATAGAATCTGCTATGGTGCTATGTGCATTTGTTTGAGGTTATGATATTGGTGAAAAAGCTTTTTACTGTTTTAATGTATTGGCATCTTTAGAATTTGTTGTTTCGGTGATTGGGCATTGGTGATAACGACTCATGATTGAAGTTCTTGCTAAGATTTCTCTATTTTTTTTAAGGAGGCCAGTTTATTTAGGATTCTCAATATTCTCTAAACACTTTGAATTTAAACCATTTTTTTCAGATAAACTTTTTTAGTAATGTCCAACCAGATAATAATGTAAATGTTTGAAGTGATTTTTTTTAATAACAAAAAATCTAAACAAATGGGCCCTAGTCTTTATTTGTCCATGTTTAAAACCCCAAGTTTTGTCCAAATTGTCCTCCTGATTGCTGTTACAATAGTTGTACTACTGGTCTTTCTGACATAATGCAAACTTTTTATTTTTCACCATTGTTATTGAATTCTACATCGTAGTACTCATTTTTTAAATCCATACTTTCTTGCTTTCAGTGATGAACCAATGTTTTCTTGCAGGAGTATGGTCATAGGGTGAGGTTGGCATGATGCATGGGTCCAGAGAGGTGCACATTTTGGTCCAGAGAAGAAGCTGCGCAGCTAGGTTCTTTGCAGGGAGAAGCAAGGCCAAAATCAAAGTCCCTAAAACAGTCTACAAGTCTTCCCACCAAGTGAAAGCTTCAGCCAACGTGTAGAGCAGAGCAGTCTAGCTAACATGATAATATGATACCAGCTAGGAGGTTTACATAACAGAGTTTGTTACAAAGTTTTATGGTTTTGTTTTTCGTTTTTTAATATCCTAATTGCACAAGTAAAATAACTTGAACCCATTTTTCCTTTTTGATTGAAGTTGTATAATACACTTTAATTTTGTGAATGCAGGTTGGACTTTAATTTTGTGAATTTGTGCTCTATGAAAATCATTGCTCTAATGTATATAATTATGGCATTTATTTGTTGAAAAAAAAATGTTGACAATTTATTTAAATATTTGGATATAGAAAATATTATAAATTAAAATATATATATATATAATACTAAATAGCAAATATTATAAATTTAAAAAAAATTATATTCACTAAAGATCCCGGTTCATTTTAAAAAATTCAACAGTGATCATATATACTAAAGATCCCGGTTCCTTATTAAAAATCAACAGTGATCATATATATTATTGATCCCGGTTCCTTGTTTTTTTATTGATCCCGGTTCCGTGTTTTCTGAAATACCAGGGATCAAAAGTATCATACTTGTTATACAAGGGGATACAATCCCGGTTCGGAACCGGGATCTTTTAGCATTTCTGTTGTAGTGATTGGTGAATCATCCGTAAGCTCGGCCTTGGTCAGAGAAGACTCAGGTACCGAGCAACCAGTGTAATTCGTGAGTAAGGCTCTGCAGGGACCTGAAACGAGGTACTCGAAGATAGAAAAGCTTGCTTTTGCTCTGGTGGTTAGTGCTAGAAGACTCATGCAGTATTTCCAGAGCCATCCCATCACAGTCAGGACAACCCAACCAATAAGGCAGGTGCTCCACCGACCTGACTTGGCTGGGAGAATGGTTTCGTGGTCAGTTGAGCTGTCGGAGTTCGACATAACCTTTGAACCAAGAAAAACTCTCAAATCTCAAATTCTAGCAGATTTTATCTCAGAACTTTCAGACCCTCATCACTCCAACAAACCACAGCTTTGGAAGATTTACGTGGACGACTCCAGCCACAGCAAAGGGGCTGGGGCCGGTATAATTCTGGAAAGCGTTGAAGGACTCAGCGTTGAGTACTCCCTGAAGTTCGAGTTCCCCACCTCCAACAATCAGGCAGAGTATGAAGCGGTATTAGCTAGTTTGCGTATGGCCCATCAGATGGGGGCCTCGGAAATTCAAATATTCAGTGATTCACAATTGGTAGTGTCCCAGGTCAATGGAGAATTTCAGGCCAAGGAGCCAATTCTCTAGAAATACCTGGAGCTGGTCAAAGCTCTCTCTGATGTTTTTTCAAATTTCTCTATCACTCACATTCCAAGAGCCTCCAACGGACGGGCAGACATCCTCTCCAAACTTGCCAGCACCAAGGGCCCCGAGAACAACAAGAGTTTAGTACAGGAAACTGTTCATGAGCCGAGCGTTGTTCTAGCGGTTTCCCTGGCTACCGACTGGATGGACCCTATTAAGCAATATCTCAGGCACCAAGTCTTGCCGGCAGATCCGTTGGAAGCTAAAAAGATAATCAAACAAGCAGCCCATTATTCCATCACTGGTGACACTCTGTACAAAAGGGGGATAGACTCCCCCATGCTGAAATGTCTTAACTCAGTGGAAGCAGAACTCGTCTTGGTCGAGGTTCATGAAGGAATCTTAAGCCATCATGTAGGAGGAAAAGCCTTAGCCCGCAAGGTCCTTCGAGCAGGCTATTACTGGCCCACACTTCAAAATGACGCTTTAGACCATGTTAAGAAATGCAAATCCTGTCAGCTTCATGGAAAGGTCTACCAGCGACCACCAACTGAACATCACTCGATGATTTCCCCATGGCCCTTTTACCAATGGGGCATGGATATCATTGGGAAGTTCAAAACGGCCCCTGGACAGTTAAAGTTTGTGGTAGTCGCAGTGGATTATTTCACTAAATGGGTCGAAGCCGAGGCTTTGGCAACAATCTCTTCAACCAAAATTCAAAAGTTTTTTCTCAGGCAAGTCATTGCTCGTTTTGGCGCTGTGACACCCTTGTTTTATATATTGAAAATAATTAATATTTCCAAATATAGAATACATGCTATCCAAAAATTTGGTCTAGAAAATTTTTCCTTTTTAGTTTATACTTGCTCAATTATAAACACATTTACCTTGATTAATAATTTGGATTCGGCTTAATAATATCTTGACTACAAAAAGGCTCTCGAGACAATGTCTTTTTAACACAATGAAACATATTCGTAACGTTTATCAAAAACATATTATTTGTCTCTTGAGTCTAAATGTACTTATAAAATATAGACTTGTTGCCGAATCCTTTTGAACCAAAATCAGAGTATGCAGAAGTAAAATAATACTTGTGGAGCACTGCTGAGGTAAAGTAAACATCATATATATATATATCATAGTATAAAAACATCCCCACTAGTATCCAGTAGCAAGTCACAAAGTCGAGATAGCAAGTTTTTGGTAAAACATATACATAACCAGCTGCTCAAAAATAAACCTCACTCTAAGACCTCTCAAAAATATGTACAATATATCACAAGACCAAAATAGAAGTCCCAGAGCAGGTCATCCATGTCCTCAGCAGCTCCTCTGATCCTCTGCAGCTCTATCCCTAGACCTAGGATCCAAAACATCTATGCTATGCAGGCTCCTAGGAACCAGCAGGTCCACCTCTAGCAGAAACAGTAGGCTCGACGGGCACCTCCTCCTCGTCCTCATCCTCCACGGGATCCTCCTCGACCTCGCCCGACTATGTCGAGACCCCACCACTAGGCCTAGGATCTGCAGAAGCAGTCCTCTCAAAATCAGTCGGACCAGGAGAAGGATTCTCCTCAGTAACAACTCTATGGGAAGAAGGATGAGTACGAGTGGCAGCTCTAAAACGAAAACTATGAAATCGACGCACTGGTCGAGCCGGGGGTGGTCCTCTATATGTATAAAAGGGTGGAACATGCATAGTATAGACTAAAGGGATCCTAAATCTACGAGGTCGCACCTGAACCAGAGGGTTAGGGTGGTAGAGAGTGATCTCCACCTCCCCCTCAAAGGTGGCTCGGTGCTCCTCGTACGTCCATATACCACTAGGGATAGGGCGTATCTCGTGCAGGCTAGGTATCTGGCCATCACCTAAACAGGGCATAGGGAGTACGTATACACATATACATAATCAATAAAGACTAAAATACAAACACAAGTATATCAGGGACAGACAATAATGCAAATACATATGAGCACACCAATTTTCAACATTATATCTCTTATAATGCAGGTGGCATGATGCATGATTTCTATCCATAACTGAGGCCTCCACTATTAGTCCATCTTGGACGTCCATCCAATACACCAGTGTGTTCCCAGAACACTAACATACGTTCCCAGAACGTATGCCAAACCTTACTTGGATAAATAAACATCACTCCCAGAGTGTGTATCACGTTCCCGGAACGCACAAAAACCATGTCCCAGACACTGGCCACATTCCTAGAATGTGTCATCAAGTAGGTTACAAATTTGGTACTCCCGGAGTACCCTCCTCATATTCCCAGAATATGATAATCGTTTCCTACCAACCTATCTCCCATTCTCTATGCATGAATGCACAATTATTAAGGTTGGTTTTTATCTTTACTTTAATTATTGTGATTTAGAAATATCTCAATTTCTCTTTTGAATGATTAATTTGAGGTATAACCTTTGGCACAAAAATTCATCCATGAATTAACTTAAAAACATACCATTAGGCTTGGATTGGGAAAAACTTAACCAATGGTATCCACTTTTCACTTAAAAGACTTAACTTTTATTTTTCAGTTTCAGGTACTAACCGGTTACAGTCTTAGGCTAACCGGTTAGAATTACAGACCTGAACTCATTAACCATTGAAATTCAGAAAACCCTTTTTCTTGAATTCTCTACCCAATCCATAAACAGAGTCTTAGCTTTGTTATATACCTCAAATACCACTGATTTCATCATTCAAAAGTCTAAATCACAACTCAATTCCAATTAAGCATAATTTCCTCTTGAAATTATCTTATAATATTAAGGCATTGACTCCTCCATTACAATCTGAAGCAAACAGTATTTATCAACATGTTTTCAGATTGATTTCAAGTGAAATTAGAGTATAGACTTGAGTGAAATTGGTAAGAACACAAGGCCAATTTCAGAAATTCATTTTTCTTTGAAAATTTACAGTATCTAACCGGTTACAAATTTCGAATAACTGGTTAGATTATGCAGGCTGTACACTGAAAAATGAGGTTTTGCATACCATTCTTTCTAATACTCAAATCTAACCAATTTCAACACTCAATAGAGTTCACATACCTTAATTTAAACATGTTCAACCACAAAAACATATTTCATTTGCATGCATTCAATTTAGAGCATCAAATTGCATAAAAACCCACATAAACACAATTTAATACCACAAAACTCATAATAAACATTTAGATTATGATTCCATCATCAAAATCACTTGCATGCAGATTGTCAATCTTGCTCAAAAAGAATTGAGTCACAAAATTGGCCTCGAAGCCTTTTTAACCTTTTCACATAATGCCCTTTTGAGTCTTTGTTGACTCAAATCCTAAAACACACGATTTTATTCTAAATCTAGTATAAGGTAAACTTCTACCATACCTCAAAGTCGTGTTTGATGAGTATAATCACTGAGATTGAAGAAAATCCACAAACTCCACAGAAATTCTAGGTTCTGCTCTCAACCACGTTTTTCAGTAACAGGGTCCAAACACCAGGGATTTTGACATAGAGATTGACCAAACAATTTAGGGAAAACAATTAGAACTTGCTCTAGGTAACATGCACTAAAGAATTGAAGTGATTTGAGGCTTAAAAGTTATCTGTACTTACCAAAATCAAAGCTTAAACCCAGCTTCCAGAAACAAGAAAAACACAGAATCAGCTTTCCAACTTCAACTTCCAAGATCGATTTCTCCTCACACAAGAACTCTCTGCTCACGATTTTTATGTCAAAACAAATCCCTTGATTCAAGCTTTGTGAAGGTGTATCACTCACTCTCCAACACTCAGAAACGAAGAAGAATTACTCCAGACGAATTAGAAACCCTAACAGAGCCTCCCCAACACCAAACTCAGAAAATCAACCCCAATCCTTCAACAATCCATCCTTTTATAGAGAGATTAGGTTGACATGCACAATGACGCGTGTTTTCCACTAATCTAGAGCTGATTTCGTGGCGAATTCGTGGATTAATCAAGTGATTACTCATCAAACGCACTAACCCAGTTTCTGGGTTCATCATGTAACCGGTTACAGGGCATTACTAACCGGTTAGATCAGTGTAAAATTTAAAAATTAATACTTTTAAAACTTTTCCCTCCAAGAACCTTTCTAATATTACATTTGGGTCCTAATCCAAGGACTAAAATGCAATATCCATATTTTTGTATATATTCACCATATAAAAATACCTTCACATATTTTTATATTTCAAGGCTAATTAAATACAAATATAAACTTGGAAAATTTATAGAAATTAATAATAAAATTTCCTTATTATCCGGGAGACGAAAATTAGGGGTGTTAGAGGCGTCCCACAAACTATGGTAACCGACAATGGCACCCAGTTCACTGCCAAGGTCTTCCAAGAATTGGTGGACCACTTCCACATTGCCCACCATTTCTCGTCTGTCGAGCATCCGCAGACAAATGGGCAAGCAAAAGCAGTGAACAAGATTGTCATTGATGGTATAAAGAAAAGGCTACTAGAAGCGGAAGGGTCATGGGCTGATATTCTTCCTGAGGTCCTATGGTCAATTCGTACGACCATACACACCTCCACATGAGAAACCCCATTCAGACTCACGTACGGTTGCGAAGCGGTATTACCCATCGAGACTCGGATTCCCACATTCCGAGTGACGGAGCGCCCGGTCGAAGTGAATGATGGATTGATTACAGAAGAACTAACTTTCAGTGATGAAATCCGAGCCCTTGCGGCAGCCAAAGAGAAAAAGGCAAAAGAAAGGCAAGCCCGAGAGTACAATAAATGGGTGGTCCCCAGGAGTTTCACAGTCGGGGTCCTAGTCCTCTGGCGAGCTGACATTAGATTGAAAAATTCCAGAGAAGGAAAGCTGGCCAGAAACTGGGAAGGACCCTACAGAATCACCTCAAAAACAGGATCAGGAGCGTACCGGCTGGAGACGCTAACAAAGCAACAGTTAAACAACACTTGGAATGCCACAAAACTCAAGCCCTACTACAGCTGAAAACATTTGGAACCCCACAATCACCCTTGCAGAACTTCAACCTTGGTTTTAAAATTTTGTTGTTTCACTTTTATCTACTTTGTCGTCATTTGTTTTAGCATCTCTATGTTTTAGTCATTTCAATGCTTTTTGCACTTAACATTCACTACTTGTAGTCAGTTGAAGGAACTCAATGAAGAACTTTTTTACAGCATTTCAGTCTCAAATTTTCTTTCTGTTAACGTACTAACCCTTTCCTCTCGGCTCGCCACCGAGTCAAACTGGGTTGTTTATACATGTCCTTCCAACAGGGACTTATAAACTGAAATAACAAGTACTTTAAGAGATACCCGGCTAAAAAGCTTAACAGTTTTTACAGCCGAGGACCGAGGATCCCACCTTGGCAAAAGGTTGGCGATCCGAAATCTCGATAACAGTTAATAAAGAGGGAAAAAGATAAATCTCATCCACATTGGAACCACGAAGATAAAAAGGCATAATGAATTGCAAATTTAAAAAGTAATCAAGTCTTAACATACGGATTAAATTACAAAAGGATCAACATCTTCACTGAAACTACAAGGAAATGAAAAGAAAGGGACTACTCCTCATCTTCTGAAAGCACGATCGACGACCCATCAAAATCCTCTTCATCCTCATTGGCCAAGTCCAATGGATTCGGAAGGTTGGGGGCCGACAAATCCACCACCCTGTCCCCTCGGCTATAGTCAACAACTCGACCATCCACAATCCCAAAGTTCGGATCGGCTCCTACAACTCGAATCCCGGGATTCATAAAGCTCAGTTGCTGCACGGCATTGACAAAGGAATCGGTCGTTGCATGATCCCAATTGAACTAATTCCTCTTCGCCAAAACCTTGTGCTTCAATACCTTCCGACGCGTCTTAGCAAGATCACCTTGCAAACGGGTCACTGCATTCTCAGATTCAGTCAGTCGGTCCTGCACCCCTTCCAATTCTGTATTTCGGCGACGAGCCTCAGCCAGCTCCCCTCGGGCAACCTGCAGCAACCTTTCCGCTTCAGCCTTCACTCCAGCAGCATCTTCCTTAGCTTTCTCAGCAGCTTCCCGAGCTTTCTCGGATTCATCGAGGTTCCTATGAAGCTCGGTATTAGCCTCCGTTAATGCTCGGGTACCAGCCTCATACTCTTTGATTAGGGTAAGCAGAACTTCCATTTGCAGGGCAGAAGCCCTCCTTTTCTCCTTCTCAGCCGCTGAAAGAGCTGCGTTGATGTCTTCAGCATTTTCAGCAATGTGAAAGGCATAGCTCGCAGCCCTCAGCATATTCTTGCCTAACACTTCACAATTATTTTTAAAAGTATTGGCAGATTGGTCCGATAGCCTCTTCTTGTCATTAGGAGTGTAAACCAAATTCACAAACTTTTCTCGCAACTTCCGAGCCCAAACGGTCTCCTCATTAGGATCAGATATATCAAACCACAAGTTTTTCTTTTCCGAAGACTTCAACGGTTTCAGCAAGTCAACAGCTTTACCTTTTCCCTTATCCAGCCTGGCCCTCTTAGCCAAAGGTACTCGGTCTTCCTCCTCTTCTTCCTCGTCAACATTGACAAGGGGAATCATAGTAACAACATTGGCGGCACGAACAGAAGGTGCCGGGATATCCTGCACAACCTCAGCATCAGAAGGCGGTGCCGAAGCAACAGTTACGGATTGGGTAGCCTCGCTGGAAGCGGCCATACTCGGAGACCCAGCTGCTTCACCCGACCTAAGCCTGGCAAGCTCTCTCATACGAGCAACGGCCTTGTTCGCCTTAGACATTCTAATTGCAAAAAAGTCCGAAAGAGTAGGGTTAAAAAAAAAAGTTACCAAGTTCAGCTTGCACAAGTTCTTTTGGCAATATAACAATATTCTTAATGTCGACCTGGCCGTTCGTTTTGAGATACTTATAAAATGTATCACAAGTATGCCTCTCTGCATCCGACAGCTCTTTGTGATAATGGTATTGATACAATTTCGGGTGCCTATTGAAGAACTCGGGAGACCAGGACAGGGGAAACTGAGGCTGATCGCCTTGCATAAACCAGCAAACCCCCTCATCGACAAACTGGTACTTAAAAAACAGCGGTTTAAAAGTCTTCCAAGAATCGGTGAACTTAGCAAAAAGGGCATGGTCATTGCGAGCTTTCAATGACACCCACACCCTCTTCGTCGACCCTTTCTCGAAAACATTTATTTGGGGGACGTATAACCAAAGAAACGCTCGGATAGAGCAAAACAGTCTTAGCGCCTCACAAAACCTCTGGAACGCTCGGGCAAAAGCCCAACCACTAGGATGTAGTTGGAAGGGAGCTAGGCCCAGCCGCCGCAAAAGAGCAATTTCAAACGCCGAGAAAGGCATCTTGATGCCTAACCTTATTACGACCTCCTCATACATAAAGAATTCTTTACGGTCATTCCCAATCAAGGTGCACACTCGGTCATTAACTGT
This sequence comes from Crotalaria pallida, assembly GCA_037953625.1. NCBI lineage: Eukaryota > Viridiplantae > Streptophyta > Magnoliopsida > Fabales > Fabaceae > Crotalaria > Crotalaria pallida. The sequence continues at coordinate 30,387,419 of CM075649.1, forward strand.
CAGAGCACTAATAGCATAGGAAGTCCCAACATCATCTCCTGGACAAGGGAGCACATGAGCTCGGATATGACTGAGGTTGTTGGCAACCAAGTCCGATCTGGTGCTGAGCACTTCCAAATCAACCCAGTCGTAAGCTTCGGCATTGGGCGGTACAGGAAACTCATGTGGATGCGAGATGCACCGACGAACCATACCTGGGGAAAGGGAACATGACTCGACGTCAGAATCTATAAAATTACCATCCCCAGATACCTTAACCCTAGTTCGATTCACCCTATAGCCGAGCCGACTACACCTTCCCCTAACCTTTATGGCTTTTCCCCAGAAAGGTTTTTCCCAAGAACGCTTCGAGGATCGTGACGCTATCTGCTCTCGTTCCTCCGCCAATTGATACGCTAACCGTCTACTTTCCTCCTCTGCGGAATTTTGGGGAAATTCCACAGCTAACGGTGTCTCCACCGTAGGATCCGCCACACGGTGGCAGAAAGGTGATGGTAGGAAATCTAACATTTTCGTTCCAGAAGAGGGAGATGACGATGAAGAAGAATCGTCAATATCACTCAGATTCAAAATCTTAGACCACTTCTCATACCATGACCACTTGCTACCCATAACTGTAACTCTAAAAAACCCAGAAGAAACCCAGAAAAACCAAGAGAAATCAAGGAAAGCTTAAAGAAAACCAGAAAACCAGGCAACTTAGAAACACAGAAATGAACAGTCCAACGGAAAAAGAAAGGAGAAAGACAAAAATACCTGTGATGAGGAAAACTAACACGAACTGGTTAAGCACAGCAAAGAGGAGCAACAACGTCAAGAGAAAGTAATGGGAAGAAAATGGCGTGAATGTGACTGAGAAAGAATCTGGAGTCCTAGAAAAGAAAAATCGTAGGGAGCAGATGAGTATTCAGGGTGCAGAAGAGTTTGGAAGAAATGAAAAAAGGAAAAACGAAGAGGCAGTTAAAGGTCAAAAAGGAACTTCCCCCCACGTTTTCTAAGTAAATGGGCCTGACAACAAAAGCCCAATGCTTCATTGAGCCACAAAAAAGAAACGTGGCGCTTAGGCATAGGCCAAAGTTTTGGAAATCCCAAATATCAACATGCGCAATAATGGCATAACTGACACATAGGACACGTGTCAGCTGGATGGTACTCAAACATCCTTTCGACCAGATGAAAGGACAGCGGAGCACACTGAGGATAAGAAGGAACACAGGTCATTACCTCACCCTTATCCGGGAACTCGGCCCACTTCGACCTCATCCGTAAAGTAAAGAACTCTCAGCTCGGCTCAAGACTCAAACAATCTTACCGAGCTAGGGGCCTTGTAACATCCCAAATTTTAAACCTAAGTGCAAATAAATTAATAATAGTTTGGAATAATTGAGATAATAATAATAAAACCATAAATAGATATTAAAATAAGAGTTCAAACATTAGAAAAGATTAATAATAATAATAATAATAATATTGGTTTAGGAAAGGAAGAAGTAGTAAATTGAAGTTGGGATCAGGCCGGAAAAATAGATAATTCGGTACTAAAATATAACATAGGATAGAAAATCAAAATAAAAGATTTAAGACTCCAAACACAATTTCCACCGTTGGATATGAAGAAATGATTTTTAGGAGGTTGCTCGTCAAATTTGAGCAAGATCCAACGGCGCACGAAGAAGTTATGGCTATTTGAAGTTGGGGAGAAAATAGCTGAAAAATAGGAAAATGAAGTAGCAGTATCTGTACATTTCGCTTAAGCGAAAACCCGTCGCTTAAGAGAAAACATGAAACTTCACCACTGAAGCCATTTCGCTGAAGCGAAACTGGTCGCTTGAGCGAAAAGCGTTCGTGTCCACTACTGAAGCTAATTCGCTTAAGCGAATAAATTTCGCTTAAGCGAAAATGGTCTGACTGGCTTTAAAACGCGTGGAGAACTCTTCTCCACTCACTCTCCCCATTGTTTCTCTCTCCCTCCGATCTCCCTCCCTCCTCCGACGCCACCACGAGTCACCACCACCCAAGGCCGCCGCCTCCTTGGCCTTCCTCCCTCCTCCATAGATCCACTCCTTCTCTCTCTCTCCTCTCTTGTTTCTCTCTCTCTCTGTTCTCTCTCTCCCTCTCTCACTCTCCACCGCCCACCTTCCTACTCTCCGGCCGCCACCGCCGTGAGTCGTGGCCACCACCACGGTGAGCCTCCCCATCCCTCTCTCTTCCTTCCCTTGGCCCTTCTCTCTCCTTCCCCTTTGGCCGAGCTCTCTCTCTCTCCACGGATCTCACCGGAGCCGTCATCGACCCGTGATCGTGCCGGGCTCGTGTCGGTAAACTCGAAGGTCGAAGCTCTTGCCTCGGCCCAGTCGCGATCGTTCCCGCTAACGAGGAGCAACACCGACACCGTTATCGTCGCCGAACCAAAATTCAGGTTCTATTTAAAAGCCCGAGGTAAGAGGGTTCGCGTTACCTTTACTTGAGAATTAAATTCTAGGATGCTATAGTGGTAGCTAAGAATAGGGTAATTAAAAAGTATGTTAATGAACCTTAGGGTACTCCCCGTTGATATAGATAAAGTAAATAAAATTGTTACTAGAAACCATACCTTAGGGAATAAAATGTATATACCTAGAATAAGGTCCGGAATGAATGAGTGTAATGTATGTGCATAGAATCAGGTCCGGAGTGAATGAGAGTGTTAGGATATCAAAAGAGTTAATATAGAATGAAAATGTAGAAAGGCACAAAATAAAACCAAGGGGAATTAGTTAGGGAGAACCAACGAAACGTGAGAGTAAAAGAATATAGAGAAATTGTGATAGGCAAGGAGAGAAGGATTATTAAAACTAAATGTAAGGTAAAAGAGGAGTTAAAATACAAAAACCATAAGGAAGCGCGGAGGGGACTTAGTTAAGAGTTGTCGGGTAATAATGGAATAGGAATAAAATACTAAACTAAATTTTAAATATAAGTAGGTAATAAGTAAAGAATTTAATGAAACAATAATAATACAAGAAGATGGAGTGTAATAGCGGTAGATAAACAGAGTATAGTACTATTATAGGGAAAATAAGTGAATAAGTAAATAATAGTGTGTGAGAAAGGAATCATAGAATTAATTAAGAATTTGCAAAACGGAAATTTAAAATATAATGACTATACTAAAGCTAAGTAGAGTTAGATAGACATTAGGATGATTAATAGTAGAAAAAGGAAAAGAAAGAGAAATACTAAATTAGATGTAAAAGAAAATAGGAAACCGGTAGAAGAAATTAATAAAAAGATACTAAAGCAATAAAATAAACAATATGATGATAAGCCACAAAGTAAAGTTGGATAAAAGCGAGAGTAATTAGTAAAAAGAAAGAGATTAAAGTAGAAAACGAAGGAAAATGTGATAAGTCATAAACAAAAATAAAGAGTAAAAGATTGAGATAAGCATAAAAGAGTTACTTAAATTATAATAAGAGAAAAGATAAATAATTAAGAAAGAAAAGAGAACGGCTGATTGTCTGTTGGACTAAGTCGTAATAAAAGAAAAGAATGGTATTGATGGCAGGCGGGCGGAAGCCACTATCATCATTAAAAAGAAATAAAGGAAAAGAATGGATTCGATAGCAAGCGGACGGAAGTCCCTGTTATCACTAAAAGAAATAAAAGAAGAGAATGGATTCGATAGCAGGCGGACGGAAGTCCCTGTTATCACTAAAAGAAATGAAAGAAAAGAATGAATTCGATAGCAGGCGGACGGAAGTCCCTGTTATCACTAAAAGAAATAAAAGAAAAGAATGGTTTCGATGACAGGCGGACGGAAGTCCCTATCATCACTAAAAGAATTAAATGGTGGGGTGGCAGGCGGTCGGTAGACACTGTCACCAGTAAAGAGATAAAGGAATATAAAGGTAAACGGCTGATGGTCTTTTGGACTCAGTCATAAGGAAAAAGGAAAAGATAAAGAAAAGGAAAAGATAAAGAAAAGGAAAAATAAAAAGAAAAGGAAGAGAAGAAGAAAAAGAAAAAGAAAAGAAAAGAGAATGTAAGAATAAGTAAGGAACTAGAAGAAATTAATTAAATGAATAACATACATTAATAATTATGTAGGCTTAGTTATTTACTATGTCTTCTTATAGGATTTATCTTTTTAAGTTCTGTGTAACGCTACCCTTCTTGCTATATTTTTACAGGTACGGAAGTGGAGCTTACACTGTTGCGGGCCGAACTGGAAACCCTCCACCACGTGGAGTGTGGTTATGATACCAAGAGGGGATTTTGTTTTTTTCATTACATTAAAAATTGTTATTTTTTTGTAATTTACAATATGTGTAGTTACATGCCCTGAAACTGGTACTAATCGGGCGTTAGGATCTGAACTGGTTTTTAATCTGTTGTGTTTATGTTTTTAAACAATTCTGGACTGACAGGTTTAAAGAAGAAATTTTTGGGAAGTCCGAAAAACAGAGGAAACTCTGCCGGATTTTCGTAAAACCTTTCATAAGAAATCAAATTCTAAAATGAATTTTCAAACTCTGATTTTATTAAAATTTAAAATTAACTAAATCAAGTGAGGATGTTACAGGGCTTATGTGGTGGACCGACCTTCGGTCCTACCCTTGCGATACCCAGCCGACCAGAATAATCTATTATACAGACTGCATCTATCCAGGCCGAGCATTTATTCAAGGACCCACCCTAGCGACCTTGGACCGACCACAAGGGCTTTACCCCTTAAGGGTCCGAGCTAGGGGCGCGTGGATCTAACTTGCCACAGGGATAAGACCCTCTAATACAGGATAAGGATGAATGACTCATCCCCTATCCTAAATGGGACACGTCAGCTGCCTTGCTGGACCTCCGTACAGGCCCATAAGGTACAATGCCACCCCTATAAATAGCTATCTCCAACTAGGGGCTCAGGTACGTTCTCTCACTCCCTAATCGCACATTTGCACACACCAGTGATTAGGGAAACCCTAGCTATCCCAACTGGATACCTAGAATACCAAAGAAATCACACAGCAACATCAGATCATCCTCTAGCTCTTAGATCTTTCAATATCCTTGAGCTAAGGACAGGTTTTAGACACTACAAATAAAATATGAAAAATTTGATTGAGGAACAAAAAGGGAAAATTTCATTAGGCTTCCAAGGCTTTTTGAAAAAACCCCTACTTTTTTTAACCTAATTTTTTTTAATAAAAAAATATAGCATATCTATTCCAAACAACCTTATGAATAATAAAATTTTGTTAATGGCCCAATAACCATTGATAACCACTTTTCACATAATAGCTTCCATCAGACTTGCCAACCCCGCTATCATTAATTCTGCCAACTTTAAGGAGATTCCTAACTTTGATGATTTGCTTATAGTGCCAACTATCACTGATTTTAGCCTCATGATCCCATAAATTCTAGTTCTTTATGTAAATACTATTGATCCAATTTTACCAATGTGTATCTTCTTTATCAATAATTTGTCAAACCTATCTACCTATTGTTGCGCAGTTCCAAATAATACAATTATGAAAATTCAATCATTCATGCTTCTTCTGCTTGCAAATCATATCTCATCTCACTAAAGCATTGTATCTGCCATCCTTCTTCACTCCCCAAAGGAATCTTCTACAAATTTTTTCAATACCTCTTAGCACTTTTTTAGGGATGATGAACATAGCTGCCCAATATGTGTGTAAGGTGAGCAAAACTGACTGAATCAATTTAGCCCTTCCTTGGTAAGACAAATTTTTGTTGCCCAATGTTGCCACCTCTTATTTATTTTATCAACTAGAGTCTGACAAGTGCTTACACTCCATTTCTAAGCTGATAGAGTGATACCGGGGTATCTAAAGGGAAAATTCCCTCTTTGAAACCCTCTTATTTCTAGGATTACATCCTGATCAGCAGACTTGACACCAACCATATATGTGACATTCTCACTTTTAATTATTTACATTAGGTTTTATTAAAATAGGTACATGAAAATTTTAGGAAAATCCGGCAGAGTTTCCTTTGTTTATCGGACTTTCCAAAATTTCCTGCTTTGGTACCTGCCCAGACCAGAACAACTTAAAACATAAAACTTATATAACTACAGCCTGTTTAATCCTAATGTCCGCTTAATAATATAACTCAAGCTCAGGGCATACAACTATTACATATATTTAAATTACATCATAACAGTCTTTAACTTAATCAAAACTACGGTCCGCTCATAACTAACAAACACTCCATGTGGTGGAGTGTTATCCTGCTTGACCTGCAATGGTGCAAGCTCTGCCTCTATACCTGTAAGAAAAACAGCAAGAAGGGTAGAATTACACATAACCTAGGAAATAGTGTCTAACAAGGCATAATAATAACTAAGATCATACACAACTATCAATTCTATATCATAGCACACGATACACAATTACTCCTAATCAACTATTTTTCATTCTCAATCTTAATCATATTCTCAGTAATTAATTCTCTTTTCATTTCCTTTTTCTTTTATCTTTCTTTCCTTACTTATTCTTTTCTTTTCCTCGTTAAATTCTTATTACCTTTCTTTTTGACAGCTTTGCGAACCCACCACTGCGCTCCCACACCGGGGCGTCTTACCGCTGCACACACCATTAAATCGTGCGGCTTTCGCAACCAGTGCACCCATCCAGGCGTACTTACTTGGCCAGGCATTCGCGAAGCGTACATAATCATCTTTTTAAGGTTTTGTGAACCCACCACTGCGCTCCCACACCGGGGCGTCTTACCACTGCGCATGCCATTAAATCGTGCGGCTTATGCAACCAATGCACCCATCCCGGGCGTACTTACATGGCCTGGCATCCACAAAACGCGTCGGGTACTGCGAACCCACCATTGCGCTCCCACACCGGGGCTTCTTATCGTGGCGCACGCCATTAAATCGTGTGGCTTACGCTACCAATGCACCCATCTCGGCGTACTTATTTGGCCTGGCATCCGCATACCAAATACTTTAGTCTTTTATCTTATTCTCTTTCTTTACTTTATTCCATTTGTTCAACCATATTCCTTCTTTTTCTTTTTTCTTAATTCTCTTGTCCACAGGGTCACCTGACCAACCTGTGTCCAATTTCCTATCCACAGGGTCTTATGACCAACCTGTATCCTTTATCACATCCACAGGGTCTTATGACCAACCTGTATCCTTTATCACATTCACAGGGTCTTATGACCAACCTGGGATGAGTGTTCTTATTCACAAGGTCTTATGACCAACATGCGAAGTGTTCCTAGCCCACGGGGTCTTATGACCAACCTGTGCCACTTTTCTATCCACGGGATCTTATGACCAACCTGTGTCCTCTTCTCTTATCCACTGGGTCTTATGACCAACCAGTGTCCTATCTTTTTATCCATAGGTTCTTATGACCAACTTGTGCTAAGCTTTCCTGTTCACATGGTCTTATGACCAACCTGTGAAGAGTCATTCTTCTCTTTCTCTTTACTCTTATTCCTATTTTGTTTCTTATTTATTCTTTTCTTCTCTTATTTATTCTTTTCTTTCCATCTAAAATCCTTATTTTCCTCTTTTCTATTCTCTTGTACTATTCTTAACTCTTTTTCTATACTTACTCATTCTTCATTCATTCTTAATTCTTACTCTTCTTTCCTTTTACTTTATTAATTATTCTTGCTTCTCATTCATTTTCCCTTGTTCATTACTTACTTATTATTTACTGATCAATCACTCACTCCTTTATTATCGTTCCCTAGTTTCTCTTATGTTTTTCCCTACTAGTAGACTAACCCCTATTTCATGTTTACGTTCTTTATTCTAATCTCTATTAATTCTTAATTCAATCTAGTCCACTTTAGTCATTCATTTGTGATTAAGTCTTTTTGGCAAATCCTAAATTAGGTCTATCTTTTATTAGTTTCTCTCATGTCTTAGTTCACTTATTTAGTCTTGTCTAGGTCTAATATATTTAAGTCCTTTGCTCTATCTTAAACTAGTTTATACATTTCAATTATCAGTTGATTTAACTTCCTACTTTCCTATTAATCAATTAGTGTTCCTTCTCTACTACCCTAAGGTCCAATCTCATTCTATTAATTTATCTATTTATTACTTACTCCTTAAGTTCTTTTCTTAAGTGTTCCTATTTCCCTTACTAGCTACACCCTAGTCCAACAACCCCTACTATCTCATTATTATCATCTTATTAAGTTTTTCATCTTTTAACATTTACATTATTTTATCACTAACTTATCTTACATAGGGATTTACTAATATCTTTACACTATACTTTATCTCCACTAAATAACTAGCACATACACAAGTACATAACATCACACAAACATACATTCAACAATCATCACAACAATTTCAATAATCCCAATTCTAACTATTTATCCCTATTCAAGTACATTACCCTAAGGTTTAACACTATCACGACCTATCCCTCTTAGCCATCAATATACACTAGTTAGAACCCATGCCCTAAGGACCGGTAATACCACCTCCTTACCTCAATGAAGCTAGAGAGATGGAGCCTCTGAGTCTTGGATTTTCCTCTTGTGCCCTAGATTCCCTTGAAGATTGCACTTCTTGAGTCCCATTTACTTGATCTTGTGCACTAGAATTTGGTTGGGGATTGATGATGTTCTTAGCCCTTGGAGTCTAGAGGGAGAAAACTCCCGGAGTGTATGGGGATGAGAGAGAGACGTGTGGTAGGATGAGTGATGGGGTGATGAAGCTTTGCCTTGATGCTTGGTGATGGGAATGATAATAAGTGTTGATGCTCTTGATTCTCCTTCAATGGCTCTTGAGGAAGAGAGGGTAGGAGAGAGAAATGATCTCCTTGGCCATGGTTCTAGTGAGCGAAACAAAGTGGATATAGTGGGGATGGGGGTGTTATGCGTGTGATGATGTTGATGGTGCTTGGAGTTATGGAGCTTGGGGTGTGATGGTGGGGGTGTTGAGTGATGAGCTCTTGGAGAAGAAAAAGAGAGAATGAATGAAATGAGTGGTGAAGAATGGCTCTCATGCCTTATATCTTTTCAAATTTTTATCGAACTAGTCGATTAGTCTGAAATTTTACAATTTGAAGTTGTCATTTTTTAACATTTTGGACGAATCAACTAATCGATTAGCCACTGCTAATTAGCTTTTCTATTTTTCTTCTATTTTTCCCCTATTTTCTTCTTGAAATCAAAACACCATAACTTCTTCGTTAACCGTCGGATCTTGCTCAAATTTGAAAGAAATCTTCCCTACCTACTCACCTTTACATCCAACGGTGGAATTCTTGTTTAGAGTTGTAAATCTTCTATTTATAATTTTCTCTTATAACGTATTTAAAACACCAAAAATGTCGGCTCTAATCCTCGTTTCTCCTCATCTTTCACCCTCTTATCCTTTGCTAAGGCTTCCTAACTAATTCACAACATTAAAAATGGTCCTACTCCATCGCCTTAACTCTCCTTGAGAAAAATTATCATTTTTCTAATCCCATTATTATTTTGTTTATTCTTGGGATTAAGATTCGGGATGTTGCAATATACACATTAGATTTCTCTCGGCTTGCATACAGACCAGAACAAGCAAAGAATTCTGAAAAACCTCTCATTAAAATCTGAACAAATTGAGGTTTTCCATTGCAAAAAATCATTAAGTCTTTCGCAAATGCCAAGTTAACCAATTGCAACTCCTTACACAAAGGGTGAAATCTAAATTGCTTATGCTAGCCAAAAATCTTAAATTTTCTATTGAGCGTCTCCATAATCATAACAAAGATCAACATATACATAGAGTCTCCTTGAAAAATCCCTCTCCTAATTCTAAAATAACAAAACTTACAGCCATTCAGAGATAAGAAAAGAGAGGAAGTTCCAATACATGTAATAATCAAGATTGAAAACTTGCTAGGAAAGTTCAATGCTTCTAACATATTTTCCACATACCCCGATCCACCATATCATTAGCCTTCTTGATATCTACTTTCATAAAACATCTAGCATAGACAATTTTTCTCTCATATAATCTTAACAGGTCTTGACTTATCAAGATATTATGACAAATATTCCTCCCTTATACAAAAGCAGTTTGGTTATCTTTAACAATACAAGGTATCACATCTTTGAATCTTCTGCAAATGAGTCCAGTTATGCACTTGGAAATTACATTACAACATGCAATTGGCCTAAACTCCTTAGAATGATTAGGAAAATCTAATTTTGGAATAAGTCTAAAAATAGTATCATTTACCTGAGTAATCATCTTGTCAGTCCTGAAAAACTAAGTAACTGCATCACAACACTCCTGCCAAACAATATTCGACGTTGCTTTGCTTAATCTAGATTCAAAGCCATCCGGACCAAGACTCATTTCTTCAGGAATTTAGAATAACTCATGCTTAATCTCCTCCCTTGTAAAGGGTTCAATTAGCTTGATTTGTTGCTCTGTTGTTAGTCTTGGGTCAACGTTGACTTCCTCCTCGGTTAAGGTCTAATCACATTGGGAACCATTAAGAAACATTTTGTAATAATGCTCAAAGACACTAAAAATCTCCTCAAACTCAGTTATGAGATTGCCACCCTCATCCTGAATACTCAGCACTCTGACATAAGTCAGGTCACATAATCTATTCACACATCGCGACAATTCTCCAGGATTCAACAAATCCTTCTAACATAAGTCGGGTCACATAGCTAGCAGTACACTATTAGATGATATAACCCTGACTAAAGAGAAAAGTTTGAAAATGGGAAGACAATTTTTCTCTTTCTCACTTACAAATGTTATATATATAAATGAGTTAATAGTCACATAGATCCCCGAAAGATACTTGTGGAATTAGTTAGGTCGCTGAAAGATTTGTGGAAACTCTTAAACCCCCCAAAGATCAATTTGGCATCAGTTTGGTCCCTGAAAGAATTGCTGAATCTCTTAAATCCCCCAAAGATCAATTTGGCATCACGTTAGTCCCCCATAAGAGACCTAACGGTATCTTACGTGACATGTTAAATGCTTTGTTGGCCCCAATAACATGCCACATAGGATTTTGTTAGGTTTCTCCTGGCGAAATTGGATAGGGGGAACTAACGTGACGTCATATTGATCTTTGGGGAGTTTAAGAGATTCCACAAATCTTTTAGGGATCTAACTGATTTCATGGGTATATTTCTGGGACCTATGTGACTATTAACTCATATATAAATATATATATATGATGCACAAAGAAACACAACTTTTAGGAAAGATACATCAATATCTAATAAAATAATAAATTAACTTTCTACCAATTGTAATCTAATTTTTAGCAAGAAAAACAATCGAGTTTAGTACTTTGTATACGAAGCTATCAAAGATTTCAGAAACGAGGTCGTGTTTAAAAATAGTTTAGAAGGTGAGTTCTTACTTCAATAGTCAAATCATGAAATTTTTTTCCTTCTTACTTGTTCGCACAACTTTTGAAATAATTCATATTGTACTTCTGAAATTATAATCAATCATTTGCCCAAAACTAGCATCACTCTCAACCCTAACCGTTTCCACAACTTCAATCGTGTTTGGAAGGCGAGTTCATCTGAATTTTGTGTTACCTATTTAATTTTATGACATGATCATGTTGAAATTGTTGTGCATATTTGACTTTTTCCACTTATAAGGAGCTATAAATTCTTAGATAGAGCCATAAATTGTTGAATTTCTTGATAATAAAACAATAGGCAAATATATAACAAATAAAGAAAGTATCACAGTATGTTTGAGAATCATGAATAATTAGAGACACACTTATAATACTAATATTTTTTGGAAAATAGAGCAAAGGAGGTTAGTTTTCTTCTATTCATTCTATATGTCCCTTAAATGACCACATTAAGCAAAATCATATCAAACCTCAAATGGTTTTATCCTAGGTAGAGAGAAAACGTTGTATATGATGATTGGAATTAATATTTATTTGTTATAAGCATGATGATGCTGACGAAGGTTCAATCATTTTAGATTTTCAACCGTGGGGAGGCGAAGCTGCGTAAGGGGAATATGAATGTGCGGTAATGTTAGTATGAATGATGGGCTTCGTCTCTTTCTAGAGGCTTTAATTCTCCTCTCAAAATTTCTGCGTTAAATCTATTTAATTATTTTTTTATTTTAACTTATAGATATTGATCATGATTTAGATTTTGATATCATTGTTATATTAAAATTGATTTTGTGAAATTGAATTGATTGGTGTAAAGAAGTATGTTGCTGATAGACAATGTATGAAACGCATGTTATTATGCCTTGTTATCCTGGGGAGGATGGAGCTAGTGCAGTCTGGTTTTGATCAATGACATTTGAGTTCTCCAGATTTTCATTTTGGTGGGATGAGGGAGTCTTTCTGCTCCGTAGGAGTATATCATTTGGAGTAGCAGGATGAACACCCATGTTTTGCTTGAGTTTGTTTTAAGATTCAACCTTTCTTCTATCAAAGGTTTGAACTTACTTATTTGTTTAAGTAGCGGTGGTATTGTTGGTTCTTTAATAATATGATAATTGGATTTTGTTAAAAGCGCACTTCACGTTTGATCAAAAGCTTGAACTAGTTACAATGAATCATAGAATATTAGTAAACATTAAGAAGTATATAAAAGAACTAGTTCAAGCCTTTTATCAAATGTTAAGTGTGCTTTTACCAAAATCCAATTATCACATCACAAAAGAACCTTCAATACTAGCGCTACTTAAACAAATTAATAAGTGCAAAATCGTGATGGAAGGAAGGTTCAAACTTAAAACAAACTCAAGAAAAACATGTGTGTGTTCATCCTGCCGCTCCAAATGATATACTCCTTAGGAGGAGAAAGACTCTCCACCGCACCAAAATCAAAGTCCGAAGAACTCAGACGCCATTCATCAAAACCGGACTGCACCAACTTCATTCTCCCCAAGATAACACGGCACAACATGCGGTTTATGCCTTGTCTATTAGCAACACACTTCTCCACATTGATCAATTCAATTCAATAAAATCAATAAATATGAAAATAATATCAAAATCTGAATCAAGGTCAATATCTATAATTTAAAATTAAAAATAATTAAATATATTTTACTCATAAATTTGGGGAGGAGAAACCTCTACACAAAGACGCAGCCCATTATTTAGATTCTTCCTAGCAAAACCGTTCTCAACAATCTCATGAATCTCTCTTGGCCCTTGCCCATACCAACCTTACTTCACGTTCATATTTTCCCTGTGCAATTTCTCCACAACGTAGTTGAAAATGTGAAATTATTGAACCTTCACCAGCTCCACCACGCTTATAACAAATAAACAAATGAATAAAATCTGCCTCGCTCTAATTATGCCCGATTCTCAAGCATAACGTGATACTTTCTCCATTTTTTAGATATCCGCCTCTTATCCTCATTATCAAGAATTTCAACAGTTCACTCAAGAGTTACTTTACTAAGGTATAGTAAATCTTATTTACAAATTCTCAAACAAAAACAAATCCTTCTTTGAGATCCTATCTAAGAATTTATTGCTCCTTCTAGGGTGAAAAACTCAAATTCACGACAACAATCTCAACATGATCAATAATTTCATAAAAATAAATAATTTCAACAATACAATTTAAACTTACCTTCCAAATACAATTGAATCTGTATAAACGATTAGGGTTGAGAGTAGATCTAGTTGTGTGCGAATGATTGAATAAAGTTTCAGAAATATAACATGAATAATTTCAAAGGTTGTGAGAACAAGTATAAAGGAACAAATTTCATGATTTTATTGTTGAAGTGATTACTCACCTTCTAAACGTGATTTCTGAAATCAAGCTAGCTTTAATCTGCAATCGTCGACAACTCCATGTACAAAGTTTGAAACTCTCAATTTCTTTCCTTACTAGAGAGTATATTAGGATTGCGATTAAGGTTTGCGTTTCAGGTTAGGGTTTTGAGGTTGATAACAAAATCACGATTGGGTTTGTGAGATAGGAAAAGGAATGAAGAAGATAGGAGAACAAAGAACACGATTGGAGTTTCATAATTTTTTTTTATAATAGAAATGCGACTAGGGTTCGCTCCAAGAGACAGATTTACATGACCCATGTGGGGGCAATCGACTGCACGGAAAATTGAGGGCTCTCCTTCAGATTTATAATGTATCATTTGCTCCTAATGCCCTCGATTTTTATCCCACCATTGCACATCTATTATTTATAAAAAAACAAACAAACTATCACCAACTGCCGAATCGAAGTGCAATTCTAAATTGAGTGGGGCTTTTTCCAGCCCACTTGTGATTGGGGACACCCCACTTATTATATTATTTCCAAATTTAACCTTTTTTTTTACTTAATGACGGGGTCATGAGGTATACCCCACTACCAAAAAAAAGTTCAGTCATGAGGTACACCTCACTACCAGAAAAAGTTCCAATAATCGTGAGATATACCTCACGACTAACATTGACAATTTGCGAGGGCGGGCGGGCGGGCTTCGCCTCGCGCCCGCACTTGGCCCGCAATTTTTGCGTGCGGGCATGCCCGCCCAATAAAAATTCTAGGGCCAAAAATTCAGGCCCTACCCGACCTACATGCGGGCAGGGCGGGCATGCGAACGGCCCGCGAATATTTAAAAAAATAAAAAATTCAAAAAATCAATTAAATAATGTAAAAAATCCCAAAAAAAATTTCTTAATACAATTGATCTTAAATAATCAATTAAATGATGTAAAAAGAGATTAGACGTAGGAGAAAAATGAAGTACATTAACTAATGTTAGAGAAATATTTAAGTTTATTTTTTTTAAATAGTCAAAGTGAGTCAAAAACTACAAAAATTTAATTTTTTTTAAAATTTTTTCTTATGGTCCGTCCGCGGGCCGCCCACAAATGCTCGCAAAAAAACGGACGGGCATAGTTTAAAACCTGGCCTAAAATTTGTGCCCTGCCTGCAAAAAATTGCGGCCGGGCGGGCGGGGTTCTTAGGCCTGTGCCCTAATTGCCAATACTACTCACGACCAAAACAAAAGGAAGCAATATACAGAGCACATAAAAATGATGAAACTTTTTGGAGGTTCTCATTTACTGAAGACAAAGAGAGTTATTATACTCATCATGATGAGCATAACAAAACTGAAGATGATGCAGATATTCTCAAACCAACATCAGTGTTGCACAGCTTTGAAGATGTGCTGAAGCTTAAAAGATTGAATGCTAAAAGAAATGGAACAAGAAAACAAGGAAAAGACAAAGACAAAGTCAAAGAAAGAAAGTTACCATATGAAACAAAGATTTCAAAGGAGAAGATGGAAAGTGTGATAATAATAACACTATAACAGAGAAACGGAGTTAGGATTCATAAGGAGGAGATATGATAGAAAAGTTCAAAATGTTTTGCTAGAGCAACTCTTGAAATTGGAAAAGGCATTAGATAAAACTAAAAAGGATGTGATGCAATTTGAATCATCACCTAGAAGTTTAGAACTATTTGTAAACCAAGAGCACATTTTATAAAAAGTGGTAGAGAAACTTTTGAGAAGAAACAAAGTGAGGAGATGAAAATAGAGATTAACAAACAAAAGCAATCAGTCAATGTGAGCAAAGAAATTTATAGGAGAAAACCGAAGCACGACTCGAAGGTAAGAGTACATTCACCAAGGATGGCTTCCAACGAGATTATATGCCCTACTACTTCCTTTTGTTTTGGTCGTGAGGTATACCTCACTATTATACCTCACGACCGGAACGTTTTTATTCGGTAGTGAGCGGTCGTGAGGTATGACCGAATTTTTTGGTAGTGAGGTATACCTCACGACTTGCCATTAAGTAAAAAAAAAGGTTAAAATTAGAAATAATAAAATAAGTGGGGTGTTCCTAGTCACAAGTGGGGTGGCAAAAGCCCCAGTCTTTTTTCTTTTGGAATTGTTTTAGGATTGGAAGCCCATATTCTCCTCTTTCTTTTTTAACCTGAGTCAGCCTTAGAGCCCATATTTAATTTATTTGCATATTTTCTGGAATTGGGCTTGATGGCCCATCTTTTTCTCCTTCTTCCTAGAATGTCAGCAGCTGCATCCTTCCCTTTTTTTTGTGAACCTGTTTTGGTCTTGGTGCCCATATTTGGCTTAATCTTGTTTATTTGTATGGGGGACCTATTTTAGGCCTCCTTCATTCTATATTTTTAAATTGTTTTAGATTTTATGCCCATATTCATTTTTTTATGGGCTCTAAGGTCCATTAACATTTTTTGTCAAAATTCTTTCACAATCTAGGTTTGGAGCCCTACGTATTCTTCTTGGAGAAGAATTATGCATAAAACAATTATGCATAATTCAAAGCTGTTAGAAGTCAATGTGGAAGTACGTTAGAAGTTTGATGATGCCAAAGAAGAACCAATCAAAGTCAAAGTACAAGTCAAGTTTCAAGCAAGGACCTCAAGATGTTTCTCTCCGTTTTCATTAGGAAATCAATGTAAGGCTAGAGTAATTGTTTCATTTATGTATTATGCCCTTATTTAGAGTTCTTGGAGAAGAAGCATTTTAAATCAAAAGTATTTTAAAATCTAAAATTATTCCTTGAAAATGTTTTTAAAATTGTTTCTGTGAAAATACTTTTGTGAAAACATCTGGATAAAGTTTCTGTTTATGAAAATTTACTTTTGTGAATATAAGCAAAATTAATCGATTACTTTTCAAGTATAATCGATTACTTAGCTTCAGCCTTATATCCTGAGAGTTTGTAATTGATTATTTGATCATTGCTAATCGATTACTTCAAATTCTGTTGACCGGAATGATTGTAATCGATTAATTGTGATTAGATAATCAATAACTTCAATGTCTGTGAATTTTTGTATTTTCCTGAAACTCAGTAATCGAATACTTGGGCTGAGGTAATCGATTACTTTTTCAAAAAGATGAATTTTCTGTTTTGCCTGAAAGGCAGTAATTGATTACCTTGGAGAAGTAATTGATTACTTTAAATTGTTTTTGAAATCCGTGTCAGAATCAAACAGAGCTATTTCCAGATTTGTTTTTATATGATTGATTCTAATTTGTTTCGATTTTTAAAGCTAAGATTTGATTTTTGAATTTCATATCTTTTATTATTTGAAAATCAATCTTTTTATATTTCCGGATTTGATTTTGATTTGATTCTTATTTTGAATTTGAATTTGATTCTAAATATGATTTTATTTTAATTTGATTCTATTTTTGAAATTCAAATTTTCAAATACTTCAAATCAAATCCTTTTAAATAAAGTTTTTCTATATTCCATTTTAATTCTCCTGATCAGTTTTTGAAAATCAAGTTTTGAGAGAAAAATAGTTTTCACGTTCTGCTCTTCTTCTTCTCCAACTCTGAGTACTTGGCCCAAGCTTAAGTGAATCCATTACCTTGCCATTAGTGAGCTTTATTGTTGTATCTGTGTTGTTGAGAACACACTTATTATCACTTGTACCAAACCTTCCATATCGTTTGTAACCGTTGTTGTAAAGGGGTGAGTGACCCTTAGCTCTTCGGGAGTGGCTCCCTAGTTCGGACGTGTGGCACGTTCGTGGCTGTATAGGGTGAGGAACCCTTTTTTTATCTAGGGTATTGGTCCTAGACGAACGGTGTGGCATGTAACACTAGTTTTTAATTCTCTAATTATAATGTTAAGTAGAGTATTTTGTACTAGTTAGCACTATAATTAATGAAAAAAATTTAGAAAAAATTTGACAGGGTTTACTTTGTTTTTCTGACTATCCCAAATTTTATCTTCAAGACCTGTCAAATCCAGTAGCATATATATATATATATATATATATACATATATCAAGTCTACCTACACACCAAAAAGACTTATGGCCACCATATTATCACATCCAAAAGAATGGTATATGCTATACCATGGTGGTGGCACTATCTTGCAAGCTACAAAATAAAAGCTTGTCCATCGTTTTTACATGACCAAGAGTAATTAAAAGACTTAAAATATTTTATACAATGTTTAACTAAGCAAGCCAAAAAGTAATAGAGTATAGCATCAGGCGTGATTGCATCAGAAAGTGGCGGAGCCACATCACTAAGTCTGTGCTCCATGTGATGAAAAATGACTCTCCTCGGCAGGGGGTATGGAAAAGACATCTCCAGATGAAGCACCTAAAAATGTCTACATAAAGGGAGTGAGTAGTTTGACATAATTCGAAATAAAGCATTAAAAAGCAATAATATAAAACCATTCAATTCCCATCAAGCAATTAGGTAATTTCAACTCTTTCAAATCACAATGTAAATATAATCATATCATTGAAGATGCCATGATGCATGTCTACTCTACTTATCATGCCTAAATGATGCATGTACGTCTCTCGGGATCCATCAATTGAATCCAATCGCTCTTTATCACATTCTCAATACAATCTTCTCTTATTCTTAAATTTTCTTTCATTTTCATTTAAAATACATTGGATCCAATTGAGGAATCATTTGTCTTATGCTCCTCATCTTCATCTCAAGTATCTCATTCTTTCTCTTTCACAGGGTTTCACAGTTCATATCTCATCATCAGCTCATCTTATCATTCACATTTCACTCAATTTCCTCACTACACCCTCCACTCCAGGGAAAGACCAAAACGGGAGTAAGTGTCCCTCTACCAATGCTTGCACACTACTGGTCTCTCTCTATGTCCAGTAGAACTTGGGTTGAAGGCCCAAGTTGGCTATAGCAGGGATCCACCCTCAACCAGTCAACGAAGTGACTCTGTGACCAATAGAATTATCGTAGTTATTGTGAAACCAATCCCCCGACACGAGTGGCCAGTTCGTGCCCTCCTAGGAGATCAAAGTTTCACCCAACGACAACTCCCGTGGTTGTTTCATTAGCACAACCTAGTGACATATCACTCACGCATACCCACATCTTGTCTTTCCCAACATCCTCACCGTCCCCTTATAACTCCATGTATGATGCATGATTCTAACCATCTTTCAATTGAATTCATATTCTTTAATTTTAGGAACTAATTTATCTTTGAGTATAATTTCAATTGATGAGCTTTTATAATACTAAAAATTCATGAAAGTAAAGAAATTCATTACAATAACCATTTTAATTCTCAAAATCAATTTTTTAATTTAAATACAATAAGGGTTCTTATTACATCTCAACTTCACTAAGTAGCAATCCAAACACAATATAATCTAAGCATATACACACATATATTTCATAATTCTAGGAACTAAGTTTAGATTTCCCAATCACTACACCCAAGTTTAATCCTCATATTTTTAAGAATATTCATTCAATTGATCTCTAGGTCCTAGGGTTCTATATTATGACTATCTAATCCTTTATTTCAAATTAAGTAAACCACACCTCCCTTACCTTGATTTGAGGAGAGGGAATATCCTAGTGAGAGAAAGATTCTCTTGAAGCTTTGAGGGTTATCAATCTCCTCCTCTTCTTGCTCAACCCTTCTCCTATGATGTCCCTTACTCCTAAGTTCTTCTTCTTCAATTGATTTATGAAGAGCACAAAGATAATGAAAACTAGGGATTTGGGGTGAGAAAGGGTTTGAAGATTGATGGAAGTAAAGAGAGGATTATGGGTTATGAAGGTGAGATGGGGTTATTTTGAAGTTGAATGTGTGATTGAAGGGTGTTAAGATGTGATTTTTGTGGCTAGAAAATGGGAAATTTTGGTTGCTCTAGGTGCCCAAGTGAGAGGAGTTCGAGCTGGATGGAGAAGATTCTAGACTGGTGCAGCTTTTTATGGACTGGTGCACCATTTGATGTCTGTGCACGCCTAGGCGCATAGCAGGCCGCGCCTGGGCGTGCTGGCCACTGATCCTGCACACCAAAAATTGTCGCGCCATTCCCGCACCAGAGTTCCAACCCCTACGCACCAGTTGGTGCGTCTCCCTGGCACCACCTTCCGCACCAGAGCGTGTGCTCAGGCGCACCAGGCTTGTGCCTGGGCGCGCCATCTGTAGCATATTTTTTTTAAAAAAATAAAATTACATACCAAAACATTAAAGTTTTTATTATTATAATTATATAATTACTAAATTTTATAACAACTTAAAATAAATTTAATTACTCAATGCATACTATTTATTAATTCTAATCACTTAAGAACATAATTACTTAATAAAAATTTAGGATGTTACAATTCTCTCCCACTTACGTGAATTTCGTCCTCGAAATTCAATTGGCTTCGAAGAGATGGGGGTGTGATGTTCTCATCCTTTCCTCTAATTCCCAAGTGGCTTCTTCTATGTCATTCCGATTCCATATCACCTTAACAAGTGGAATCTCCTTGTTGCGAAGTTGTTTAACTCTTCTGTCTTCAATTCTTGCTGGTTGTACTTCGATTGTCAAATTTTCCCGAAGTGGCACTTCATCAGTTGAAAGTATGTGGGAAGGGTCATGGATGTATTTGCGCAATTGAGATACATGAAACACATTATGAATGTTGGATAGGTATGGAGGCAAGACAACTTGATAAGCCATAGATCCAATCCTTTTAAGAATATGATAGGGCCCAATAAACTTTGGAGTAAACTTCTTAGGCTTCATTACTATTCCAACTCCAGTGGTTGGCACCACTCTTAGGAACACATGATCGCCTTCTTCAAACTCCAATGGGCGTCTGCATTTGTCAGCATAACTCTTTTGCCTATCGTGTGTTGCTTTCATTTTCTCCTGAATGATCTTAACCTTGTCTGTGGTGTCTTTTATGATGTCGGGGCCAATAAGTTGACTCTCCCCCACTTGGAACCAGCATAGGGGAGTTCTGCATCGTCTTCCGTACAAGGCCTTGAATGGAGCAATACCTATACAAGCATGATAATTGTTGTTATAGGTAAACTCCACCAAAGGCAAAAGTTGATCCCTGCTTCCTTGTTTCTCCATGGTGCAAGTTCTCAACAAATCTTCTAGAGATTGGATGGTTCGTTTCGTTTGGCCATCAGTTTAAGGATGGTAAGCGAAACTAAGTTTTAGATTTGTCCCCAATGCCTGCTAGAGACTTTGCCAAAGTCTAGATAAAAATCTAGGATCACAATCTGAGATGATGTTGGAAGGAACTCCATATAGTCGAATGATCTCCTTAATGTATAGTTGGGTTAACTTTTCCATGGAATACCGCATATTAATGGGGATGAAGTGAGCAGACTTAGTGAGTCTGTCCACTAACACCCATACTACTTCATGACCTGCAGTAGCCCTTGGTAATCCAGAGACAAAATCCATAGCTATGTTATCCCACTTCAAAACTGGAATTTCCAATGGCTGCAGTTCACCCCCAGGCTTTTTGTGTTCCACCTTTGCTTTCTGGCAAACTAAGCACTTTGCCACATACTCAGCTACATCATGTTTAAGTTTCATCCACCAGAAGAGTCTTTTCATGTCTTGGTACATTTTTATAGATCCTGGATGTAAACTCAATTTGCTTTTGTGAGCTTCATCTAGGATCATCTTCTTCAGCTGTGGGCCGGAGGGAACACAAATTCTATTTCTGAATCTTAGGACGCCATCGGATCCTTCAGAAAAGTCTAGTTCATTTCTTTCTTGAGCAGACTTCCTTTGCTCTTGCAGTTCAACGTCATTCAACTGCTGTTGCCGGACTTGTTCAAAGAATTCATTTGTGATTCTAAGCATTCCCAGAACAATACTCCTTTCTTTGAATTGGACACCTAAATTGAGGTTATTGAATTCCTCAATTAGTTCCAGTTCTTTCACCATCATGCTACTAATATTGAGAGCTTTCCAGCTTAAGGCATCTACAACTACATTTGCTTTTCCTGGATGATATTGTAGATTAAAATCATAGTCTTTAAGGAATTCCATCCATCTTCGTTGTCTCATATTCAACTCTTTTTGATCAAATAAGTACTTGACACTTTTGTGATCGCTGTATACTTCACATCGAGTTCCATATAGATAATGCCTACAAATTTTAAGGGTGAAGACGACTGCTGCAAGCTCCAGATCGTGCGTAGGATAATTCTCCTCGTGTGGTCTTAATTGCCGAGAAGCATAAGCAACCACTTTACCTTTTTGCATATGCACACATCCTAACCCTTGCACTACTACAAAATTGCTAATTAAAGGCGGTATTTTGAGGGCGGTTCCTTAACGGAACTGCCCTCTTTTGCTAAAAACTTTTAAGAGAAGGGTTCCTTACTCTAACCAGCCTTAAAAATGTTATTTTTAAAGGAGGTTCCGCTTAAGTACCGCCTTCGTATATTTTATTTAAAAAATGTTAAAATTAAATAAAATTCAAAGCATTTTTTAGAAGAGTTTATTTGTTAAACCGCCCTTGTTTATTACTTAATTCAACTACCCTCTTAAATCATAAATTAAAAAAAAAAATTGAACAAACACCCTAAGAAACCCTTTCTTCTTCATTTGTCCTTCTCATTCTCCCTCGTTTTTTTTCTCTCATCCGTCCCTTGCTCCCTCTCTCTCTCGATCGCTACCCAGCCACCATTGTCGGGCTCTCCCCCTCTCCTTCTCACACGACACACTCTCTCTCTTGTTCTCCCTCAAATCGCGATTCGAACCGGAATCCAAGATGGAGCCCAACCGCGAAGCCAGCCCTGCCCCTATCCCTCTTGTTCTCGTCGCCATTCGCGACGCCGCTTCCATGGACGAAGCTCGTCTCCGCCTCCTCGCGTCGCTGGCATCCGCTGCGGGTTTGGATCGAATCACAGCTCAGTGGTTCACGGCTTGGTGGTTGTTGGTTCGCTGCTAACGGCGGTGAAGAGGAGCGAAGGCTATATCCTTGGCGATGAAGAAGAACGAAGGCCATATCCCTAACTGCTCTGCTATTGCCAAATCTAAACGTTAGGGTTTTTCATTTTAACTTTTCATTTTCATATTCTAGTTTGCTTTTCATTTTGACTTTTGTTTTCCTGGATTTTGTTTTTGGTGTTATAGAGTTGGATTATTTTCTGCACTTTCTGTTCAAGAGGGTCAAGGTTTTATTGCTCCGTGTTTTTTTATGTTGGAAACTTTTCTTTTTTCTGAAATGGAAGGAACTGGAAGGGAATATATAGTACTCTAAACTTTCTTACATATGTCTGGATTTCTTGTTGCTGTTAACTTTTCAAAACAAGATTGAGATCTGTTGAATTAACATTCTTTGATCATGGAAAACCATGACTTGTTGTTTGCTTAGTTCTATTTCCTTCTTCTGTATAATCAATCTGACTTTAAGTGTTATTCTCTTAATGATTGACAGAGATTGGCATGTAGAAAAACTAAAAGATGTTAAAGTTGTCGTTGCATTAAAACATCCCAACTGGAGTATGGGAAAAAAAATAACAGTGGACTCTGTTACCTTTTCAATAAGGTTTATTTCTTCCTGATGTCAATATATTGGATGATAAATGCCTTCTTATGATTCTGTCTAATTATATGGTCTGAATTTTTATGAAAGAAAGAAACAGCGGGGTTGCATAAAATAAGTGGATGTCTGAAAGTATTTCCATATACTTCTTGTTGTTGAGTTTGGATTTTATTTTTCTTTGATCTTGTAACTAAGGCTAGCTTACGAAGTTAAAAAAAACCTTGAAGTGTCATTTGGTTGGAATCTTCCAGTACAATCTTAAAAAGGAAACTACATTCAATCTAGATTTGTGTATCAATCTGACTAGGTTCTATAGCAAAAAACAGTTTCTGTTCTGACTTATGAGAACAATTAAACCTTAGGCCTATGCAAATTATGTTGGATTCTAGAAGATTTCATTCAGCTGCTTGTGATTTGCATTTTCTTGCAGGGTTATGTGCAACTGTGGCTCTTGTGGTTCAAGGAAGCAGACACTGAGTGAATGGGAAAAGCATACAGGTTGCAGAGCCAAAAAATGGAAACATAGTGTGAAAGTGAAAAGCACAATGCTACCACTAGAAAAATGGGTTTGTATTTGTTCTTGCTGATTACTATATTAGAGGCATGCCAAATCTTTCTGTTAGATACTGTGGGTTGGTTTTTTCGAATTAACAGTTGTAAAGTATGAGTTCTGTCACTTGGATTTCTTGAGTATTGCCTCCACAATTTTTGTTTCCAAATATCTCCCTAAATGTGTTGTCTTTTTATTATTGTGCCTTTTTTTTTTTGCATTTCACTTATTCTTTTGTACTTCTTTCTCGAATTCCTCACTTAATATAAATTTACTCCAGATTATAGAACACATTTCAAAAGATGGAGTTCCTCCCCAGCAGTTAGATCAGCAGCAGGTGCTTGCCTTTTTGCAAGGTAAATGTGCACATTGCGGACACTTGCTTTTTATTAATTATAGTATTTTGAGAGGAGGAGTTTTTTTTATTGCTTTTTAAATTTAACCCTATTTGTCACAGAGAAATATGAGCCAGTTCATGCAAAATGGACAACAGAAAGATGTGCTGTTTGCAGATGGGTTGAAGACTGGGAAGATAACAAAATGATTATCTGTAACAGGTGTTTTCATATTCGTTCATGACCTTTGCCCCTAAATTGTAGAATAATGGGGGATGTTTATCGTTTATTTCTAATACACACTGCTTTAAAGGTAGAAGCGTCGATTAATATAAACTGTTCAAGTTGATCCAACCTTAAATGTGAAGTTAAATTTAGGTTCTTTGTTGCGGCTAAAATTTTTTTTCTTTCTTCTACCTGCCTGATTGTTTGGAATCCTTGGCTTTTGTAGTTTTTACCGCAGGACAGAGTCTCTGAGTTTGCAAAGTTAACTCCTATGCAACTTCTTAAAGAGACTGAAAAGGCTGTTGGTGATCCACAGCTTCCAGAGCAACATCGTGCGCTAGTTGAGAAAAGTCGTGCATTAAAGCAGATTGAGCTGGTAAGTTCACCCCTAAGTAAGAAAGGGTATTAATGATCTCAAACTTAGTTATTTGCAAACATGAAGATCACTTCATTAATTCTGTTTCAGTCTGTGGAGAAAAATGAAGTTACTTTAAATCAGTTGAAGGAACTCAATGCTGAACTAGAGAAGGACGTTGAGCGTGTTCGTCAAAGAGATGAACTTCTTGCTAAGGTATACAATGGATTTTGTTGATTGCATTCTTTGCTTACGAATTGGTAGATGATGATTGCCTATGTGTCTATATTAATTTGTTGCGCTATCAAAACATAAAATTAAAATGTGATGGATATATGTGATTGTTATTTAATTTTAGGCAATTTTTTAGGTTACAACTGCTTATGTTCATTCATTTGCAGGGTTAGGAAAATGCAATTTTAACTTAGGTAAACTATGAAATGGTTTTGACTTTATATGGCACATAAATTTTTATTCTGTCTTTATTTGTGAATTCCTTGTTCTTGCTATTAGTTATCGGTGATATTTCGTCATATCCTGGTCATCATTAACAAACATCTATTATGTTCTACATGTATTTCGTCATATCCAGCTCAGAGTAAATTTCATTTTTCCTGGAATGTAATATAGATTGGAGTTTCAGACTGAGCCAAATTTGAGATGTGATTATGCAGGCTTGGTTCACAAAATTTAAAGCTCTTGACAATGTTAAGTATCCATCCATGAATCTTGCCTACACTGCTGGCTGTGCTAGAGGCACCATGAAAGGAGTTCTTAGTGCAGCAAATGAGAAACTTATAACATACCTTTCCAAGTTGTACTTTTGAATGACCTCAGATAGTCGAATGAGAAACTTATAATATACCTTTCCAAGTAGTATATAGAAAACTATTGTATTATATCTCTTGTATATTGAACAAATATATAGAACACTCTTCCTTGACTTCATATGATTGGATTTTTAGTATATCACTTGCCTTTAGAGGCTTTAGAGTCCAACAATGAATATGGCATGTTATAAAATTTGGGTTTGATGAAAAAAAATATAGCCACAACTCAAGCTGTGCATATTTAAAAAAAAAATCTATTTTGGCCACAATTTAAAGTGTGGATAAATATTTTTTTAAAAAATATCTTCTTATTTAGTCATGGTTATAACTGTGGCTAACTAATAAAACCAGATTAAAGGGGGCAGTTCTGAATAATCTTTTTTGAAGACAAAAGAGGGTGGTTCAGAACCAACCTCATTGAAAAAAAAAAGAGGGCGGTTCCGAACCTCCCTCATTTGAATAAGTATTTTTAAGGGCGATACATTTAAGGGGGGTTCGAAACCCCCCTCTTTTAGCTTAAATAACCTCCTTCAAAAGACTTTTTTGTAGTAGTGTTGTCTAGATGCGTCACAATACACATCAAAAGACTGGGATGGATCAGGCAGAACCAATACAGGAGAAGAAGTTAACCGGTGCTTCAACTCTTGAAAACTTTGTTCACATTGTTCGTTCCATGCAAATGGAATTTCCTTTTTGGTTAATCTTATCAAAGATAAGGCAATTTTGGAGAATCCCTCAATAAATCTCCTATAGTACCCTGCTAACCCCAGGAAGCTTCTTATTTCTGCCACATTCTTCGGTCGTTCCCATTGCAACACGGCTTCTACTTTGGCAGGATCAACAACTATCCCTTCTCGAGTAATTACATGGCCTAAGAAGTTTACCTTCTCTAGTCAAAAATCACATTTAGACAGCTTAGCATACAATTGTTTCTCCTTCAGGACTTCCAATACTCTTCTCAAGTATTCTCGATGCTCATCTGGAGTCTTTGAGTAGATGAGGATGTCATCAATAAATACTACTACAAAAGAATCCAGATAAGGTCAAAAAATTTTGTTCATGTAATCCATTAACACGGCAAGGGCGTTGGTCAATCCGAACGGCATCACTACATATTCATAATGACCATACTGCGTCCTGAAAGCTGTCTTAGGAATATCTTCTTCTTTGATTCGAATCTGGTGGTATCCAGATCTGAGATCAATCTTGGAGAAGATTGCTGCTCCGTGAAGTTGATCCATCAAGTAATCAATTCGAGGAAGAGAGTACTTGTTTTTAATCGTCACTTTATTTAATTGCCGATAATCAACACATAATCTCTGGCTTCCATCTTTCTTCTTTATAAAGAGCATTGGGACTCCCCAAGGCGACGCGCTTGGTCTAATGAATCTCTTATCCAACAGTTCTTCTAACTGCTTGTTGAGTTCTGCCAATTCAGCAGGAGCCATTCTATATGGAGCTATAGAAATGGGTCCCATTCCAGGCATTAGTTCAATGGCGAACTCTACTTCCCTGACAGAAGGCAGTCCTGAAACTTCATCAGGAAAGACTACACGGAATTCATTCACCACTGGGATGGATTGAATCTCTGACTCTTCCTTTACTTCCATCATAGTGGCGATTAGATTACAATCATATGCAGGCTCCTCTTTTGGATTAGGGTGCAAAGTATTTGAGTTTAGGGTGAGTGTCTTAGTGTGACAGTCAATCACAATGTGAATATTGGACATCCAGTCCATCCCAAGAATCACATCGAGTTGACTTAAGGGAAGACAGATGAGATTAATGTAGAATGTGTGGTTTAGGACTTTCAGGATACAGTTGGGACATATTTTTGTAGTTATGACAGTGGGGTTAGTGAGGGTAAATACTAAAAGTTTGTAAGGTGTATCAACAATAGGTAAATTTAATCGTGCAGCACAATCAAAAGAGATAAAGGAGTGAGTGGCACCATAGTCAAACAATACTTCACAAGGATGGTTATTAATACAACATGTACCTTTGATCCATCCCTCTGCATCATCAACTTCAGCACCACTGAAGGTGTAGACTCTACCATGAGTGGTAGGCCTGTTGTCATTGACCTTCCGGGTTTCTGTGGTGCTAATTTCTTCTTTCTTGGGAATTTTGTTGGGACACTGAGCAGCTATATGGCCAGGTTGTTGGCAAATGAAGCAGTGTCGCTCTTTTCCTTGGTTCTGCAGTTTCCAGCAGATACCTTTGTGTGGTCTGCCACAATGTTGGCAAATGGGAGCATAACTAGAAACAGATGGAGTAGATTGAGCTGACGGCCCCACAGAACTGAAGCTTGTTCCTCTGGATCTCTCTTCTCTTGGGCGAGGATTCGGATAAGGAGCCCCTTGACGAGAGGGTTTCCTAGGCCTGTTTCTGATAGGCCCATATCCCTTTGGAGCTGCTGAGAGCTCCGTTCTACAGCTTCCTTTGCCTTCAAGTCCTCCTTATATGTTCTGCACATATTCACTAGGTGAGCAAAGATGGGGATATCCTGATATCTGAAAGCAACTCGGATTTATGGGCGAAGGCCGCTCTTGAACTTGACACACTTGGATCTTTCGTCAGGATGATGGAGAAAATATGGGGAGTATTTGATCAATTCCTCAAATTTAGAGGCATACTTGCCTATAGACATTGAACCCTGCTTCAGCTCTAAGAATTCGATCACTTTTCTGCGCCGAACATCTCCGGGAAAGAACTTTTCAAGGAATTTCTCCTTGAAAAGATCCCATGTGATAATCCGACCTTCAGCTTCCAGCACCCTTCTTGCATTACCCCACCAATCGTCCGCTTCTCCAGTCAGCATGAAAGTGGAGAAGTTGACGCGTTGTGTAACAACCCGCATTTTCTGGACTCAAATAAATCAATCAGATTTTATTCAAAATGAATTTTTCAGAATTTAAGCAAGACTTTTCAGTTAAAGTGTTTTAGCAAGTGATTTTATGTGAAGTTTGATTTTGATTTTTTGAGATTTCTTCAAGAAACGAATTTTCTTTTATGATTTGAGGTTTTGAATAAATGATTTCTTTTGAAGATTTTGATTTATATGAAATTATAGTTTTTACAAAACAAAGTAAAGCTTATTTTTTTTAATTGATAACGTGGATTGATTTTCCTTAAAGTTTGTATTCTTGGAATTTTGAATTTGTGAATGTGTGTATGATGTATGTATGTGCCGTGTGTTTTGAGTGGAAACATGATCTCTAAGGTGTTGTATGTATGATTTAATATGTATGAGTATTATTCCATGATTCCATGCTATGTGCTTATTATGATAACATGAAGAGAAGTGGTATGCATGTGTATATGTGCTTGAATACGTGCATTAGATTTTTAGGATATCCCATGAATCAATCTTGTATGCTTATGATGATAATGTGAAATGAAATTGTATGTGCATGTGTGTGTATGTTCGGCCGATTATAGGAGTAGAGGACCAAGTAGGAATTGATTTGTTTATGCATTAAGAAAATAGGAATTAAATAGAAAATAGGATGAACTAGGAGGTGAAAGCCATGATGCCTAGGTGAGACTTTCTTCCACCATTGTCTCCTTTGTGACATGACCCTTCCCATGCAAACTTTGGAGTGGACAGAGTTGCCCTTGAACCAAGCCCTAAACCGAGGACAAGATAGGAATTTCCACACCCTTGCTTGCTCTTAAAACTGTGTATGTGTGGGTGTGTTGGCTAACCCATTTCATTTTCCTTTCACAAACACAAACACTTAGTCCAAGAGTACATCAAGCTCTTGAGATTCTAGAGAGAAAAGAGAGTGAGGCCGTGAGGGAGAAGAGAGAAAGAAGAGTGAAACCTCTAAGTTCATGACCTAAACTTCTTTGAATTCTTTCTCAACCACATTCTTCTTTAAGAATCAAGGAGAAAAGCCACCCATCAACCATAGAAGGAGGAGGCCGAATCCAACCCTAGGAGGAGAAGAAGAGACTCAAAGCTTGGAGATTTAGTTAGAGATCTTGATTTAAGGTAGTCACTTAAGAGAGTTTAGTGAAGTGATTATGTTTTGTAAAGGACTTTATATGGATTTGTTTAAGTTTAAATTTTGTGGTGCATGTATTTATTTCCTCATGATCTTGAAGTTTAAATGCTTTGCATGTAAATTTTATGACTTGATCTTGAATATTTGTACTTGGATGCTTTGATTCTTAACTTGTTCTTCACGGTTTTGTCTAGGTTTTGTATTTAAGTTTATATTTTTTCTTTGATCTTTCTTTGCATGTCTTGATCTATGATGGATCTTTGAAAAACATGAAGTTTGAGTTTGTATGTTTATTTTGAGAGCAAATCTTAATTTTTCTTGGATGCATGTCACGGTTTTCAAAAGGAAATAACCATAACAAACTTTAGAAATAATTTTTGTGTAAAAAAAAAAGAAGAATTTGAATTAAGATTTTGTTTATGTGATGATGATGATTCGGTTGGTGCCTTATAAAAGAAAAATATAGTTTCAAAAAGTTTTGCATGATTTGATCTTGAGTTTGATCTTTGCATGTGAAAATAAATTTGTAAGATCTTGCCTTTATGCATGTCACCAATCGGTCAAGTCTAGGAAAAATAGGAAACCATGCTAGATCATCATCTTAGTTGCATGCATGATGAAGATTTGTCTCATCTAAGAATTTTTAGCACATGCATGAAATTTTCTTAGAGGGTAAAAACTTTGACATGATTTTTATTATTTAGGTGTTAGGGAATTAAATTTTTGTTTGCTAATTCCTTGGGAAGCTCACGGTTTTGCATGTATAAATGTTTAAAGTTAGTTTGTTTCATTTTGCATGTGTGTTTTATTGTTAGGATTAAGGATTTCTAAACCTATGGGACTTAAATCTTTTGATTTCAAACTTAAAAGTAATTTTTTCATGATCCCAACCGGTTTAGGAACAAACCTTAGGCCATTTTATTTTCTTATGTGATATTATTTGAATTAGCTTTGAATAAAAGGAAGTTGATTTGATAAATGATTGTATTGAATGATTTCCTTTTTTATTCCATTCGGTTTTGACATGAAAGTAAAGGAATTAAATTGATTTCTCCTTTGTGTGTTGGTTTGATTTTAATTAAGTGTGTCCTTTTCTTTAATCATTGTTAAATTATGATGTTTGGAAGTAGGATGATATAATTGTCATATGTGCATGTGTTATTCTAGTGCATATAATCATTGGTGTTGGAATATATAAATCTTGTCTCATGTAGGATGAGATTCGGTCATGCATAGGAAAATAGGTACATGAGTTTAATTTTTATGTGCATGAATGATGAATGGTTGTGATACTATATTTGTTTGTGTGTGAGTGTTTAATATTTCTAAAAAGGTTTTTGATTTAATTCTTTGTGTTATTTTCTTTTAATTTAATTCGGTTTTTGAAGAAAATAAAGTAAATCAAATGATTTGTTTAATTGAAAAGATTTTTCCCTTGATTTATGAAGTTCATGGTTTTAATTTAACAAATGATTTTCATAAGAAAACCTTAAGATAAATGTGGCTTTTTTTTAGAAGCCAAGGAATTATTCATGTTTTATTAAACAAGTTTTTGCAAAGAATGCTAGGAGTTTTAAATCCTTAAATATGTGGCTAAAGAAACGTCTTACTTGATTATGAATTAGAATCAAAGGTGATTTTCAACTAAGGAGTTTTGGTAATGATGTCTTGTTTTTGAAATGATTTTACAAGAACAATTTTTAATGACAAAGAATTATTTGAGTTCCAGTAACAATCGGGAAGCAGTTACGAGCGCCGCGTCGGGAACCAAGGAGCGTATCGTGAGAATTATCGTCAGTCGAGGTGAGAGAGAAGTTTCCCCCAAACACTGTGGTATTTAGGTAACATATTAAGTGTTTCGACCATCTCAAAAGTCGAAACCTAGTGTCTTGAGTCGGTAAGAATATATAATGAGTGTATTTGATTGCGTCTGAATGTTAGCATGTTATTTATTTGCCTATTTATCTATTACTTATGATTAGTCTGATGTGGAGCGTGACAACGCTGTGAATAATAATAATGATCAAGAATACAAGAGATAAGAAATGAGTGAGGAAAGATGTAAGACATTATCGAGAAAGGACCAAGTGATGAAAGTAATGAGTTGAGCCAGAGCTTGGAGAAACAATGGTGATATGATTGAATTCTGAGGTCCAGTTATGAGGAATTAGAATGAGAGATTGACAAGGGAAAACAATGTTTTTGAAAAAGTTTTGTGGAGGGATATTCTTGAAAAGAGTCATGAGACATTATTTTCGAAAAGGATTTTGGTGAACTTTATTTTGAAAAAGGGATTTGTGAGATATTATTTTTGGAAAAGATTTTATAAAACCCTATTTTTGAAAAGACTTTGTGAAACTTTATTTTTTGGAAAGGAATTGATGAAACACTATTTTTGAAAGAAGTTTGTGAAAACCTACTTTTGAAAAGGATTTGTGAAACTTTATTTTGGGGAGGTATTTGAGAAAGTTTTACTTTTTTGAAAAGAGTTTGTGAAACACTATTTTTGAAAAAGTTTGTGAAAACATTATCTGGGAAGGATTTTGTGAAACCTTATTTTTGGAAAGGTATTTTCAAGATGAGAAAGAAACAAGAGTTTTGATGATGGATGATGAGATGAGAAGTTTGGCTGTCAAGGAAAACCCAGCTCGGTGTGATGTTGAGAAAAGAGATGTTTTGAGAAGATTAGTGGTCGGGACTCATTGAAGGGATGCACGAAGGATGAGCCGACCAATAGGATAAGCCTTTAATTTAAAAGACTTTTTAAAGACATGTATTAACGCGGTGAGTTATGAGTGACCCGGAGTAGTGGAGAGGAAGAAAACATAAGTATCTGCGGATACTTAGGAGGAGATTGCATTAGGGGAGGACAATGACGGTGATACGTCAAGAAGTCTAGAGTACTATTCTAGGCGGAACAAATTCCACAAGTGGCGCACTAACGTGGTGGGGACTGGGTCCAATGCCGTGGCGAGTTCTGCTTTGCAAACTAGAATTAGTATTGTCGCCCCCTAGATTGCAAATCTAGAACAGTGAGAGGGACTGGAGTGGGGCATCTTGATTGCCACTGTGAGACAGTGTGCCATGAATGTTTATGAATTGATATTATTGATTGAGGCTAAGTCCTCCTGGTCTGGGACCATTTGTTGTGAGACAGCTGTCGTGCCCGCACGGTAAAGGTCCTGTACTCCTGTTTGCTTCCGAACAGGTTGGGTGGATTACCGAGGAGATGTAGACGTGTGTGCTAACATGAGAGCGTTTTTCCTCAATGATGATTAAAAACCCCTACATCATTGATGGATTCGAATTCATAAAACTTAAATAAGACAAGAAAGAATTATATATATATATATATATATATATATATATACATATGTCAAGGTAGTCGAGAGCAACCTTCGTGTATGAGTATGGATAAGACGATGAGTTTGTAAGGAGGTGAAATCAAAGATTTCGCAGCAGAAGTAATTAATGATATGAGAATACGCATAAGGTAGTAAGGAAAGAAAGGTATTGGAATGAAGTAAGTATTCCTATGAGTCTATGTGATTATCTTTATGTGTTGTCTGTTTGTATGGTTTGTCTATCTTAATATCTTACCTACTGTAATTCCACACTGTTGGCATCACATGTCTGGGAATACTTACTCTCTCAAATTCTTCTGTTCGTGTCTATGTATCTGTTCCTATGTTGCCAACCTTTAGTCCATGGATCCGGTTAAGTTTACGTTCGACATCCGAGACGAAGGCAGATGGGAAGTGAATTATCGAGGTTGGGAGTGGCGTGGAGTCACCGAGGTTCGCATCTTCGATCCCAACCATACACTTCGAGAAACGGCCCCCGATACACGTACATGTCGCTTTGTGCTTTCGGATCTGCAGACCGGTGGACCGGCGGACTATCATGGTGGACATCCGATGCCTTTGCCGGCGAGGATTGACCCAGAGGCTGAGGAGCTAGAGGAACTGGACGAAGCTTTGAACGATCTCCCGGATGATGCATTCGAAGCCATGGAAGAGAGTGAACCAGAGGAAGACCCAGAGGAGGACATTGAGGAAGAATTTCCGGATGCAGATGAGATTGAGATCGACCCGAGTGAGGCACCTCCCGTGGATCCATCATCTTCAGCTTAGTGAGCCCGTTGGTAGTTTCTTTACGTTAGTCGAAGTATTATATTTCCTTATATTCACTCAGCTAGACAGTTGCGATATCCTGATGTAACCCCCGAACTTATCGTGATTAATGTTATTTAGTTGGGCACCACTGACTCTGATTACAAAAAAAAAAAGATGGGCAATGATAACTAAGTTGAGAAGAATCAAGTTGCAAAGTGCGGTGTCGTGTGACACTTCGGTTTGGAACTTGAAACTTAGCATGATGTGTGAGAACACTATTTTAATTGCGCAAGAGTTTTTTGGAAAATAGCTTATTGGTTCTCATACTCATGCTACTCAACCATGCTACGTGTTTCAAAAAAAAAATGGCCCTAATTTTCACCATATTTTATTTAAAGTTTCAGGTTGCCAAATCGGGGTGTTACACGTTGCTCATTGGTGCAAGGCATCGAGCAAAATATTTTCTCCAGCTCCTGGATCCATCTCTTGGCTTTATCAGGATTAAACTCTCCATCATACTGGGGAGGGTCTAACTTCTTGAACTCTGTCAGCCCATGAATCTCCGCTTGTCCTTGAGGTTGATTCTGGTTTGGATTTAGATTTGGATTTTGGTTGGCTTGATTGTTCTGATTTTGAGCCAACGCCTCAAGAACAACGGTGATTCGTTCAAGAAGTTGGTTGTTTCTACCGACCATCTACAAGATCTGAAATAGAATTAAAATCATAAGAATAATAATTACCTACAATTTCCTAGACTACCCTATTTAATGGTTACTCTCATGTGGAGTAACGCTTTGAAAGTATGGGAGTCCATACTCCACAGCCGAGGAATGCAACCATTGTTCTGATACCATAAAATTGTAACACTAATTTTTAATTCTCTAATTATAATGTTAAGTAGAGCATTTTGTACTAGTTAGCACTATAATTAATGAAAAATTTTAGAAAAATTTTGATAGAGTTTACTTTGTTTTTCTGACTATCCCAAATTTTATCTTCAAGACCTGTCAAATCCAGTAGCATATATATACATATATCAAGTCTAATTACACACCAAAAACACTTATGGCTGCCATATTACCACATCCAAAAGAATGGTATATGTGTGGCACTATCTTGCAAGCTACAAAATAAAAGCTTGTCCATTATTTTTACATGACCAAGAGTAAAAGACTTAAAAGATTTTATACAATGTTTAACTAAGCAAGCCAAAAAGTAATAGAGTATAGCATCAGGCGTGGTTGCATCAGAAAGTGGCGGAGCCACATCACTAAGTCTATGCTCCATGTGATGGAGCATGACTCTCCTCGGCAGGGGGAATAATGGAAAAGACATCTCCAGATGAAGCACCTAAAAATGTCAACATAAAGGGAGTGAGTAGTTTGACATAATTCGAAATAAAGCATTAAAGAGCAATAATATAAAACCATTCAATTCCCATCAAGCAATTAGGTAATTTCAACTCATTCAAATCACAATATAAATATAATCATATCATTGAAGATGCCATGATGCATGTCTACTCTACTTATCATGCCTAAATGATGCATGTACGTATCTCGGGATCCATCAATTGAATCCAATAGCTCTTTGTCACATTCTCAATACAATCTTCTCTTATTCTGAAATTTTCTTTCATTTTCATTTAAAATACATTGGATCCAATTGAGGAATCATTTGTCTCAAGCTCCTCATCTTCATCTCAAGTATCTCATTCTTTCTCTTTCACACTGTTTCATAGTTCATATATCATCATCAGCTCATCTTATCATTCACATTTCACTCAATTTCCTCACTACACCCCCCACTCCAGGGAAAGACCAAACTGGGAGTAAGTGTCTCTCTACCAATGCTTGCACACTACTGGTCTCTCTCTGTGTCCAGTAGAGCATGGGTTGAAGGCCCAAGTTGGCTATAGCAGGGATCCACCCTCAACCCACTAGAACAGATTGGTCAAATGAGACCGGTTCCGCACCCCATTTGAGACTGGTTTCGAACCAATCTTAAAAGTGGTTTTCTTATTGCTATGTCTTTAAATGAGACTGGTTCTGAACCGGTCTGGTTCCGAACTAAAGAGACTGGTTTCAAACCAGTCTGAAAATTAAAAAATAACCAGTTACTATTAAAAAACGAACCAGTCTCATTGCGTATTTTGAACCGGTCTCAATTAAACTATGAACCAATCTGATTGAATGATTTGAACCGGTCTGAAAATTAAAAAATAACCAGTCTCATTGAGTATTTTGAACCAGTCTGATTGAGTATTTTGAACCGGTCTCAATTAAATTTTTAACCAGTCTCGTTGAGCGTTTTCAATCGATCTCCATTAAAATCTGAACCAGTCTCGTTAAATGTTTTCAACAGGTCTCAATTAAATTTTTAACCAGTCTCGCTTAGTGTTTTTAAATGGTCTCAATTTAAAAAACACATGAATATAATAAAACTAATAAATAATAACTAGATGCTAAAATTATATTATAAAAACCACGTTATATGTATATGTACTACAAGTTTGATCAAGGCCAAGTATAAATTCATATGCCCAGTGAAACTAACATAAGCTACACAAAAATCTTATATCTAGAGCGATAATAATTTACGTATAGGTGTGACATGGGATATGATTCTTAGAAATAGGCTGCAAACTGTCCCCTCCTGAATCAAAACTGCATCCTTCTATCTTCTCCATCACATCCCGCCTTCCCCGGTTTAACAATCTATCAAGATAGAATATAAAAACATATCAAGATAGAATGATCACACTCCCTTCTGCCAATAAGAATTAAACCATTGAAGCTTGTTGCACAGATGCAAAGACTAAGCAAGCAAACATAAGTACATTGGATTAAACAAAAACCTGAAAGTTGCTAATTCTTTGTTTTGCTCACGGAGAAGATCTTGTTTAGCCCATGCCTAACATGATTTTGACCACAAGAAACTTCATTAAGGAATAAGAGTACAATGAAAGAGGATAAGATATCCTCACTATGAACTACGAAGAAAACAAAAGCAGTACCTAGAAGCTAAGAGGAGAAATAATTTTCAATGACAAAAAAATATCACACAAATTAATGTCCTGCAAAACTTATTTTTTTTTTTAAAAAAAAGGCAGCAATCCAACATACTGCTTCATTGTCTAATTTAATAGTATGCAGCTCCTTGTCTTTCTCTTCCATTTTCCTTTCCAGTTCATGAATTGTGTGCTCCCTTTCACGAAGTTGCTCCTGCAAGGACAGGTAAGTTTTAGAGTGGACCAACAATCACTGGCATGCTGTGACAAGCAAAACTTGAAACTTAAGCTACAGATGTTTAAATGTTTAATTATGTGAAACGCTTCTTGCTTTGATCAGAAATATAGCAGCTGCAACTGCTGTACCAAATTATCATATCAACAGAAGTTGACATAAAACCCACCATCAGTAACTATAAATGGCACAAGTAAACAGATAAAGGTATGTTCTTGTAAATTCATGGGAAAAAAATCATTTTTTTTAAGCTGGAGGTAAATCAGCTCAAACTTCGGATTCCATATATACATTTAGATGTTTGAATTTACACCTGAAGCTTGCTGGCATTATTAGCATGTTCCTTGAGTTGAGCATCAAAGTTGTTTTGCATTTCCATTATCTCAGTTCTAGCAATAATTTGAGCTTTCACTTCAATCTCCAATTGCATTATCTCCTGTCTTTGTCGAACAACATTATGAAGCTGTTGCTGCAAGATGTCATTGTCTACTGTTCCATCCACCGTTACTGAACAAAAATCAACAGCAAGAGGCTCTCTTCCTTGCTGCACCTAGAAAAATAGGATGAAATCATCTTCAAGTTTCATAATTCCTTTAAACTTACAAAGCAGCTTCTATTGTCATCACCTTACCTCATATATAGTTCATTCATCGGATTGTCCAAGTTTTGTATTTTCCAACTCCTGCAAATCAGCAGATGTCTATTATCAATCAAACAAATAACAAAACAGAAAAAGTGTTCAACTTCCTCCTAACGCATATACTCAAAACCAAAAGGTAAACCAATCAACACGCGATAAGTTCAAACTGAAATTGACTTATGAAACAAAATTCGGATGACGAAAAGGCGAATGTTGTTCACATGGCTAGAGTTTGGCATTTTCAATTGTCTAGTTTTCAAAATATCAACATACCCTACAAAAATTGATTCAATTATCATCAAAAGAATCAAATTTGTACACTTCAAAACACATTCACATTTAAGGTGTCGTAGGCCATAGAAAACAAAAACTAGAAACCCAATCACAATAACTTCTTCAGCTAACTCCAATAAAACCAAACCGAGATGCCAAACACACACACACTCACTCTAACGCTTAAAGCATAAAACGATAGCACAAAGATAAGCGTCAATCCACATTGATAAACCCTAATCCCAAATAGGATTATAAGAAATTGCATAAAACCTAAATTTAAAAAAATAAATCAAAACATCTCATTCAATCAAGCACCCTAAAACCAAAAGCCTGTAAAATCAAACACAATGTGAATAATTTCGTTGCAAAATCAGCTACCTCGTCGTCTTGGTTCCGTGCAGAGTGATGATGATGTCTGCAACAGCGATCCATTGCTTGTGGGACTGAGAGGGCGAAATCTGGAGAGAGGAGGCGCCGCGAGAGGAGGCAGCAGCAACAATGGGGACCGTGGCCTCGATTGAATAACGAAGAATCCTCTCCTTTAAGACTGGTGAGTTGGCAAAGTCTGGTTGCGGCGGCTAGGAGAGCTGGGGAAGAGAGACACGAAGAAGAGAGAGAGAGAGAGAAAAAGGAGATTGTGCTGAAGAGTATTAGGGCCGACTAAACTTTAGAGGAGAGGAGAGGTGATCATGGAAAAGATGAAGAAGAAGATCAGACCGGTACAATAGTATTAAAAAGAGACTGGTTCAATGCGAAACTAGTCTAATTTAAATAAACTGTCATAAGGAGAATGGTTCTGCACAGAACCAGTCTTATTTAACTATACATAAGGAGACTAGTTCCGTACGCAACCAGTCTTATTTAAATGCTAAAAGAGACTGGTTTCATGCGGAACCAATCTTATTTAAATTTTTTGACTTAAGGAGATTGGTTCGGCACGGACAGTCTTATCTACTATCTATATATAAAATAATCCCTTTTCGAGGTAACAAGTTTGCCGGAGAAATTTTCGAGGCACCACGTTTGTCCCGTGAAGCTTTCCTCGCACCAAAAAGTTTGTATGTAGATAATCATTATCTCTAATAAAATTACAATTTAAAATTAAATAAATTATTTAAATTTATTTAATCATTATATGTATGTAAAATTAGTATACTCAATTATTTGTTGGAAAAAAAAAAGTGATCATTGTCCTCAACAAAAGTATTTAAAAAATATTAAAAAAACACAAGTTTATTTAATCATTATCTGTACGTGAAATCATTATCTTCGATTTGTTAAAAGAAAAGTAATCATTATCCTCAACAAAAATATTAAAAAATTTATAATAGGATCTCACATTCAATTTTACATTTTTATCACCTTTAGATCTCTCTAATTCTAATAATTTTGTTCTCCTATTATTTCTTATTTTATATCCTAACTAGCTCTTACCTCGTGCAATGTACCAGTTGTTGATATTTTAATTTTTTTATATTAAATATTTTTAATTAAAGATTATTATTATTATTTTTTAGTTTTTGATGAACCATGGTATCCACCCGCGCAACTGGGTGACTAATCCCTCGCACCACGGTCGGGCCCTTTCGGGGGCGATGCTCCCAGTAAGGCTTGCTCCATTCACATGCGCCTCGGGTACGACTCGAACCCGCGACCACATGCTTAAAGATTATTATTAGCAACAACTAAAAATAATTATATAAAAAGGTAGGAGTTCAAACCAAACTGTACAACGAAATAAACATCATCTCTAACCAAAATTACAATTTGAAATTAAATTAATTATTTAAATTTATATAATCATTATCTGTATGTGAAATCATTATCCTTAATTTGTTGAACAGATAATCTTCAACAAACATGTTTAAAAAAATATGAAAAAAAATCACTATATATATATAATAGGCTCTCCCATTCAATTTTTAAAGTTCTATCTAATTTCTAAAAATTCTCTTCTCCAAATTCTCTCTTTTATTTTTATTTTTTCCCTCATTCCTCTACTTGAAGCTCTTAATTTTGATTTTTGAGTGTTTGATGAATTACTTATTAGATGATGCATATTTTGTTATACTTTTAATTGTTTTTTGTTTATTCCTCTACTTAGAGCTCTTAATTTTGATTTTTGAGTGTTTGATAAATTACTTATTAGATGATGCATATTTTGTTATACTTTTAATTGACTTTTGCTTAATGCTAATTTCAGGAAGAATGACAGCAATGAGTTACTTCAAACAAGAGCATGACCTTGGTAAGTTTTTTTTTATAATTTTGGTAAGTTGTTATACATTCTTACTTTGATTATTCTTTGTTCAGTTGTTGAAAGAATATGCAAATAATTGATCCTTTTCTATTTTCAAAGAATAGAAGGGCTAAGGCTCCTAGGATTAGGAAGAAATACCCGTGAGAAATAATTTTTGCGAGTCTTTTGTCTGTTTGAAGAAACAATGTTTTTTTATTTATTTATGATTTTTTTTCCGTTTTTGTCATGAGATAAGATAAATGATGAAAAAGATCAAAATATTTAAATATAATAATAATAATAATAATAATAATAATAATAATAAATGTAATAATTATATTAAAAAAATAATAATGGTAAAAAAATATTAATTTATCCATCAAATAAATATAAGAAATATCTTATAATATTATCCAATAAAAAAATCAGAATGTATAATTTTGGTTTAATTATATATAATGTTTTTATATTAGATGTGATAATTATATTTAAAATATGCTAAATTATCATGTCTTATGCAATAGAAAATATTTTGATTTATCTTTAAATCTACTCATAATACCATCAAACAAAAAAATATAAAAAATTTAATTTTTATTTCACTCTAATAATTAATCATAATATCATGATAAAACGTGTTAATTCATCGATCAACTAAATAGGGAATACATTAATTTAATACTCATCTATATATAGACAAATATAATATTAAATATATAAAATAAGAGCCAACATTATATTCATAATAAAATGCAATGTGTTAACCAAGATAGTCAAAAATAACGATTTCAACGTCGTCTTCATGTTCTATGAAATATTGGATATTCCAATTTATCCTTAAATTTTCTCATAATACCATTAAACAAAAAAGATCAAAATATTTAATTCTGATTTGTTTTTAATTATCATAATAAAGTTGATAATCATATAAAAATATTAATTTATCTATTAAATAAATAAAGAAGATCTAATTCTGATTTACTTTTGATTCATCATAATAAAATTAATAATCATGTAAAAAAATGTTAATTTATCCATTGAATAAATAAGGAAAATCTCAAATAAAAAAATGTTATTTTTTATTTATACAAAGAAGTATAAAATTTTTCAACAAACTCATTTTTTATTGTTGTTTAATAATAATCTTTACTTTAAAATATTTAAATATTAATAATCCGTGTATTGCACAGGATAAAAATAAAAAAGTTTAATTTTGATTTCACTCTCATTAATAAAACATGCTAATTATCGATCAACTAAATAAGGAATACATTAATTTAATATTGATCTATACATAAATAAATATAATATTAAAAAACGATCTGTCATTATCTTCCAATGAATTCATGTCCAATTAAATAAGGGATATTATGATTTATCATTAATTATTCTCATAATAACATCAAACAAAAAAAATCAAAATAATGATAATAATTTTTTATTTATCATAATAAAGTATATTGAATAATCCTTTTTTTATAATCATTTTTGTTATTGTTTAATAATAATCTTTAATTTAAAATATTTAATATAAAAAATTTAATATCAACAATCCGTGCATTGCACGGGGTAAGAGCTAGTTTAATATATAATTCAGACTGGTTATACCAAGTAACCAGTCTGATTTCAATAAATGGTCATAAAGAGACTGGTTCAATTAAGTGGTCTAAAATCTATATTTTGTACAAGTGACCGGTCAACGAAGTGACTCTGTGACCGATAGAATTATTGTGGTTAATGCGAAACCAATCCCCCGACACGAGTGGCTAGTTTGTGCACTTCTAAGAGATCAAAGTTTCGCCCAACGACAACTCCCGCGGTTGTTTCATTAGCACAACCTAGTCACATATCACCCAACGACAACTCCATGTATGATGCATGATTCTAACCCTCTTTCAATTGAATTCATATTCTTTAATTTTAGGAACTAATTTATCTTTAAGTATAATTTCGATTGATGAGCTTTTATAATACTAAAAATTCATGAAAGTCAATAAATTCATTACAATAACCATTTTAATTCTCATAATCAATTCTTTAATTTAAATACAATAAGGGTTCTTATCACATCTCAACTTCACTAAGTAGCAATCCAAACACAATAAAATCTAAGCAAATACACACATATATTTCATAATTCTAGGAATCAAGTTTATGTTTCTCAATCACTACACCCAAGTTTAATCCTCATATTTTTAAGAATATTCATTCAATTGATCTCTAGGTCCTAGGGTTCTATATTATGACTATCTAATCCTTTATTTCTAATTAAGTAAACCACACCTCCTTTACCTTGATTTGAGGAGAGGGAATATCCTAGTGAGAGAGCTTCTCTGGAAGCTTTGAGGGTTATCAATCTCCTCCTCTTCTTGCTCAACCCTTCTCATATGATGTCCCTTATTACTCCTAAGTTTTTCTTCTTCAATTGATTTATGAAGAGCACAAAGATAGTGAAAACTAGGGATTTGGGGTGAGAAAGGGTTTGAATATTGATGGAAGTAAAAAGAGGATTACGGGTTATGAAGGTGAGATGGGGTTATTTTTGTGGTGGACTCGGTCTAGCCGAGCTCCACGTGGCCCTCACGCAGGACCTGAGGACCCTTCAGCAGGCCCTCTGTATGCTTGGCCGAGCTCAAGGCTCAACGGCCGAACAGACATCAGACACGGGCCGATATCATTGCTCTCACCCCTCTGTGCTCTGGGCCAAGCTCAAGGCTCAACGGCCGACCAGACACCAGATACGGGCCGACCTCACACTCCTACTCCGGTCCAACGTCCAAGTCTGACACCTTCCCAAGTCCGATACCAAGGACATGATGACGTCTTCCCTCCTTATCCACAAGGACAGCTCATCCACTCATAGCTCATTACAGGCTGGCCCTACTTGGGCCTCAAGCAAGCCCATTAGGGCAACCAGCTCTCTCCTATATATATCCCCCTCTCCCTAGGGGCTAAGGGATGTCTCTCTAAACCTAAGAACTACGTGTGGCTTGATTCCCCTCTCATGGGATACGTAGGACCGGGGTCACCCTCGTCAGCTGCAACAACCCCCAAACACCTCATGTGGTGCTTCCGGCCTAGGGACATCACATTGGCGCCGTCTGTGGGAATCGGTAAACTTCGATTCCCATCCACATCCAAAAAAAAAATCAAATCAAAAACAGAAAAATCAAAAAATAAAAAAAAATAATAAGAATTGGAGACTACAACAACGTGCGTTCTTGGAGGAGGAACGACGACCTTCTCACGGTGGTGAAGGAACTGCTGCGGCGGCTGGATCAAGGCGTCTCCACCCCCCCCCCCCCTTCATTGCTGCTGCTGGTGTTCGTATTGGGAACGGCCGCAGATCCAAATCTGGGTGCAGATCTGGTGTTCATGCGCTTTCCATCCTTCTAAGGGAGACCATGGAGAAACCGCTCACTTCTCCGCCGCCGTTGGTCCATTTCCCTCCCACGCTCTCTCTGTGCGAACAAATAATGGGAGCAAACTCACACCTTCTGAGCAGCGAGCCATCGTCGTGGACTGAGCAGCGAGCTCCCTCACGCCCCACACATATTCGCACCACGTTGCAAAGCCCAGGCCGCCACGATTCAGACTCCTCATCAGCGCATGGTGCCACAGTCATCCATGACTGCACCGTGAACAGAGGT
This sequence comes from Crotalaria pallida, assembly GCA_037953625.1. Lineage (NCBI taxonomy): Eukaryota > Viridiplantae > Streptophyta > Magnoliopsida > Fabales > Fabaceae > Crotalaria > Crotalaria pallida. The sequence continues at coordinate 30,431,177 of CM075649.1, forward strand.
GCGGCGCGCAACAGTCCCTGGTAGCGGCCGTCCGTGGTTCCAGCGAACAGCGAACATGGCTGTCTTTCGGTGACTAGCCTCATCAACGACGATCGACCACGATCTCCACACCGCCGCGACGACGATCGGCCCACCCATGCTCGCCGGGGTTGCAAACGGTGACACTCGCCGTCAACGTCGTCGCCTGTGTGAAGCCGACGACCCTCCTTGCCGCCCCGTGTTGGCCGCCGCCACTGCATTTAATAGCAGCCATGTGGAGTGCTGCACTCCTGCTACATTAGGGTTTCAACCCTAGCGGGCCACAAGGCCCAATTCAAAAAAAAAAGGAAAAAGAAGAAAAAGAAGCATCAACAATTACCTAACGGGCCAACAAGCCCAGGTATTTACGAAGTAAAATTACTAAGACCTAACGGGCCAACAAGCCCAGGTACCAAAAAAAAAATAAAAAAATAAAAGAATAATTCATAGTACCACACATTACTTTTATCTCATCGGATTTACATGATTTCGAAAATCATAATCTGAGTTTACTCTTCTCTCCTCGGATTTACATGATTTCGAAAATCATAATCCGAGTTCACTCTTCTCTCCTCGGATTTTCAAGGTAATGTCGGAAGACTCGCACAGTGCCGATCTCTTAATCCGAGTATGACGACTATTCTGCTAGTTTCTCTCGCTCGACATCACACTAAGGAAAACAGAGGTCAGACCTTAAAGCTCGACAAAGCCCATTCGAAAAGGACGGACTTCATACTCCTAATCCGACATACTTCAATACTTCAATCCGACGTCCTTCTATCCGACAAACTTCAACCCGACCCCCCTCTCCTCACCTGAAACAGGGAAGAAATCCTAGTTCCCATACTATTTTCCTATCTCATCGCCTTTCTATGTGTTTACTTTGCATGCTTCTTGATATTGGTTTACCTGGTGCACTATTTCTGACATATGCTTTTAATACTTGCTTCCTTATAGTTTCTCTACTCGGTGCTTATTATTTGATATTCTACATGTTGCTACCCGACGTACTGCTGAACAAGTTGCTTATCTGATCTTCTTGCTGTTAAATGTCCTTAAATCTCTACCTCTCCTGTTGTGATAGTATGATAATAATTGATGTACATTGCCTTCCCGGTTGTCGTGTTTCATGTTTTAATGCTCTCATCTGGTTTGCTGCCATGTTTATAACTGTCGTCTACTGTTGAATGTGATATACCTGAAATCATGCATCTTGTTGTGGACAATGCTATTTGGGGTGAACAATATCTTAATTGTCAATATTTGCCGCTTTCATATCTGTTGCGTATGACTTGCTCAAATCATCATGCTCTTATGTCGGTGTTTTATTCTCGCCTACCAACAAGTCTCATTGTTGTTATTTAATTATCATAAATTATCATGAATCGTCAAATTTAACGACGATCACTGATTACTATTATTTTACATGTAATGTAAGGTCCAGGAAAATGATGGCCGAAAAAAGGAAGGCCGAGATGCTATGATTGTCTCTATTTTGAACGAAGCCATCTTACGATCTCTATTCTCACCTTGGCTTGGATCTTTTTTGGACGAACTGCTATGTTTGCCTCTAATATCTTACTGGCCCCACTTTTCATCTCGGCTTGGATCTTCTCTGGTTTTCACAGTACCACCACGACTTCTCGAAGGTGAACAATTCCAAAGGCATACATTATTTCTTAGTTCATGCTTATTTCTAAGCTCGGAGATTCTCTATTTTAAATTACGCGGTTTATCGAAAAGGGAGGCCGAGCTACTATTATTCTCTTTATTTCACGTTTATATCTCATCTGCCGAGCTGCTATTATTCTCCCTAATTCATGTTTCTATCTGATCTGCCGAGCTGCTATTACTCTCTTTAGTTCATGCTCCCACCGAGCTATTATCATCTCGACCCTACCTTTGTGGTAGAACGGTCAATTCATGCTCCTACCGAGCTGTTATCATCTCGACCCTACCTTTGTGGTAGAACGGTCAATTCATGTTTCTACCGAGCTGTTAGCATCTCGACTCTACCCTGGTGGTAGAACGGTCAATTCATGCATTCACGCATACGGTTATCATCTCGACCCTACCTTTGTGGTAGAACGGTCAATTCATGTTTCTACCGAGCTGTTAGCATCTCGACCCTACCCTAGTGGTAGAACGGTCAATTCATGCATTCACGCATACAGTTATCATCTCGACCCTACCTTTGTGGTAGAACGGTCCCCCCTGGCACCGCACTTACATGCATTCACGCATACAAGTCGGTACTAGTGCTACAAACAGTGCGTACGTACAAATCCTCTCATTTAGCATTAGCCACCTAAATGTTGCACGGCGCTTATATACAGTGAACATCTTCCGAGATCGGCTTATAAGCTCAGTGTACAAGGGACACCCGGTAAAGTACAGCTTGCTGTGAAATGTTCTCACATAACTTCACTCAGCAACCTCTTTTACACTGGGGCCGAGGATGGCATCCAAGTTCCCTACCGCATTCACTTATATACAGTACCTTTTTTCAGAGGAAAACTTATAAGTTACTGCACTAGTCAGGGGGAGTCGTCCGAAGTCAAAGGTTTAGACAACCACATCCTATGTGCAACAACTTGCGTTGGAAGTTCACTGTCCTCGGCGAACGGTGCAAGATCCGAGCTCTCCTTACCGCATGCAGAGCACAACCCTCATCGGGTCTAAAACAACGATCAAAAATCTCTTTCTCCTTCTCGGCAAGGGGGGCAGGCAGGTTGTCAGCCGAGTTATCAACCTCGGCATTGTTGTTGTTGTAATCCATCAACATGTCGTCTTCAACCCTGAACACCTTGAGGCGAAGGTCGGGGTTGAGGATATTAATCTGACTCACAGCATTCCAGAAGGTGTCAAAGATGTCGTCTACCGACTTCTCTAGGTCAGAGAGGCATTCTCGGCCAATATTTTATGGACTGCACTTTCTTCACCTCTGCATTCCTCTCTGCCTTCTGCTTTGATAGAGGTCCCCTGTGAGCCTTGACAAGCTCGTCGGTTCGCCTACAGCTTGGCGTTTCCTAGGCTCTTTTGCACAGACACCACGACCTTGCTCGGCGATTCCTTGCTTTGCATGCTTGCCCCTGGCGCTGTCGTTCTCGAATCAAAGGTTTTGAAAAGTAAAGGGGAGAGACACTCCCGACAACTCGTGAGATTTTGTCCGACTTCTCGAATTCCGAGGAACTCAACAGTTGCGGTTAATTAACAGCATGGATGAAGAAATTAACGCTACTTCTCTCCCATCGCCAAAGAATCTGTTCATATGACTACACTCATAACTTCATCACCCTCATCTCGGAGCATCCCCAAATCCATGCCGGATCCCCCCTCCCCGGGACCTCGGTTCGAGATGTACCTCGCCGAGCTTGCGCTCGGTTCGAGATGTTCCTCACCGAGCTTGCACTCGGTTCGAGATGTTCCTCACCGAGCTTGCACTCGGTTCGAGATGTACCTCGTCGAGCTTGCACTCGGTTCGAGATGTACCTCGTCGAGCTTGCACTCGGTTCGAGATGTACCTCACCGAGCTTATACATGGTTCGAGATGTTCCTCACCGAGCTTGTACTCGGTTCGAGATGAGCCTCACCGAGCTGGTGGCGGATCCCCCCCGGGACCTTGGTTCGAGATGAGCCTCACTGAGCTTGCACTCGGTTCGAGATGTACCTCGTCGAGCTTGCACTCGGTTCGAGATGTTCCTCCCCGAGCTTGCACTCGGTTCGAGATGTACCTCGCCGAGCTTGCACTCGGTTCGAGATGTACCTCGCCGAGCTTGCGCTCGGTTCGAGATGTTCCTCCCGAGCTTGCACTCGGTTCGAGATGTACCTCACCAAGCTTATACTCGGTTCGAGATGTACCTCACCGAGCTTATACTCGGTTCGAGATGTTCCTCACCGAGTTTGTACTCGGTTCGAGATGAGCCTCACCGAGCTGGTGGCGGATCCCCCCCGGGACCTTGGTTCGAGATGAGCCTCACCGATCTTGCACTCGGTTCGAGATGTTCCTCACCGAGCTTGACTCGGTTCGAGATGTTCCTCGCCGAGCTTATACTCGGTTCGAGATGAGCCTCACCGAGCTTGTGGCGGATCCCCCCGCGGGAACTCGGTTCGAGATCGGGGAATTCTTTCAGTTTCATCATCCGAGCACAAAAGAGCACTATCAACCATTCGCAACACTCTTCCGAGCGGAAGGTCACGCCTGCAAGCATGTTTCTACCTCATCACCAACTCAGCACTGATCTGACGGACGCAGAAAGGACCTCAACTCGGCACAAAGTCTCTACGACTCTTCCCGAGTTGGGGGGCTTATGTGGCGGATCGACTTCTCCTGACCCGCCCTGCTATCCTTCGCTAGCCTTGAGCACATGATTGTGGACTAGTACTCAAACCCTTCCTGGAAGGTGGGGGGTACTTAGTGCTATGATGCTTAGTGCTATGCCTTCTTTCTCCTAACTCGGCTCGAGACTCACAAAGTCTCGCCAAGCTGGGGGGCTTATGTGGTGGACTTGGGAAAAGGACCTGAACCAAGACCTCGGACCAAGGCTCAAATAGCCTTGACCGAGCTAGGGGGCTTATGTGGTGGACTCGGTCTAGCCGAGCTCCACGTGGCCCTCACGCAGGACCTGAGGACCCTTCAGCAGGCCCTCTGTATGCTTGGTCGAGGTCAAGGCTCAACGGCCGAACAGACATCAGACACGGGCCGATATCATTGCTCTCACCCCTCTGTGCTCTGGGCCGAGCTCAAGGCTCAACGGCCGACCAGACACCAGATACGGGCCGACCTCACACTCCTACTCCGGTCCGACGTCCAAGTCCGACACCTTCCCAAGTCCGATACCAAGGACATGATGACGTCTTCCCTCCTTATCCACAAGGACAGCTCATCCACTCATAGCTCATTACAGGCTAGCCCTACTTGGGCCTCAAGCAAGCCCATTAGGGCAACCAGCTCTCTCCTATATATATCCCCCTCTCCCTAGGGGCTAAGGGATGTCTCTCTAAACCTAAGAACTACGTGTGGCTTGATTCCCCTCTCATGGGATACGTAGGACCGGGGTCACCCTCGTCAGCTGCAACAACCCCCAAACACCTCATGTGGTGCTTCCGGCCTAGGGACATCACAATTTTGAAGTTGAATGTGTGATTGAAGGGTGTTAAGATGTGATTTTTGAGGCTAGAAAATGGGAAATTTCGGTTGCTCTAGTTTCCCAAGTGAGAGGAGTTCGAGCTGGGTGGAGAAGATTACTGGTGCAGCTTTTTATGGACTGGTGCACCATTTGATGTCGGTGCGCGCCTAGGCGCACAGTAGGTCGCGCCTGGGCGCACAGTAGGTCGCGCCTGGGCGCACTGGCCACTGATCCTGCGCACCAAAAATTGTCGCGCCATTCCCGCACCAGAGTTCCAGCCCTTACGCACCAGTTGGTGCGTCTCCCTGGCACCACCTAGGATTAATAGCTGTTACTGTTGCAGCTGCTGCTATATTATCAGCCTGGTTTTGTTGCAGCTGTGCTATGTTTGTGGCCTAGTTCTGGTTCATCTGAACCAGATTTTCAAGAATAGCTGTCATACGATCCGCTTCCGCACGTCTTCCCGCCATAACAACTAGGTCCTGAAGTATAAACGTGTCATTTCCCATGTAATGAAATGACCATTCAACTAAATGTCGGTACCTATATATATACTTATTTTATCTATTATACACTTGACACTGACTTTTGTTTACTCGGTTGGTGAGTTAACCGTTGGAGTTGTGAGTCCAAACTCCAAGGCCGAGGAAAAACCGCTCTGATACCAAATTGTAACACCCTAGATATTATTACCCTTAATTAGCCATTTATAAAATTGTGGACTTAAAAATTCCTTTTTAATACTTAAATGCTTATAAAAATCTCCGAAAAATTGGACGGACTTTACTTTGTTTTAGTGACTTTCCCAAAATATGAGTTTACCATGGAAACCTGTATTATCACTTTCCCAAAATCAACAGTATGCCAGCAGGGCAAAATATGATACAGTGCATTCAAATACATCATTTCCAAAATATTAAACAAGATACAAAATAGCATGATCCCCCAAAAGATAATACACAGAGTATATATATAGCATCAAAAGTCCAGATTAAAACCCCTGGACAACATATGGTCCCACCCCTAAATATATATTCACTCTCCACGGTGTGGAGTGTGCCCCTGCTCAGCAACGACTCGTGCATGCTCCGCCTCAGTACCTGTAATAAAAATGTCAAGAAGGATAGCATTACACATAACTTAGAAATATAGCTTCTACAAAAGCATAGTAATAAACTAAGATCCTACTCCATGAATTATTGTCTAAATTAGTACAACATCTCATATTCCCTTCTATACGTTTTCTACTTTTCTATCCTTTTCATTATCGTAGTTTTCCTATGTATTTCTAATCATTTCAATCTTTCTCATCTTTCTTCCGCTTCGCCATGAAGGGTCTTTCTCATACCTTCTTCCACTCCTCTATAGAGGGTCATTCACACATATTTCCGCTCCACCATGGAGGGTCTTTCTCATACATATTTCCACTCCTCTAGAGAGGGTCAGTCACATACATATTTCCACTCCTCTATGAGGGTCACTCACACACATATTTCTGCTCCACCATCGAGGGCCTTTATCCATACTTCACTTAGGGAGGGTCACTATCCATACTCCACTTAGGGAGGGTCATTATTCATACTCCTTTCGGAGGGTCATTATCCTTTATACATATTTCCACTTCCATTGAAAGGGTCATTCATACTCATTCGCACTCCCTTTGGGAGGGTCGTTCATGCATACACAATTTCATACATCATATTCATATGTTCACGCCTTATAATCCTATATTCACGCACCATATCAATAGCATTCAATTTCACTTTTTCATTTATAGCTCATTGTCATGTTCATATTACCATTCAAGGAATAGCAAACAAAGCAAGCATTCATCACAATCTTACAAGCACAATCATCTCCAAACTCTAGTCATTAATTTCCTTACATCTTCCTATTTATCGTATAGAACCTAATTCATACTTTCCCATTTGTTTACTACTTTACACTAAGCATTTAGTCCCATTCAAATACAAATATCCTACACCTATTCTTATAACTTCTTATTTCATCAAAATAAAAAGAACACATACAATCACATAATAACATACATACATATACTTAACCATTATCATAGTGGATTATCTAACCCCCAAACTTTAATTACTTAGTCCTAACCAAATGCATTACCCTAAGGTTCGTTGCTATCATTACCCATCCCTAGGTCATCACTTACATCTATCTCATAGCATTCATAAGTCTTATTTTACATAAAAATCATACAACACAACATACATTCATGACAATCATATATACACATAAATTCATATCAACATAAGTGGGTTCCTTTCCTTTATTTTTATTAACTATTCGTTTTATTTTCAATATCATCTACCCTAAGGTGTTATTATTATACTTATCCATCTATCCCTAGCCATCACTATAACTTAAGAGAACCTATCTCCTAAGCTAAGGTAATACCACCTTCTTACTGTTGGTTTTGGCCTCAAAATCTCGAGAGGGGGGGGGTGAATCGAGTTTTATTAATGTATTGTGAAATCCATTAAAAATTAAAAAATTGTTTTGCGATGGAGAGATTAGACGTTTGAGACGGATCGCGAAAACGATAGAGAGAAATAAATTGAGTAGCGCGGAAACATAAATAATTGAAATATGCAGAAAATAAAGAGATAGGGATAGAAAAGCTTGCACCAGGAAATTTTATACTGGTTCAGCCTTCCCGTCGAAAGGCCTAGTCCAGTCCCCAAGCGACCCGCTTGAGAGTTCTATAATCAGCAATAGAGCCGCACCCTATTACACCCAAGAGCACCCCGCACACTACTAGGAACCTCCATTCGCTAGGGGCCTCAAGATCACATAGCATGGTTCCTCGCCCTACGACGTATCACACGTCCACTAAGGGATTCTCTCCCTAACCACTAGGTTTCAAATACAACGAATATGAGAGTGATTACAATAGCAATGTGTGTTCTCAAAAACACGGATACAACAATATGCTCGTATGATAAGGAAGTGCTTTCCTCTAAGAGTTAATCAGCCAATAAGGTTTTGTTCTTCAAAAGATATGAATGTGAAAAGCAGAAGTTTAGAGAAAAAGAGAGAACGTGATTTCAAAAAAGATGTCATAGAATAAAAAGAATAATTGTTTTTTGAATGTTGGAGTGAAACTTTATTAAAATAGAAAAACATTTAGAATCAAAAAGATTAAGAATTAGTAAAACAAAATCAAAACAAAATAAAATAAGATTTTGAAATAAGTTTTAAAATCAAAACTAAATCAAAACAATTTACGAAATAAAATAAAGATTTGATTCTTAAAACGAAAAAGGAAATAATTCAAATTTAAAATCATTTTCGAATTTTGTAAAATAAATCAGAATCTTATATATAAAAACAAATCAAAATAAAAATGATTCTGACACGTTTTTCAATAAAACTTGAAGTAATCGATTACTTTCTGAAGGTAATCGATTATTCCTTCAAAAATAGAAATTCTTAAATTCATTTGAAAAACAAGTAATCGATTAGACCAACAATGATTAATCGATTACATCACCCATGTTCAATATATGATGCAACTCATTTAATCGATTAACACTAATCAATTAATCGATTACTGAGCCTCTATTATGCATATGATGCAACATCATGTAATCGATTACTACACAGCATGTAATCGATTACTAAGCCTCTGAAAAACATATGATGCAACAATTATAATCGATTACTTTAGCCAGGTAATCGATTACTCTCATAAGAAAGTAATGGATTAACAAAGTTCGCTTAATCGATTACAAGCTCTCTGATTTTTCTATGATGCAACAAAGTTAATCGATTATCTTAAGCAGTTAATCGATTACTCCTTCTTGCATAGTAAAAATATACAGAGTTTTGTAACATCAAGTATTTTCACAAAGACTAAGATAGAAAACAACTTTTCATGAAAACACATTTTCTTCTCCCTTTTTAAATGAAAAACTTATTGGCCTTTTAAACTCGTAAAGAATAGAAACTTCATTACCTTACAAATGTTCTAAGGGAAAAGGCTTCTAAACTATGTCTTGCTTGAATCTTCATTCTTGAACATGAAGGAAACTTGTGAGCTTGAACTTGAGTTGGTTTGTTATCATCAAAACATCAGCTTGATATTTACTTGAAGTCCATAAGAGAGTTTGAAGCATGTCTTCCAACACTAGCTTGACTTCCAACACTCTCCCTTTTTGATGATGACAAACAACTATTCTGATATGCTCTTTACTATCTGCATCACAAGTGTTATACAAGCAAAAAACATATATATATATATATATATGAAAAATTAACCTTCCCTAGAACAATAATAATGACGATATAACAATTCATAGCATATTGTAGCATCTCCCCCTGTATTGATGCAAAAACAATTATATCAATTCATTCATAGCATCATCTTCAGAATATCAAAATATCTCTCCCCTTTTTGTAATCATCAAAAAGAATGTGCTATCTCCCCCTGAAACACTGAGAAGACGCATCAATAATAACAAGAGAGATAATAATCACATACTCAAAATAGTTGAGAGGCAGAAGTTAAACCAATTTCTCTACGAATGAAAAAGAAATTTTCTTTTGGAAGCGGTTTCGTAAAGATATCAGCCAACTGCCGCGAAGTATCAACATACTCAATAATGCAATCACCCTTTTGAATATGATCACGTATAAAATGGTGACGAATCTCAATATGCTTAGTACGAGAATGTTGCACAGGGTTTTTGGTAATACTAATTGCACTTGTATTATCACATTTTATGGGAATGTGATCTAGACTTACACCGATGTCTAGGAGTTTCTGTTTCAACCATAAGATTTGTGCACAACAGCTACCCGCAGCGACATATTCAGCCTCAGCTGTGGATAGGGCTACACTCGCCTGTTTCTTGCTAGCCCATGATACTAGAGAATTACCTAGGAGGTGACAAGTGCCGCTAGTGCTTTTCCTATCTACTTTGAACCCAGAAAAGTCAGAATCGGAATACCCAACAAGGTTACACGAAGAACCTTTGGGGTACCATAAACCCATATCAGTTGTGCCAGAAAGATATTTCATTATACGTTTGGCAACAACCATGTGCGTTTCTTTTGGATTCGCTTGAAAACGTGCACATAAACATACACTGAACATAATATCCGACCTACTTGCCGTTAAATAGAGAAGAGATCCGATTATACCTCAATATTTAGTGATTTCTACGGATTTACCTCCTTCATCTTTGTCCAGATAGCAAGATCTGCTTATTGGTGTTGCTATTGCCTTGGCCTTATCATGCCGAATCGTTTCAATAGTTCCTTGCAGTATTTTGTTTGGCTAATGAAAATCTCATCCTTTGCTTGTTTTATTTGCAATCCTAGGAAAAAGTTCAGCTCGCCCATCATAGACATCTCGAACTCTTCCTGCATCATACTTGAAAAATCCTTGCAAAGGGTTTCATTAGTAGCACCGAAAATAATATCATCTACATAAATCTGAACTAAAAAAATGTTCTTTCCTTTCTTTTTGATAAACGGAGTGTTATCAACCTTCCCTCTTTCAAAATTATTTTCAAGTAAAAATTTGCTAAGACGGTCATACCACGCTCTAGGAGCTTGTTTGAGTCCGTACAAAGCCTTTTTCAATTTATAGACATAATCCGGGTGTTCATAATTTTCAAAGCCGGGAGGTTGACACACATATACTTCTTCATTTATAAAACCATTCAGAAAGGCACTCTTTACGTCCATCGGATATAATTTAAAATCTAAAATGCATGCAAAAGCTAAAAGCAATCTAATGGCTTCCAACCTAGCAACAGGGGCAAATGTTTTCTCATAATCTATCCCCTTTTCCTGGTTGTAACCTTCTGCAACTAACCTAGCTTTCTTTTGAACAATTAAACCAGCCTCATCGAGTTTATTTTTATAAATCCACTTAGTTCCAATAATCGGATGAGACTCAGGCCTAGGAACAAGTTCCCAAACCTGATTTCTTTCGAACTGGTTTAATTCCTCTTGCATTTCCAGAAGCCAATGTTCATCAAGTGTAGCCTCGGAGATATTCTTTGGATCCACTTGAGAAACAAAAGCAAAATAGTTACACAGATTGCTAATAGAATTGCGAGTGCTTACACCTTTTGTGATGTCACCTATGATTTGGTCAATGGGATGGTGCCTCGATGTTCTCCATTCCTTAGACAAATCAGCATTGAGTTCCATGGATTGTTCTTGATTCTTTTCCTCAACTGATTCATTTGATTTTTCATTGCATTCGGAATAATCCTTTCCTTTAGCATTTGGCTCCTCATCCTCATCAATGAATAAATCTCCAAGAATACCTGAAATGTCATTAAGAGATACCTTTCCCAACTTTCTGGGATCGGATTCATCAAATGATACATGAATAGATTCTTCAATAGTATTACGAGATTTATTGTAAATTCTATATGCTTTGCTCGAAACAGAATATCCAAGGAATATGCCCTCATCAGCTCTAGCCTCAAAACTTCCTAGATTGTCTCTACCATTATTATGCACAAAACATTTACATCCAAAGACACGAAAATGGGAAATATTTGGTTTTCTCCCCTTGTACAGCTCATAGGGGGTTTTCTTTAAAATAGGCCGTATCAAAACACGGTTCATAACATAGCAAGTTGTACTCACTGCATCGGCCCAAAAATATGCAGGCAAATTCATGTCATTAAGCATTGTTCTTGAAAGCTCTTTTAATGAACGATTTTTCCTCTCCACAACCCCGTTTTGCTCCAGAGTTCTTGGAGCTGAAAAATAATGCTTAAATCCATGTTTTTCGCAAAATTTTTCAAAAAGATGATTTTCAAATTCTCCACCATGATCAGTCTTAATGGATGCAATGCTCAAATGCAATTGGTTTTGAACAATCTTAGCTAGCTTTTTATATTTATGAAATGCATCATTTTTATGAGCAATAAAAAGCGTCCATGTATACCTAGAATAGTCATCCACAATAACTAAACAATAATAGTTGCCACCAAAGCTTTTCGTTAGACAAGGTCCAAAAAGATCCATATGTAAAAGTTCCAAGGGCTTTTGAGTTGAAACAAGATTTTTAGAAGGAAAAGATGCCCTTGTGAGTTTTGATTTTGAACAAGGATCACATTTTTAAGAAATAGAAAAAAATTTTCTTTGGCAAACCAACTAATAAGTTTTTAGAAGAAATTTTATTTAAATGAGCCATGTGGATGTGACCTATTCTACGATGCCATAGCCATGATTCATTCTCTTTACTTAATAAACATTTCGCATCATTTGAGGGTATTGAGTTAAAATCAATAACATATACATTGTTTATCCTGCGAGCAATTGGCTTAATAAGATTATCAACTTTACCCTCGATAATACATCTATCAGAATAAAAAATAACCTTATTTCCCTTATCACACAACTGACTAATACTTAGCAAATTGTGTTTTAGGCCCTCAACATGTAAAACATTTTCTATGCAAGGGTTAGGAGGTGTACCAATTTTACCGACTCCAAGAATCTTTCCTTGATTGTTATCTCCGAAAGTCACATGTCCTTGGTCCTTTGGAACGAGATGCGAAAATTTAGATTTGTCTCCCGTCATATGTTTTGAGCATCCGCTGTCCAAGTACCACCACGATTTTTTTCTTCCGGAGTAACCTACAAGCAAAAAATTCAAGATTTCTTTTTAGGTACCCATATCTTTTTGGGTCCTTGAGCGTTAGTGTAGCCATAATTTAAATCATGCCACGTTTTAGTTTCATTGTTCGGTTTAACAAACTTCACTTTCCGATGTATGCATTCATGTGCACCATGGCCCTTTTTACCACAAATATGACAAATAATTAAAGGTTTCTTATGATTGCTAGCAGGGACAAAAATGGTACTTAATTTCTTTTGATGCCTACCGGGTTGATATCCTAAACCCACTCTATTAAAGAAACATTTTTGTCTCCCTAGCATTAAATTTAAAGTATTTCTACCTTTCGTAAATTTTTCAAGAGTTTCTTTTAAATCTTCTACTTCTTTAACAAGGTCCTTGCAAAACTTACAAGAAGAAGAACTAGCTTTAAATTTAACTTCGTTACTCGAGGTGTTAGAAGAATTTTTTAAGGTAGAATTCAGCTCCTTATTTTGATTTTTCAAAAATTCATTTTCTTTAATAAGATCTTGGTTCTTTTGTAAAAGAGAAGCTGAATTTTTCTTTTCCAAAGAAATAAATAAAGATAACCTCATTGACTCCTCGTGTAATTCATCATAAGAAAAGTTGAGTTCAGAAATTACCTCATCTCCGTGTGCCATCAAACATATGTTGGTTGTCTCTTCTTGTTCGTCTGAATCCTCATCCGAACTTCCCTCGTTGTCTAGCCATGCCAAATATGCTTGCTTCCCTTTCTTTGAATTTGAGGTGCCTTTTTCTGAATTTTCTTTCTTTTTCAGCTGGTAGCAGTCTGCTCTGATGTGACCAGGCTTGCCACACTTATGACATGTAATGGATGACCCTCCATTTTTGTTGTTGTCCCTTCTATTGAAGTTGCTTTTCTTCCTCAGAAATTTCCCGAACTTTTTGACCAACAGACCCATGTGTTCATCATTTATCAGTTCTTTGTCCAAGTCACTTTCTGTTGCTGGTGCTTCAACCTCAAATGCCAAACTTTTGACCTTCTTGTTCTCCTCTTCGTGTTTAGCCAATCTTTTCAGTTCACTTCCATGCTCTTGTAACTTCCCGAAGAGAGTTGCCAGCGTCATAGTTGAAAGGTTTCTTGATTCAGCAATCGTCGTTACTTTGGGTTGCCATTCTCTTCCCAAACACCTTAGAACTTTGTTGATGAGATCCTCATTGGTGAATTTCTTCCCCAATGTTGTTAGCTGATTGACAATCATCGTGAAGAGTTTTTGGATCTCTTGAATCGATTCTCCATCTTTCATTATGAATAATTCGTATTCACCAGTCAGAGTATTGATTCTCGACCTTTTCACTTCAGTTGTACCTTCATGCGTGACTTCTAGCATATCCCACATTTGTTGTGCTGTCTCGCATGTCGATATCCTGAAAAACTCATCATAGGTCAAAGCAGATGTTATAATATTTTTCGCTTTCAGGTCATACTGGACTCTACGTTCCTCCTCCTCCGTCCACTCAGCCATAGGCTTTTCAACGGTGTTACCATTAACTACATAGGTAGGAACATAAGGACCATTTATGACGGCATCCCAAACTTTTAATCCAACTCCTTGAATAAAAATTTTCATACGGGCTTTCCAATACACGTACCCTACCCCATCAAACATGGGAGGACGGTTAATAGAACTCCCTTCACCACCAAACAGAGAGTTTGAAGCCATACTCTTGAGACGGTTAAGTCTTAACACAAGAGACTAGCTCTGATGCCAATTGTTGGTTTTGGCCGCAAAATCTCGAGAGGGGGGGTGAATCGAGTTTTATTAATGTATTGTGAAATCCTTTAAAAATTAAAAAATTGTTTTGCGATGGAGAGATTAGACGTTTGAGACGGATCGTGAAAACGATAGATATAAATAAATTGAGTAGCGCGAAAACGTAAATAATTGAAATATGTGAAAAATAAAGAGATAGGGATAGAAAAGCTTGCACCAGGAAATTTTATACTGGTTCAGCCTTCCCGTCGAAAGGCCTAGTCCAGTCCCCAAGCGACCCGCTTGAGAGTTCTATAATCAGCAATAGAGCCGCACCTTATTACACCCAAGAGCACCCCGCACACTACTAGGAACCTCCATTCGCTAGGGGCCTCAACATCACACAGCAGGGTTCCTCGCCCTACGACATATCACACGTCCACTAAGGGATTCTCTCCCTAACTGTAGTGGACTCGGCCTAGCCGAGGTCCTTGGACTACCTCGCCAAAGTCCTAAGGACCCTTCAGGAAGCCTTCTGAGCGCTTGACCGAGCTCAATGCTCAACGGCCGAACAGACGCCAGATACGAGCCGACCTCACTTTCCAACTCAGGTCCGACGTCCAAGTCCGACACCTTCCCAAGTCCGACACCTAGGGCCTGATGACGTCTCCCTTCTTATCCACAAGGACAGCTCACCACCTTATCCACAAGGACAGCTCACCACCTTATCTGCAAGGACAGTCAATCCACTCATAGCTCAGTACAGGCTGGCCCTACTTGGGCCTAAAGCAAGCCCATTAGGGCAACCAGCCCCCCTATAAGTAGCTCCGCACTACATGGGGCTCAGGTACGTCCTCTAACCCTAATTGTCACCCTCACACACCAGTGATTAGGGTTACTCCCTGGCTCTTTCCCTTGGCCACTTGAGGACTCCCACCAAACATCACATATCAACCCTAGATAGAGGCTCCTTCGAAGGTCTTCTCCTACCCTCGGAGGTCCTCAACGTCCAGGACATTACATTGGCGCCGTCTGTGGGAAGGGTAAACTTCACCTCCCACCCAGAAGATTCTACCATGTCTGAAGAACAGCCAGTCCAGAGGAGAAGGAGGGGGCGTCCAAGGAGGGTGCCGTCAACTGAGGACCTGCGCCTGCATCTCGAAGCCAACAGGGCAGCGAGGTCCTCACCGCCACCCCCTCCACCTCCTCCCCCGCCGCCTCCACCACCAGAATTCACCCACACCCACAGTGGACCTTATACCATCCACACTGGAGACACTACAAATCCAACCTAGCTTCTGGGCGGAGGTCGGCGCGTGCACCTACGCTCTGAGCTTGGAGAAACCAACACTGAACAGCATCGCCACCGTGGCGAACGTGCCCACTCAGTCAGTACAACACACCATTCCCACTCTCGACAGTCTACACTCTCTTGAGATGCTGAACTCTTATCTTTGATGAGACAGCAGATGAGAATCGTGGAGCAGCAAGGTAAAGCTATTGCTGATCTCCAACAAGTCGCCATGCAACGCTTAGCCGAACGAGCTGTTGTTCAAGCTCCGGCCCCAAATGAGTTCCCCCCAACCCCCCCCCCCACCACCTCTTCCACCACAACCTCCGTTAACTCCACAAACCTTTGCAACACCACACACGACCGTCACACAACTTACCCCACCTCCCGACCAGCAACAACCTGATTCGGATGATTCCCACCCTGGACATCCGTTCACACCAGCTATTATGGCTTATGAACCACCACCTGGGTACCTCGGACCCAGCAATATCCCTAGATACAATGGCCTCACGGACCCTCAGGAACACATTCTCTCTTATGAGGGAGCTGTGAACTTTCATGGCGGAGGAGATCGGCTCAAGTGCCGAGCTTTCTCTATGACCCTCCAGGCCCCTGTCCTCCGATGGTACTCAACGCTTCCCAAGAATTCTGTCAACAACTGGGCAGAAATGAAGCGGGTCTTCCTTAACAGATACACTGCTAGCTGTGTGCAACCCAGGTCGGACCACACACTAGCGACAGTGACCCAGAAACCAGAAGAATCCTTACGTGCATACTTGCACAGGTTTCACAGCGAGTCCAGTTCGGTCCCAAATCTGTCTCCCGAGGTGGCGGTCCTCCTTTTGACCCAAGGATTGGCCGAAGGAGGGTTCAAAGATTCACTTATTGGAAAGCCACCAAGGGACATGGCAGAGCTGAGACAGAGATCAAACAAATACATCAATCTTGAAGAATTCAACAAAGGACAGTCAAGTAGGATGGAAAACGCTCAAACCGCCTCACAGAATGCCCTGCCCCGAGGTCGTCCTCGCGGCAACAGGGATGAAAGAGGAGGAAGAGCAGATCAGGGAGACCGAGGCCGCTCTCACGTCGGCCAACAAGAGGACCGCCGGCGTCCATACATCACCAAATATGATTCTTACACCCCCCTGACGGTCCCAAGGTCTCAAGTCTGGAGAGAGACCATGCAGACCGAACTCAGGAGTGTACCTCGCCCCCCCTTTCTCAGAAATCAAAACTATGTCAGGGACAAATCCAAATACTGCAATTTCCATGACGGGTACGGCCACCATACCGATCAATGCACCTGGCTCCGGGATGTCATTGAGGATATGGTAAGAAGAGGCAAGCTGCAGCAATACGTCCGGGAAGCGGTGGAAAGACGAGGCCGAAGAAGGTCTCGCAGCCCGGACGATGATAAAGGGAAAGCTAAAGTCGAACCGTCCCCAGAGAAGAAGGAAGAGGAACCATCGCGGGTGAACATGGTCGTAGTTCAAGACCTGGACAAGTCGCCAGAGAACTTCCGAGTAGAAACCATCTCAGGAGGCTTCGCTGGTGGCGGAGAAAGGAGGGCGGAGAGGAAAAGGTACATCAACCAAGTTCTCGCTGTCAATCACAAACCTGTTGGCAAAAAACCATCTCGGAATGTGCCTATTATTTTTTCCGACCAAGATATGGAAAACGTCATCCCCGATCACAACGATCCTATGGTGATAACGGCGTTAATTGGCAGTTTTGAGGTCGCCCAAGTCTTCGTTGACCAAGGAAGCTCGGCCGATATCCTCTTTCTGCATACTTTCCAAGCTTTGAAGCTGAGGTCTGCCGACCTCGTAGGGTTTGAAGGGAATCTCATCAGCTTCACAGGTGAGGCAATCCGCCCCCTGGGAGCCATTCATCTCCCGGTGACCCTAGGCAACCAGCCTTCGGCCCGAACGGAGATCATCAAATTTCTGATAGTTGACTCTGACTCCACGTATAATGTAATATTGGGACGAACCTGCCTACAAGCTTTCGGGGCAGTGGTCTCAACAGTGCACTTGGCAATGAAGTTCGTCGGATCAGATGATAAGGTTGTTACGGTCAAAGCTGACCAAGTGAAAGCCCGGCTCTGTTACAATGCGAGCCTACGGGAGGGAAAGAAGAAGCAAAAAGAGTTCATCGATCCGACACTATCCAAGGGAAGAGCCTTATTGGCCGAGGTTCAGTCCGAACGAAATTTCCATATGTCCCCCCTTCATGAAGAGCGGGTGGTAATTCCCCCCTTCACCTCTCCCCCAAGCCAAGATGCTATTATGAATGACAAACTCCCCCAAAAAATCCAAAGTGCAGTCAAAAGAAATCTCTTTTCTCTTTCAGTCCGCCCCTACCCCCCGCACGGGAAGAATTTTCTCTTTCATCTAACTGTCAGTAACCACGCCCTCCGTTCGGTACATCTCCGAATTGAGGGCCGAGTTAAACTTCTTGCCCATGTCTTCAGCCGAGCTTTTCAGATCCCCAAGCTCGGGTGCTTCAAGATGGAAATTCCCTCACTTTTCAACATTACCAACAATCTCGGCAGCCTCTTTTATCAGCTCACCCCGGAGGACCATCACAAGGAAATCCGACAAGACGCTCCTGGTCCGAAGAAGATAGCGATGAAAGAGCCAGCCGACTATGACAAGAAAGCAAAGCAACCCTGGTCATCCAAGTCTGATCACCTCGCGCCCCGAGGATCAGACATCGGCCCTAACGGCCAGAAAAGCGGGAAATGAGCTCGAAATCGGTAAGCCCCAACAGAGGCGTCCTAGAAACATACTCTGGGTAGTTACCGAACTCAAGGACTCCCAAAACTTCAAAACACTGAGAACATGTTCAAATAGGTTTACCTCAGATATTTTGGCAGCCGTCAACACCCTCCTCTGAGGAATTCAAGTTTAAACTTCCTTTTATTTTTCGTTTCCTTCAAATACTGTTCATGTTTTTCAATTTCCATTGTGAGATATTCACCTTTCAAAAGAAAAAGCAATGTACTCATGACTACAATTAATGAAAAGTACAAACTTGCTCATACTCAAGTGCAACAGTTTTATATACGTACGTACTAGCTTCTCATTTAGCACTAGCCACCTAAATGTTGCATGGCGTTATGCACAGCCAACGTCTTCTAGATAAGATCGACTCATATGCACAGTGTACAAGGGACACCCGATAAAGAACAGACTGCTGTGAAATGTTTTCACATAGCTTCACTCAGCACTCTCTTTTACATCGGGGCCGAGGACACCCACCTCGGCTAAGGTGGGTAGATCCGAGTTCCCTACCGTATGCACTTATATACAGTACCTTTATTCAGAGGAAAACTTATAAGATTACTGCACTCACTGAGTCATCCGAATTCGTCCGAGCTATTAATACGACATTTTACGTCCGATCAAGCCGAAATACAACAAGTTGGTAAAACACTCGTATTCTCAAAGGTAGTTTTACTTAGTTCTTTAAAAATGACCTCGGACTCGGTATACATGCAACAAGTTAAAGCAAAAACTTGCATAAAAATTACAATATGCGACAAGTATCAAATACTTGCATCCCTTTTATAAACTTCTAAGGTTGCCACCTCAGTGGACGTAATACGGATCCGAGGTCGGACGAATAAACGTGCAACGAGTTGGTAAAACAAATACTCGCATCTATGCAACAAGTTAGAAGAAAAACTTGCATAAAAATAACCTCGGACTCTATACGCACGCAACAAGTATAAGTACGAAACTTGCACAAAAATAGTAACATGCAACAAGTTGTAGGTGAGATAAGCTTGCATCGAAATCAAATGTCGTGCACAATAAAGCAAAGTATAACCCAACATCGTCGAACATGTTATAGAGAAGAACATAGACAAATCATAAGCTGCCCAGCATAAGGGACTTATGCTGCATCATCCTCGACATCTGAAAGGACGACCGAACGCGGGTTGAACTCCTCATCCATTCTCTCAACCAGGGGGTTGGGCAGATTCTCCTCAGGCTGGTCCAGGTCAACCTCGGCCCCACCCCTGTCATAATCCACAATCTTTCCATCTTCCACTCCGAACCCGGCAGATGCGCCGACATACCGAATTCGGAGCCCTTGATTCATATGGAGAATCTGCTCAACCGCACTGGTAAAATCCTTGCTTGCTACCCTTTCAAGGTCGAAGTCCGACTCACGTGCTGCCACCTTATGCTTAAGAGCTTGGGCAGCTCTCTTCTTCAGCAAGTTCCTAACCCTTTCCACCTCGGCAAGGCCCTCCTGCCGACCAGCCTGCTTCGCATCTGCTTTGGCTTGGGCCAAAACCTCTTCATGTCTTTTTTGAAGCTCCTCCATTTGGCGGCGGTGTTCCTCTTCAGCCTCAGATAACTTTTGTTCGGCTGACCTTTCGCTACTCTTCAGTTCTTCCACCTCGGCCGCCATGGCCGACTGAGCCTTTTTCTTGGCCGGCGAAACACCGTTCGCCACATCATCAGCCACTTCGGCCAACACATTAAACATGGTGGTGGCCCTTTTCAATTGGCAAGCCATTTCTTCCGCTTTTTTCTTCCACTCCGCACCCGACATCTTGACAAGAGTGTCCTTCAGCGAAGATCTGGCAAGGGTAGCTGGCGGCCTCGGTTGAGTTCCAGTGCTTGAGGGCGGCACATCCGCAACAATGGCTACCTTGGTATTGGGACTTGGAGAGGTAGGAGGAGGAGGGGCAATGATAACGGCAGGTGGGGTAGGATGAAGTGGACCAGAATCGGCCGAGAGCGTATCAGTAGAAACCTCGGACGACATGGCATCAGCAGAAGGAGCCTCGGACTTCTTCTTCCTCCGAGCTTCTAAAGCAGCTTTCAAAGCCCTGGAAGACATCTCTGACCAATGTTCTTCTGTTAAAAAAAAAGATTAGTATAAGTGAGTTGAAAGAAAATGTACAAGTATAAAAGCAAGAGTAACTACCAATTTTTGTCAAGACTTCGTTGTCAGGACACTTTATGAAAACTCCAACATCAAGTTGGACTTTCCGAGCACGATATTTTGTCTGAAAATGGTGGGCTGTTACGGACTCGTCGGCATCCAATGTCACACCCGACCACCGGTGCGGCGTGTTGATATGGCGACTAAAAAATTCGGGGGTCCACTCCAACGGGAACTTCGGTCCCGTCTCGGACCAAAACCAGGGTAGCCCCGCTCCAATATACTTGTATCTAAAAAATCTCGGCTTAAAATGTTTCCAAGATTCGGAGAACATACCGAACAGCCCACAGTGAGCTCGGGCCTTAGCCGACACCCAAAGACGACCAGTGATCCCGTCCTTATTGCTGATGAACGGGTTATACATCCACAAAAACAGTCGAACTGTGCATACCAAATTTCTGGCTCCGCAGTACTTTTGGAACGCTCGGAGAAACGACCAAGTGTTGGGATGAAGTTGGAAAGGAGCTACTCTAAGCTCGTTTAAGACCCTCATTTCCAGGTCGGTGAACGGGAGGGTCACGCCGAGATTGTGAATCAGATCGGCATAAAAGAAAAAAGAATTATTGTCAGTCCGGCTGCATATCCTGTCATTGGCCGAACAGGGGAGCACTTCGTAAGAAGTTCCGGTGGTGTCCCCTGGGCAAGGCAACACGACCCTCCTTACCTCGGCAAGTTTGTCCTCGGAACAAATGCTGGATTGGACCTCTTTAGGCTCCACGTCGACCCATTCGTATTGATCGGCATCGAAAGGCGCGGGGTAAAGTTCAGGTCGACTGACGCACTTCCTGAGCGGCATGGTACCTATGGAAGAACAGGGGAGCTCGGTATTAGTCTTACGGGTTACAAAAAATAAACCCCAGAGAACCCCCTCGAAGTAGTTCCGAGGGGCGAGCATCTCCCCTCTACCACAGGTACCCCTCGTTCGTACATTCCCTCCTTCTCCATCCTCTCGAAGTCGGCACGCTCCCTGCCGTCAACAAACTCGGCCCAGGCGTACTGCCGTATCCACTCTCTCTTCTCCTCCCAGTCCCGAGGATAGATTACCTCAACGGGATCAACCTCCAGAACCCGCCTCTCGTACTTTCGCCTATACTCCCTTTGGCGACGAAACGCCTCGTCTACCTCCGCAGAGGAACAGGACGAGGAGGAAGAGCCGTCCTCCTCCTCACCACTGCTAGATGACAGGGAAACTACCCCAGCCCATTTCCTAAACCATTCCCTACTCATACTGAACCCAATCTACTGCTGTGGTTTTCTGAAAAATAAACAAAAAACATGAATCAAAAACTCTCCAAAAGTCTCAAAACACGCTTAACCCAAAGAAGGCTAAAACCCAGGAATGAACCCCAAAATCAAAACACCCGAATGCAGAAGAACCCCAAACCCCAGCACTATGCCCCAAAATCAGAGCCACAAAGCCTAAGGGAAGAACCCCACCGCCATGAAAATAGAAACCAAAAACCAGAAATCCTAATCCCCCACCGTGCAAATCAGGAAGCCGTAAAGAAAGAAGAAATGCCAGTATCAAAGTTGAAGAAAGGGGAAAATGAGTATACCTGATGAATATAAAAGTCGAAGAGAGAGCTTACAAGATCAAACAATATTCACTGTTGGAGGTTTGGAGAGAAGAAAATACAACAGAAGAAGAAAGGCGCCGGAAATGGTGCGATTTCAAACGGTTTGGAGGGGAGAGGGGTGCGGTTTCGAAGAGAGAATATCTGGTAGAGAGAGAAAAGGTAATAGTATTGAGAGAGAGAATGAGTAATAGAGTAAGAAGGAGAAGTAGTTTTCTGGGGAAGAGGGGGAAGAGAAACCGTTTTCCCCCTCAAATTTGAAGTCTGGGCCTAGCCCAAAAAGCCCAACCCAGCGCACAGCCACACATACTAAGACACGTGGCACACAGCAGCGGAAATTGTGGACCTCGAGCAACGTCACAATGATGGTGACGCTTCGTAGGTCGCGATTTCTGACACGTGTCAGATCCGGTAAAAGCAAACGTCGCTTCGATACTGGCAGATAGGCAGCTGTCAAACCCGCTCCGTCGTAATGAAAGGACGTCAGAGACAGCTGGATCCAACGTATCTGCAACTTATTGTCCGAACCCCTTAGAACCTCGGAACAAGACTCAGATAGCCTTGACCGAGTTGGGGGGCTTATGTGGTGAACTCGGCCCTTATGAGGTGGATTTGGGAAAAGTACCTAAACCAGAACCTCGGAACAAGGCTCAGATGGCCTTGACCGAGCTGGGGGGCTTATGTAGTGGACTCGGCCTAGCCGAGGTCCTTGGAATACCTCGCCAAAGTCCTAAGGACCCTTCAGGAAGCCTTCTGAGCGCTTGGCCGAGCTCAATGCTCAACGGCCGAACAGACGCCAGATACGGGCCGACCTCATCATTTATCAGTTCTTTGTCCGAGTCACTTTCTGTTGCTGGTGCTTCAGCCTCAAATGCCAAACTTTTGACCTTCTTGTTCTCCTCTTCGTGATAAGCCAATCTTTTCAGTTCACTTCCATGCTCTTGTAACTTCCCGAAGAGAGTTGTCAGCGTCATAGTTGAAAGGTTTCTTGATTCAGCAATCGTCGTTACTTTGGGTTACCATTCTCTTCCCAAACACCTTAGAACTTTGTTGATGAGATCCTCATTGGTGAATTTCTTCCCCAATGTTGTTAGCTGATTGACAATCATCGTGAAGCGTTTTTGGATCTCTTGAATCAATTCTCCATCTTTCATTATGAATAATTCGTATTCACCAGTCAGAGTATTGATTCTCGACCTTTTCACTTCAGTTGTACCTTCATGCGTGACTTCTAGCGTATCCCACATTTGTTGTACTGTCTCGCATGTCGATATCCTGAAAAACTCATCATAGGTCAAAGCAGATGTTATAATATTTTTCGCTTTCAGGTCGTACTGGACTCTACGTTCCTCCTCCTCCGTCCACTCAGCCATAGGCTTTTCAACGGTGTTACCATTAACTACATAGGTAGGAACATAAGGACCATTTACGACGGCATCCCAAACTTTTAATCCAACTCCTTGAATAAAAATTTTCATACGGTCTTTCCAATACACGTACCCTACCCCATCAAACATGGGAGGACGGTTAATAGAACTCCCTTCACCACCAAACAGAGAGTTTGAAGCCATACTCTTGAGACGGTTAAGTCTTAACACAAGAGACTAGCTCTGATGCCAATTGTTGGTTTTGGCCGCAAAATCTCGAGAGGGGGGGGGTGAATCGAGTTTTATTAATGTATTGTGAAATCCTTTAAAAATTAAAAAATTGTTTTGCGATGAAGAGATTAGACGTTTGAGACGGATCGTGAAAACGATAGATATAAATAAATTGAGTAGCGCGAAAACGTAAATAATTGAAATATGTGGAAAATAAAGAGATAGGGATAGAAAAGCTTGCACCAGGAAATTTTATACTGGTTCAGCCTTCCCGTCGAAAGGCCTAGTCCAGTCCCCAAGCGACCCGCTTGAGAGTTCTATAATCAGCAATAGAGCCGCACCCTATTACACCCAAGAGCACCTCGCACATTACTAGGAACCTTCATTCGCTAGGGGCCTCAAGATCACACAGCAGGGTTCCTCGCCCTACGACATATCACACGTCCACTAAGGGATTCTCTCCCTAACCACTAAGGTTTCAAATACAACGAATATGAGAGTGATTACAATAGCAATGTGTGTTCTCAAAAACGCGGATACAACAATATACTCTTATGATAATGAAGTGCTTTTCTCTAAGAGTTAATCAGCAATAAGGTTTTGTTCTTCAAAAGATATGAACGTGAAAAGCAGAAGTTTAGAGAAGAAGAGAGAACGTGAATTTCAGAAAAGATGTCATAGAAGAAAAAGAATAATTGTTTTTTGAATGTTGGAGTGAAACTTTATTAAAATAGAAAAACATTTAGAATCAAAAAGATTTAGAATTAGTAAAACAAAATCAAAACAAAATAAAATAAAATAAGATTTTGAAATAAGTTTTAAAATCAAAACGATTTATGAAATAAAATAAAGATTTGATTCTTAAAACGAAAAAGGAAATAATTCAAATTTAAAATCATTTTCGAATTTTGTAAAACAAATTAGAATCTTATATATAAAAACAAATCAAAATAAAAATGATTCTGACACGTTTTTCAATAAAACTTGAAGTAATCGATTACTTTCTGAAGGTAATCGATTATTCCTTCAAAAATAGAAATTCATTTGAAAAACAAGTAATCGATTAGACCAACAATGATTAATCGATTACATCACCCTTGTTCAATATATGATGCAACTCATTTAATCGATTAACACTAATCAATTAATCGATTACTGAGCCTCTGCTATGCATATGATGCAACATCATGTAATCGATTACTACACAACATGTAATCGATTACTAAACCTCTGAAAAACATATGATGCAACAATTATAATTGATTACTCTCATAAGAAAGTAATGGATTAACAAAGTTTGCTTAATCGATTACAAGCTCTCTGATTTTTCTATGATGCAACAAAGTTAATCGATTATCTTAAGCAGTTAATCGATTACTCCTTCTTGCATAGTAAAAATATACAGAGTTTTGTAACATCAAGTATTTTCACAAAGACTAAGATAGAAAACAACTTTTCATGAAAACACATTATCTTCTCCCTTTTTAAATGAAAAACTTATTGGCCTTTTAAACTCGTAAAGAATAGAAACTTCATTACCTTACAAATGTTCTAAGGGAAAAGGCTTCTAAACTATGTCTTGCTTGAATCTTCATTCTTGAACATGAAGGAAACTTGTGAGCTTGAACTTGAGTTGGTTTGTTATCATCAAAACATCAGCTTGATATTTACTTGAAGTCCATAAGATAGTTTGAAGCATGTCTTCCAACACTAGCTTGACTTCCAACACTTACCTCAAGTGTGAAGAGAGGTGAAGAAACCTTAGAACCTTGATTTTTCCTCTTGCCCTAGAATCCTTAGAACTTGACCCTTTTGAATCTCCTTTGAATCTCAACCAAGCAACTATGTGGTGTGTGGAAATCTTGTCTGGAGGAGAGGGAGATGGAGGAAGACTTCTCTTTCACTTTCTCTTGAGAGAAGGGTATGAGAGAGGAGGATGTGGTTCCATGGTCATGGAAATAGGGAGAGAAAGCTCCAAGGTTGATGTTGATGGTGATGATGTCGAGTGTTAGTGTTGTTGATGATGGGGTGATGAAAGTTGATCTTGTGCCCTAGAATTGGGTTGGAGTTTGATGATGAGTGTTGATGATGATCTTGATGATGGTGTGGAGCTCTCGAGAGAGAAAGCTTCAAGATGATGATAATGGTGATGATGGAGATGATGATGGTGAGCTTGGGTGAGGGTGGAAAAAGCTTGAAACTTGGCTATGGAATCTTGGTTTGTGATGGGAGTTTGTGTTTCTAACTTAGGGGAGAAGTGTGGAGCAATTCGTGTGCTCCACACCCTTTATTTTTTTTCCATTCTAATGTGTGTTAATCGATTAACCAGTTGGTTAATCGATTAACCAGTGTATTTTATTTTTAAAAGCTATAAAGTCTTAATCGATTAAACAGCTTAGTTCTTCATTCCCTTGCACTTCAAAGCGTCATATCTCTTTTGTTACCAGTCGGAACTTGCTCAAATTTGAAAGCAAGCTTCCTTACATACTAATCTTCACATCCAACGGTGGAATTCGTGTTTAAAGTTGTAAATCTTTTATTTTTAATTTCCTAACACATGGTGTTTATATCACCGAAAACACCGCTTCTAACGCTCTTTTGTTCATCTTTCAACCTCCTTTCTGATGCCAATGCTTCCTAACTCCTTCATGGCATTCATTGGGATCCCAATCCATCACCTAATTTCTTATTTAGCATGATTATCATTCTTCTAATCCTATTATTATTCTAATTATTCGGGGAATTAAAATTCGGGATGTTACATTGTATTCGTGTTGTTGAGAACGCATTTATTATCACTTGTACCAAACCTTCCATATCGGTTGTAACCGTTGTTGTAAAGGGGTGTGTGAACCTTAGCTCTTAGGGAGTGGCTCCCTAGTTCGAACGTGTGGCACGTTCGTGGTTGTATAGGGTGAGGAACCCTTATTGTATCTGGGGTAGTGGTCCTAGACGAACGGTGGGGCACCTAGTAGATAGGCTACATTAGAGTCTAGGAAGTGGCTTCCTAGTGTGTTTATTCGAGGTCCCTAGCGAAAGGTCGAACTGAGCACTGCGCGGGACGCTCTGGTTGTACTTGGGACGTTGAGTCCTTTTGGTTAATTGAGAAACTCTCAAGCGGAGCGCTTGAAAAATGGACGTAGCCTTTCGCTGGGAAGGTTGAACCAGTATAAAAACCATGGTGCAATCTCTCTATCCCTACTCTCTTTTATTTATTGTTGCGTATATTTTTATTGTTATAATTATATCTTCTTCGCAACGCAAATATTATTTATATTAATTTAATTATTTTAAATTAATCAACGCGCTTTAGAGTTTTCTTTGTTATATTGTTTTTAATCTTCGCTTGTAATAATAATCGTTATTATTATTATTTGCTTCTGCTTGTGCGTAATCGTTTTCATTGTTTTAATAGTTTTCCGCTGCAAATCTTATTTTTTTCGATTTAATTCAAATATTTGACAATGTTTTGTAAAAACCCAATTCACCCCCCTATTGGGTGACGACTTCCAATTCTAATAAAAGCTTCAAAACTCAATTTACTCAATTAAACCATGATTTCAGTATTCAAACACTTTGCATGCATCACATATGACTTGCTCAAATCAGAGTTAGAGCTCAAATTGACCTCCAAGCCAAAAACCTATTTCAAAACTATGCCCTTGAGTCTCTTGATGATTCATTCCTAATTTTACCACAATTCATTCTATTTCTAGAAAATGAACAGCTTCTCCCTTACCTCTAGATTGTGTTTGAAGAGATTCCTTGGAGAAAAGTGCAGCCAATAGCCAAAACCACTTCAGACATGCACATGCAGAACGGGTTCGGTAAGGTCACAAGACCAGAGTTTTTGACACATGAAACAAGCATAAGAATTGGGGAAAATGATTAGGAAAGGTTCTGTGCAACATGCACGAGAAGACTAAACGAAATTGAGACCAAGGAAGTGCATGTACTTACCAAAATCGTGACTCAAAGTTAGCTCCACGAATTTGGAACTGCACTTGAAAACTTCAAGGTACTTACTTTGCAGACTCACAACTCCTCACACAATCACTGATAGCTCACAATTCTAGTATCAATGTAAAACTCTTGATTCAAGCTTTACAATAGTGTATGATTTGTAGGTTATTGTTTAGAATTGAAGAAGAACGAAAGGCATGAACTTGAGCTTCAACACATAAATGAAGAAATGGAGCTCAATTGATCCACTTCCAAGGCTTAAATACTCAAATTGGAGGCTCATGCAGCATGACACGAGTCCCTTAATGTGTGTCCAAGTGATTTCGTGGCGTAATTTGGATTAACTTGATTGGCTGATTACTCATCAAACGCACTAACTTTAGGGTCTACAACACTCAAGTAATCGATTACTGCATCGTGGTAATCGATTACCACGACTAAAATTTTCAAAAATTCATATTTTAATTCATTTCCCTCCAACAACCTTTTTAATATTGCATATAGGTCCTAAACCAAGGACTAACATGCAAAACTCACATTTTCACACAAAAATAAATAAAAATATATCATATAACTTCCTCATCAAACACATACATAATACACAAAATTAAACTCCGATTAAAAATGAAATAAATTAATTATAAAATAATTTTATAATTAACTTTCATTAATCAGGGATTAAAAATTTGGGGTGTTACAAAGATATGAGATCATAACCTATGAATGATAAGATGCGTGCTTGTAGGTATCATGAGCATTATGTGATGATATTTTTTATTGTCGATTTTCCAGTCATTCAATTACTGATCTTATTATGTGATATGACAATGAATTACTCCCTATCCAATATTGTTTGTTAGGTTTCCGAAGTATGGTTATTATGAAGGGGTTGCTTTATGGGGAAGTGATCTATCAAGCCAAGTGCTCAAGCTAAAGAAGGATATATCTACATCGGATATTTTATAGTTGTTCGAGTCCATGGTTCCCCTGAAATGAAATGTATTTTAAATTAAATATTTTATTCACCATTTCTCAATAAAGAAAATTATTACTTCCCGCTGCAACATATTTTCAAAGAAGTTACTTTATTCCCTTTATAAAACCCAGGGTGTTACAGAACTCGAGTTCAAACCCCAATAACAACTCTTTCTCCCTCTCCCTCATAAAAAAAAATAAATTGGCTATAAAAAACTAAAATTCATTATGAAATATAAAAAAAAATACATTATATAGGAACTCAAAATAATTATATATAAAAAATATTTATTAAAAAAATACATTTATGGGTGCACCGATATCCGTGTGATGGGGAATAAATACCCATCCTCACCCTTCATGCGTTACTGTGGGTGTATGCTACGGATGTATTTGCTGGTATCCGTGAGTCAAGGTATTTTTGTCATCTCAGATTTGGACAATTCACTTATGTGATTTGCACATCCATAATCCTACATCTTCTATTACAATTAATCAACTTATTTTTTATGATTTATCTTTGTTGATAACTTGATATGCATTAATAAAAAAAAAAATACAACTCAAAGTTGTGACCTGGTGGTTTTCAAAGTACTCCTTCTCTTTCTACATGTAGGTTATGTTGTAAAAGAATCGTGTTAGTCATTTTATATTTTTTTAGAAGATATTTCATTTTTTTTAAATTATCTCTAATAAATGAGTGTTCTAACTAATTGTGTTCAATTCCTCATAATAAGTATAATGGAAATAAAATAAGTAAAGATGGAAAATCGATAGATTTTTTTTTTAAAAAAAAAAACAAGAAATTAACTAATGAGTTTGATATGTGTGTTTCAATTAAATATTACTTATGAATAATAACATACTTAGTAACTCTTTTTTCTCGGTCTTAATGCATGTTTGGTATAGAAGAAAAATTAGATTATAATTATTTTAATATGTGATTATATATTCCGTTAAAATTATAGTCTATTTTTTTAAAATCTCTTAACTGAAAAATGAATTTAAATTAATATGTTTTATTTGGATTATGTAAAAAAGATTTTTTTTAATGAGTAAATTTTAAAAAATATGGTATGAAATTAATTATTTGTCTTCATCTCACACTAGCACCATTGACTTCATCTCACACTAGCACCATTTCCCTATTCCCAGCAGCAACAGCATAGCCTCATTCTTACTCTTTTACACCATCACTGTACTGTTCCTCCACCATTGGTTCCTTTATACTTTCCTCTTCCTTCATATTATATATTTGTTCGTGAAACTATATCTCTCTTATTGGAAGAGTTTTCTTGTGGACCTGGAACACATGTGGTCCATACTTTTACCCAGTGTTGCCATACATTTACCCGGTACAACCAGTGACCAAGGCAAAATTTAATCAGCTATTCAATATCTACGGTGGGATATTGCATCACGAGGATAGTCAATTCTAGCCCTTAGATTATTATCTCCGGTTCGAATTATACGCAAATCCAATCATTTTTATGTTTATTAAGGAGATTAGTTGATTGTACTCCCTCTGTCCCACAAGGGTGGTAAAAAAGGCTAAACTTTTTGTCCCAAACTATAGTTAAAATAATTAATGAAAAGTTTAGAAATTATAAACTTTGAATTGTGATTGGTTGATCCATGCAAAATGCATTAAATTAGTTGTTTGATAATTGGTTGATATGTTAGACAAACTGTTAAATGTATGTCTTCTTAATTTTTTGACTTTTGAATTTTTTAACTATCCTTGTGAGACGGAGGGAGTATTTAATTTTCTCAAATTTATAAAAAATAGAGGTATTTTAGGAAAGTAATATTGAGAATGAAACAAAAATTAACTAAGATTACAATTTTCTAGAGATGTTTTAGTAAAGTGACATTGGGAATGAAACAAAATTTAATAAAGTTAGTTAATTTTGCTTATATTTTAAATCAAAAAAAGTATGTTTTTTTTCTTATAATTCGAACCGGAGGGAATATATCTTATAAAAGGATGTGATTTATTGCTATGGGTAGTTGAGGATGACTAGTATAGTTTCTCAATTATTTCAAATTAAAAAAATTTCTACCACCTGTACTTTATAACAGCAAACTCGTGCATTCACTTTTTAGTCCCAGATATTATATTATTTATATTTTATTTTTTATTTTTTTATTTATTGATTAATTAGATACTTAAATATGTATTTATGGTATATTTGGGTTTTTATGTTTTCAAAACTACCCCAATAATTATTATTGAAACTCTAAAAAGTGTTGATTTAATATGGGTGTTTGTGGAAAGTAGTAATTAAAATCTATTGAAAATTGAAAAGGGGTCTTATAAATAGGACCTAAAATAAAAACTCCAAAAGGGTCTTATAAATATGATCGGAGTGAGTATTTATTTTATGTGCCAAAAGCCCAAAACCCATTATAGGACAAGATACGAAAATATTTTAACAATGATTGTATTGGGAAAAAACTGTTAGTTAATTTTTGTTTATATTAGTTGAGTTTATTTTTTGCTATAAATAAGACCGGTGGGAGTGCTCTCTAAGTTTTTGAATATAAAGTTTTCTTAACCTCAGTCTTTAACCACCCCAAAGTAGTTAAAATGTCTTGAAAAAATAAAAAAAAATAATTCCTTTGATTTATTTGATGAATTATTTTCATGTACATTTTTAATATTTTTAATAAGCAAAATAATTTTTAGTAATATTTATGCATAAGTATGTCTTATTAATAAGACCAGAAGGATAAATATATATGTCTTTGAGTATATATGACAGTAAAGCATGCGGTGGATTTGTCCAAATACTGATTCAAATACTGTAACAGTGTATTTTTATTAAAAAAAAATACATGAACAGTTTACACCTGTTACCGGTTACTTAATTAACCGTGGATTTGTCCAAATCACTGGGATCTACGGCTGACAACCACAGGGACCACCGAGACCACCTGAAACGTTCACGACAGATTGATAACATATTCTATTTATGCTTCTCTAAATTTTGGTCACTTGAAAGAAATCAAAGTTATCACACAACTTCCCCTGGTTCGATGAAATAACCTCAAATCTGACACAATATTGTTAGGGGGATCTTTCTTAGAGACAGCCAACAATTTTGAACACTCATAATTGATTTAGCTTAATACAATAAAATAAAATGCTAACAAGTACCCTAAGAATATTGTTTAAGTAAGCAAAAAAGTATCTCTACCTTGAAAATAATGCATTTAGTATATCAAAAAGGGTTGAGTTTAAGTTGTCAATGTTAACCTACTTGTTTTGGAATGCTTAAATAATTCGCTTAGAGAGAACTTGTTAGCATAACTCTATAATAAAAGACAAACTATGTAGCTACACCATTGAGTTGTCTGGATACAACAGAAAGACACAAACAACATCACCCAAAATCAATACCTAATATGCTCTTCCTCGTATGTTTTAATACCTAAAGCACAGTGTCAACAGTGACACATGATGCTATGATTATCACCTGCCCTGGATATCACTGAGAGTTACATGGTTATTCGAGTCGCATTGCCTTCTTTGAGCTGACTCAGAACTCGGCAAATCTTGCTTAGGAACGAATGCAACCTGTCTCGGAGGAGGAAGATTTGTAATTTCACTGATGAGCATCAACACTACAGTGGATATAGTTGGTCTTTCTCTTGTAAGTTCCTGCACACACAGAAGTCCTATGTGTATGCTCCTCAACATGCTTTGTTCGAAGACTGGATCCCAAATATCTGGATCTATTATAGATATAATATCTCCCTCTTTCCATAGTTTCCATGCCTTATAAAACAACAGAACTTAAAAAGGTTAACATGTATTGCTAGAAGGATGTATATTGACATGATTTCCAAGAAAACTAGACACGTAGACTTACAAATCCCACAAGGCTAAGAGATTGCTCATTCTTCAAAGAGCTTGTGTTTCTTGTACCGCTGATAATCTCTAGCAACAAAACTCCAAAACTATAAACATCTGATTTCTCCGAGAAAAGTCCTTCCATGGCATATTCAGGGGGCATATAGCCACTGCAATTTGAGCACATCATATGAGTAACTTTATGATCACTTTAATGACTATATAATTTTTTAAATGAAGTTATACTTACAATGTACCAGCAACCCTTCTTGTATTAGCCTCTTCATCCTCACCATCTCTAAAAATTCTAGCTAAACCAAAGTCTGATATTTTTGGATTCATCTCATTGTCCAACAAAATGTTACTTGCCTTAAGATCTCTATGTATAATTTTTAGTGTTGAATCTCTGTGAAGATAAAGTAGACCTCGAGCTATTCCTTCAATTATCTTAAAGCGTTTTTTCCAATCTAGGACTTTCCTTTGATTTGGGTCTGTAAAGAAAAATTAAGAGTTTTAAATGTTGATGGTAGCATTGAATGATTTCATAACTTGAACAGAGAGCCTAATGTTTTTCAAGTAAAATAAAAGAGTGAAGGGACACTTTGGTCCTTCAAATTTTTCGACGGAGACACTTTAGACCCTCAAGAAATTTAATTCATTTTTAGTCCCCAAAGTTTTCAAAAGGTACCAATTTAGTCCCTGTCCTATTTCCGTTAGTCACTTCGTTGAGGGACTAAATTGGTACTTTTTGGAAAACATGAGGGACTAAATTGATACTTTTGGAAAACATGGGGACTGAAAATGAATTAAATTTCTTGAGGGACTAAAGTGTCCCTGTCAAAAAACTTGTCAAAAAACTTGAGGGACCAAAGTGTCCCTTCACTCAAAATAAAATGATTCACAAACTAACCAAAGAGAAAAGCATCCAAACTCTTGTTTGGCATGAACTCATAGATCAAAATTTGTTCCTCTCCTTCAATACAACAGCCAAGAAGTCTTACAAGATTGCGATGTTGAAGTTTAGAGATAACCACAACTTCATTCATGAATTCTTCTATCCCTTGTCCAGATGCTTTGGACAATCTTTTCACAGCAATTTCCTGGCCATCTTCCAATTGTCCCTAGAATATAAAATAAAAAAAAAATTAACTAATGATTAATACAATATAATATGAAAGTTATTATAAAAGATGATGTGCTTAGATTAAACAAAATTACCTTGTATACTGGACCAAAACCTCCCTTCCCTATCATATTACTTGAGTGAAAGTTGTTTGTAGCAGTTATAAGCTTTTCAAAGTCAACTAGCGGCAGGTCTTCTCCGTGAACTTTCTTTTGATATTTAATGACACTTCCTGAACACATTCACCATGTGTTAAGCAAAAAAAACACATTCACCATGTGTTAAGCAAAAAAAAGATACTTCACTAAATAGAAAATTTTCCATAGAATTGAGATAACCTTTTCTTTTTGTCCCAAATGATAATGTACACTATAGGATAGTTCACCTGAAATTAATCAGGTTCATGATAATAAGGCTAGTTTACCTCTTTGTTTAGCAGTCCATTTTCTCTTCCAAAGAAACGCAGATGCAGCTAAGGTAAGTAGTCCTATTGCCCCTGCAACTGCAATGATTGCTCTCTTGTATCCTGTACTTTTACCTGTATATTCAACAATTTCAGAATAAAAGCGAAAACAACTTTGCTTCTGGTCTAGGCGACTTTATAATAAGTTGAAACAAGACTGCAAATCTTTTGCAGAAAGCTAGAAGAGTAAATAAATAAAGAAAAATACTCAGAAAACGTACCAAGTTCTGACTTGGGTACACGAATGTAGAGATCAACTCCTTCGCCCTGAAATTCCTGCATGTCAATTAACTCTCTGCTCCAATACATGCAGCCAACACCTGGATCATATGCATAAGCCAAACAAGAGCAATTCGCCAGGCAATATGTTCTGCATTTGTCTTGGTTAGCATCTGACCTCTCAACAAAGTCTGGCACTTTCATATTATGCATTACCAAAAACCCATCTTGGGAGACATCACTTGCATTTTTGAACTTCTCACACTGTAGTTTTGCTCTTCTCACACACCCACTAGTCCAATTTTTTATACTCCACTCCTCTGAAATCCTTGGCTCAAACCCAGGTAAACAGCTGCAGATTGGTGAGCTCCGCGTATTACAGCTGCCAAATGGCCCACATGTGCCATAAATATCACAATTATTTTGGTCTACCTCATTAGCAGTAAGTTGCTTTTTGTTATAAAAGCCTACCACTTTAAGTCTGCCATATGGAGTCAAGAAGATGATTCCCAACTGAGATGGATCTGCAAAACTATAAGTTAAAAACACAGTTCCATCATCGTCATGTCCTAAAATCCATCCAAATAGATACTCAGTTGTCATCTGAGATAACCCAATGAAGACCCTTCCATTCCATGGACCGGTCCGCAAATATTTGCGAGTTCCATTAACCCAATAAATTAGTTCCGGAGCATCCAAGTTTTCGAGACTATAACTGAAGTATCCAGCAGAAGGATCAGAAGTGGTTTTCCATGATGTGAACAATGTTTTCTTACCTGTGATCCTGTTGGAACTAATTTTCATCTTGCCCAATATAAAAGCATCACAAGGATGTTGGAAACTTTCCCATATCTTAGTTCCAGTGGTGTCATCTCGGAGGATAAGATTTCCAGAATCATCAAGTTGAGCAGATGAGTCCCTAGCGTTGTTTGACACATTTGTTGACCAGATGATAAGATTTTGTCCTTTCAATACTACAAGATTGCCATCCTTGTTAATTCTCACAACCCCAGAAGAATCTTTAAGTGGTTGATCTCTATTAGCAATCCATATGACGTTGGATTCAGAGAGATACCAGATTCCAGCATATCGATTTGTCGAATTTGCAGGGCTGAAGAATCCTAGCTTGAAATCACTGTTATTTGAGCTTATGGTCTCATGATCTCTGATTGATTTGTCTGAAGTTATAGAATCATTGACAGAGCTTAAACCAAAATAAAAGCTGGAAAACATAAGCAAACCGATCAACAAATTAGTATGACTCAGAAACTCCATAGTTTGGTGATAATGGTGAATTCTATTTGTGTGCCTTGGATGAATACTAGTACTGCTTTATGTTTGATTGTGTGACAAGTTACCTTGTAAATTAATATTAGAGTTGGTCTTGAATTCTTGAATGATCTCTGGTTTGTTGACCTTTGTTTTTAAAAAGGTTTCTTGTCTATGTCTTTGACTTTAGTTGCACTTCCTTCAAAATGGAAATACGAGGGACACAGACACAGGGAGCGGGATCACAAAGATTGAGGAAATGTATGGGACTCTTCCTCGAACTTTCATTTTAGATGACCAAAATTGAGTTTACCCCTTTTATTTAAAGGTTTTTCGTGTATATGTACTACGGCATACGTAATCCATTAAAAGTAAAGTTATATTGATCAATTTATTTAAGTTTTTAGTTGTTAAACTTAGGTGTTTATTTGATATTGGTCCTCAAACCTTTTTATTTTATGTTTCAAGTTTATTAACTTTGTTTAAATATTTGGAAATTGTCATTTCGTCATTTAAGTAATGATGTGATCAACGACATGCCATGTCAATTTCGTTACATCGACAACTTACGTGCTATATGACATCACATGGAGCCACATGGTTTTTTCATTTTTAAAAAAAAATCAATTCTTTTAAAAATAAAAGTAAATCGTCATATTAGTCCCTGAGCGTGTGACTCTCGATCATTTTCGTCCCTCATAGATCATAATTACACTTTTAGTCTTTGATAGTGTCTCACGTCGGTCATTTTAGTCCCTCCGTCAACTAGGGTTATGAAATGACGTTAAGTAATTTTGGTCCCTGAAACATGCATACACAATTCAATTTGGTCCTTTTGAAATTGCAAATCAAGTCAATTTGGTCCTAATTCAATTTGGCTGAGGAACGTGGGACAAAGGAGGCATAATTAGCGGTGGAATAGAATGAGATACGTCAGTAGGATAGGATATGGTGTGCTTAGTGTAAGGATATATAACTCAATATATTTATACATCTTTTTAATTTGACTATAATTTAACTTTAATCGACGTCACGAAGTTGACGAAGAAAAATGGATCTGGACTAAAAACGGATATTTTCTGCCCCAGCTTTGTGGCCTCGATTTGCCTCCTTCTCGCCATCTCTAGCCAAAATCGATGACAACACGTGTTTGTCGTCAAATTCTGAGCTGGAATCTGACTAGACCGTAGCCGGCGGCCCCTCCACGTGCCCCCATGCGCACCCAACAGCAGTTGCCGTCGTCGCCTCTTCTGTCCCACACTCATCAGCCAAATTGAATTGATTTGCAATTTAAAAAGGACTAGATTGAATTCATGTGCAATTTCAAAAGGATCAAATTGAATTGATATGCAATTTCAAAAGGACCAAATCAAATTGTGTATGCATGTTTCACATAACAAAGTGACTTAATGTGTGACACTGCAACAAAATTAACGTCGTTACATAATCCTGTTGGAACCTACAATCGGTGGTTGAAACAACTAGGAAACACTAGGAGAACACCTAGAAGGGGGGGTTGAATAGGTGTTAGATAAACCTTGAAAGATTTTCGCAAGAAACAAATCAAAACGATTAAAAACAAATGATTTTCACAAAAATTCTTTAGCCTTAATCGATTAATGACATGAACTAATCGATTAATGCCTCTGTTAATGGATTAATCACTTTTCAATCAAATACGAAAATCAATCAATTAACACATATGATCAGAGATAAAGCGGAAATGATTAACACCAATATTCTTATTGATTACCTAGGTTATGAAAATGATTTTCCCCAAATCAATTTTGCACAATTAAGATTCAATTCAATCAATTATGAAAAATCACTTTTTCTAGGTTTTCAACCAAGAACACAATGAATAACAAGAATGTAAAGAGTTAAGAGTTTAGAGATACGACACAGTGATTTATCCTGGTTCACTTTCATCCGCTTGAAAGCTACTCCAGTCCCCTCTTCAACCAAGAAAGATTCTTCACTATGAGGAATTAGAGTTTTCAAATTACAAGTAAATGCCTCACAAGACTTCCTTCTTGCTAGCCTACAAGAGATACCACACCCTTGCCTTGTAACCCTATTGAATCTAATCTAACCTCTTCTCTTGCTTGCCGATACCCCACAACAAGTCTTCCAATGCTTTGAGATTCTTCAAAGGCTTCCAATTGCTTGTTAACACAACAAGGCTTCCAAGTGCTTGATGAAATGTCACACCAAGGCTTCCAATATAACTTTGCTTGATTCACAAACTAATTGTTGTAGATAGCTTGCCTCTTGCAAAGATTACAACTCAAATGAAAACAAAAATAACAATCCTATGAATCTCTTTCAAAAGCTATGAAAAGATCAACATGAGAGATTCAAGGTTCTTGATCAAAGAATGTAAAGGTTAAAGCTTTGATCTTGAGAAAGTGAGAGAGAATAGAGTGGCTTTGATTCTTTGTAAAATTGATATGAAAATGATAGGTAATTGTAATAATGATTCACAAAGGTTAGGAAAAGGTTTATATAGAATACCCAAAAGTTGGAATGGTTAGAAGTACTTTTGAGAAGTGAAAAACCACTTTAAAAACCAGTAACAGCTCGTGTTACTCGAGTAGCCAAGTCCTTACTCGAGTAATCAGTGTAATCAGTGTTCACTACTCGAGTAATCTAAGTTACTACTCGAGTATTTACGCAAGGCTATAAAATTCTAATCGAGTAATCAGAGCCTTAATCGAGTATTTGCGCAAGACTACAAAATTCTACTCGAGTAAACAAGTGGCTAATCGAGTAGTCAGATCAAAAAACATTTAAAAACTTGTTTTCTCAAAATCTAAACTTTTTCTTTCAAACCTTTAAGCCACCTATTGATTTTAGGCAAAGTGAATACTCAAAATATGGTAAAATCATGACTATGAAAGAGATTCACTACCCTCTATATAACTCTACCCAAACTCATAAACTAAGAGACTTGTGAGGCAAAAGATAAAACAATAAAACATAAACTACCAAACTAAGTCTTCATGAGTTGGCTCTCTCTTCTTAACTTGATGTTTGTTGTTGCTTGTTGAGCTTGAACTTGATTAACACATTTAAGCTTGTTCAAAACCTTTTGGCATTTATCAAAACATTCTTCATGGATCTTACAAATCCCGGTTGACAGAGGGACTAAAATGACCGACATGAGACACTGCCAGGGACTAAAAGTGTAATTAAGATATGTGAGAGACGGATATGACCAAAGGTCACACTCTCAGGAGCTAAAATGACGATTTACTCTAAAAATAATTACAAAGTTCGATTGTTTTAAAAATATGTGATTTTTAATAAGTTCAAATATTTTAATTAATTCTACCAAAAAAAATATTTTAATTAAAAAAATCCATGTGGCACCACGAGGTACTTTACCTATCAACAAGAAGAAGGTGATATGACATGTCGTCAATCATATCACCACTAAACTAACGAAAGGAACATTACAAAATGTTTTGAGTAATATTTAGGAACTTAAAACATAAAAAAAATAAAAATAAAAATTCAAGATCATTTTCAATAAAATACACAAGTTTTAGGACTAAACCTAAATAAGTCTTAACCTTTTATTGTATTTGAGAAGTGAGGAAATGGTTTTCATATAAAAACACTCTTTTAATTGATCCGCTAATGTGTGTTGCCCTAAAGTACATACTAGTGATATTTTCACACCTTATTTTTTAAAATTTTCATCATCATTTTATTTTTTTGATTCTATCTCTTTTTTTTATTTCACATCACTTCATCAATTACTTTTCTTTCTTTTTTTCTTTCCTATCTCTCTTTATTACATCTCTTACACCTCAAAATAAAGTGTAGGACTATCATTTTTCTGCTAAAAATATCATTTGTGTTAGTAAAATGATTACGTCACACATTTTTTTCTAGGTGTAAAAGGTGTAGAAATGAGAAATAAAAATGAAAAGACAGAAATGATTAATAATGGGATGTCAAAATAAAAAAGAAATAGAAACAAATATAAAGTGCAATTTGTGATACAGAAAAAAAAAAAGTTGTATGAAAATAAGGATTCTTTATTTAAATATTTGAAATTTGTAACTTAATTTACTATCTAAATATTTAAATATTTAATAAGTTGTATGAAAATAACTTATTTTTACGTTTCAAAGAAGATTATTTTTTAGTTACCAACTGAAGGATACCTTTCTGGTACTCACCATAGCTCATTCTCACTTCTTCCTCATCAAAAGTTGGTTATGATTATTTTAATGCACACTTGATAGATTCATGTACTAAACTGCTTGCGTAAAACAACTTTGGATGAGAAATCATTGTGAGTGATTCACTGATTCACATATTGAATAAATGTTCATAGAGTTTTTAATCTCACATGCATTATAATGGTTCATAATCATTTCCTCTGTACACTAGTTCATAGTCTGATAAACAGCAATGTTGTTACATTAACTTATCTAAGCTATTAGGATTTTTTTTTTTTGGTATGTTTTTAAAATAAATATGTGGGGAATTGTTAGATTATTTTACTTTTATTATATTTATTTAAAAATAAAGATTTATTATTATTATTATTATTATTATTATTATTATTATTATTATTATTATTATTATTATTATATAATTTTTGAATCAACTGTCTTGATTATAATTTACAATTCTGTTGCTCCACGTGCAATCATATTTCCAACGTAAGATTAGCCAACTTTTATTGATTTAACGTTGTCTATTTCGTTTTCCGAAGATGCACCTAGTATTCTGAAAGGTTTTTTAAATTAATTAAGTTTCTACTATCATGTTCTTCCTTTTTTTTTTTCCTCTGATTCTCTTCTCAATCCTGTAACAATATTTGCCATAGCAAACTGGGTTTGTTTCTCAGGTGGATAAATGGGTTTGATTCTTCACCTTAGGAGCTTTTCCAAAAGCTTAGTCTTGACCTTAAAACCCTTGCTCAAGCCTCGTCTGGCTTTGTGCAGATAGAACATGAAACACCCTTGGCCAATTTGAGCCAGCATCCGAAAATGATATCATAAATATTGAAAAGTAATACAAATCTAGAAGGTGCTAGAGTTTTATAAATCTAGAGTATTACTAAAATAATCTAGATGCTACTAAACTAATATTTAAGAGCTAATATATGTACGTAAAATATAGAGATTGTATGAAAGATCTAGACAAAGAAAGAATGCCCAGTATACCGACATTACAAGTCTATATATATGGGCTTGCACATCCTCTACATAAAAACGGGGGGAACCAAAGCAAACTTGTGTTTCTGTGACACAACAAGCATTATAAATGAAAAGTATTATATATAAAGTTCCTTGCCTCACTGTTTCCCTTCGTGTTTTTCATTCTTCATTTTTATCTTATTTATCAAAAACCAACAATAAACTTAGTAAAAATACTCAAATTCTCTTCCAAAACCTTTTACCATAGCGACCACTCAACTCATGGACAAGGCTTTGTTAGGTATTTATCTACATATATTATTAATTTTGTATTATCTACTGACTACTATTATAAAGATTTAGTCCCTATTAAAGTGATCTTTACGGTTTAATATATTAGGATTGAAGACATCTCATTTTGTATAGATTTTATAATGTGTAATTACCAAAGTCTTATTTCTATATTGTTGATGGACCGAAATAGAAATAAGAAAGTTTAACAGTCGTAACCATTCGCGAAAGGCTATAAACTTATTATAAATAGGTTATGATCCCCAAGTCAGATGCATCCAATTCCCTTCTCTAACTCTATCATTAGAAAGGCTAGAGCAATTGTGCATAATGGCTTGGAAGACCAACCTTCACCCTTATGTTCTCATAGGTATGCATTTGGATACAAGATTCAAGGACAATTCAATTCAAATTCACATGTTCATCATATTCTCTATGAATATATACAGGTATGCTTTCGCTTCCGCTTCTGCTGTATGATTTCTTGATGATTTGACATGAATGTGTTTTGGTTTATATTTTAATATCTCCTATCAATTTCCAACAAGTGGTATCAGACTATCAGAGTCACTTTCATGTTGAATCATTAAGAGATAATTTTATTTTTATGTGAGAATTGTGATACGCTTGTCTTCCTTTTATTAAGAGTTATGCAAGTGTGATGATTGTGTGCATCCATGTATATATATATACATGTGAGTTTTTTGTCCACTAAAATAAAATTGCAATTGTGCATGCTGCTCCCAAATTCTTTGCATATTCAGATTCTTGAAAATAAGAGGATTGTTCATTTCGGCCTTCTCCGTGTTACTGTTCATCGACTTGCTTTGATTTCATAATTGTATGAATGTCATCTTTTCAATTTTTCAATACGTGCTTCTTTTATGAAAGTTGTGCTTCTTTTATGAAAGTTGGACTGTTTAATTTACATGTTGCATGTGGGCATGTGGTGCAATTGCTATTCATTTTGTCATCAGTAGAAACTTTGAACCATGTCGCTCAGTGTGTCAAATTTAATTTCTTTTATACCATGCGCTATATATATTCTTCGCTAATATATTAACTTTAGTGTGCCCTTCTCTTTTACTTGCGCTACTGGTGTTATTATGAAAGTATGAAAGTTCTTTTTTTTTTTTTTTTTTTTTTCAGAAGTGATGCCTTATGATATTAGTTTAGTTACGGTGGTTATATATATGGCACCACTTAGAACCCTAGTGCACCGTTTGGTTAAAGTGTATATCCGTTGATGCAAGATTACTTATTTATTTATTTTGTCTTCAGCAGCGATTTAAAATTGGTACTTTTTCATTCATTTGTTTTTAATTATATCAGTTTTAGAATCGTTGCGACAATGTTATAAAGACAATTTTAAGTTTACCGGGTTTTGGCACTATAATTAAAGTATTCCCACAATTTTTTTTACGGGAATAAAATAAATTCAAATTTTGATGTTTTGTTTTTTTTTTTTATGTCTAATATTTTATAGCAATTTAATTTATACATCATGTTACCCAAGTAGCCTCTCATGTCTAAGTTAATTTGCTAGGAATATTAAGACAACAGTATGTTTGTAATTTATGCAAATATGGATCGGCCCAAAGGAAGATTACTATTTGGCTAAATTTCTAATATACTTGTGGTAATAAATATATGATACTCATTAGGTTTTCCATGTGAACAATAAGTCGATCCAAAAAAAGGCTTAATATTGTTTAACAGGATTGATTATTAATAATTGATTATTACATTGAGTGTACCACTTACAAGTTAATGTTTTCTCCAAAGATTAAATATTAATGTTGTGCTAGGTAGCTTGTGATGGGCCCCACCATTATTTGAATTTATTGATTAAATTTTATTGTGAGATTATATTGCGTTTTGTTCTTTGTTCAATTAATTTTATGCTTATATAATATCTGCAATATAAAATGAATGTATTCATTCTAAAGGCATAAACTTCAAGAATTTGGAAGGACATTGTAACGATTCTATAATTGGATGGATCTAGACTTTGCAATTTGGAATAAACCTATTGATCTTATGGAATAATGTTCCTCTAAGGATAATTGGAACATTGATAAATGATAATGTTCCTCTTGAATGAGTCTCGTGATTAATAGGTGTCAAATTCTAGAAATATTCAATTATATTATATTTTAAGAGACTAATGCCAAGTTGTTCCGTAAGAAAGTTAAACGACATTTTGCCACTAAGGAAAAGGATGAAACTAACATACTATTAGTATGTGTTGTTTTGTTGAGGTATACGAACAATGGGATATAAATGAGTATTATATGTGAATATCTAATCTTGCTTCAAAATTAAAAG
Source organism: Crotalaria pallida (assembly GCA_037953625.1). Taxonomy (NCBI): domain Eukaryota; kingdom Viridiplantae; phylum Streptophyta; class Magnoliopsida; order Fabales; family Fabaceae; genus Crotalaria; species Crotalaria pallida. The sequence continues at coordinate 30,474,752 of CM075649.1, forward strand.
GACTAAAGTAGAGTTATCTAAATACTTTTAATGAGTATTTGGCTATAAAATGCTTGAATACAATTCGGTTAAATTTAGCTACATTTTCAAAGGACAAATGATTTAATTAGAAGTCATTTGATACCGTGTTCAAGAAAGAGTTGAAGCAAGACAAGTCTATCGGTGCTAACTTGGCATCAATGTCTAAAAGTTAAAAGGTACAACTGTGACGTTACAATGACCTCTCAAACATAATAAATTATATGTTAGTTTCTCTTGTAAAAGTTATTATTCATAAATTAATTTAAGTTTTGTGTTCACACTCTTGGTGAGTAGCTTAGGTTTTACTACTCACATAAGTATATCTATGCATGGTTGCTTAAATTCTTTAGTGTCACCTGATGCTGAAAGATGCATTAATATGGGAAGTAATAAATAAGTTGAATTAGGGAAAACATCAACTTCTAGGCTATTGGCAAAGTGTAATGATTATTTGGATCTGAAAGGAACAGGTGTTGTATTGTCATTTAGACAATATTTGTTTTCTTTTTTTTCTTTAATGAACTAATTTGGTTATGTTGTTCATTTGGAATTAATAAGGTCAGTTCTCAAGATTTAAATTTTATCATTAAAGGTTCTTTACTTTGCTTGATCAAGTTATTTTTGTTTGATATTGTTCTCTTATTTAATGTAATCTTGCATTTAAGTTAATGTGAAACAAGATGCAAATTGGCGTAACCCATTATGAATGATGTTTATTTAGAAAGAAATCGAAGTCCCAACTAAAGTAGTAGCAAAGACCCTTATGAATTATGGACATCAAAGGCTAGCGTGAAGTATTTTCACAATTGTGGTTGTCTAGACACTACAAGAAAGTCGGCCAATTGCAACGACAAAAGTCATTGCGAAAAATGAAAAGTCGTTGCGAAAAACATTTTGTCGTTGCGGGTCAGGGCGTAGCGAAAAAGTATCGCAACCAAAATATAACTATCGTAACGACAAACCTTTGTTGCGATTCACACTGGTTTTGCAACGACATTTGTCGTTACAAATACTTTGTCGTTGCCAAAAATGCAATAACAGGGTGACGTGGCTTACCTTTTAGGCAACGATAAATGTTGTTGCCAATGATACTTATTGCTGACGTGGCTTCCCATTTAGGTAACGACAAATGATTTGTCGTTGCCAATGGCTTAATATCATTGGCAACGACAAATGTCGTTGCAAAACCCTTTTGATTTTTGAAACGACAAAATTGTCGTTGCAATAGCCTTTATTTATATTTAAAAAAATAATAATCCTTTTAAGCTGATAAAGCCATTTTGAATTTTGAATTCTAAAGAATCATTATAATAATTAAAAATAATAAATAAATTTTATATTATTAAATTGCCCATAAATAATGAGCTCAAATTTCAACAATCTAATATAGAGAATGTCTTTAGCATTCTATTGAGTCACAATATTACATCAGTCCAAAATATTAAAAATAAAAAATCTATTTAGTAACTAATAATCCAAAATAACACTTCAAAGCCCATGACATAAATTTCTAACGTAAGCAAAATATCTTCTCATCTCCATATGCATGGCCAATGTCACTTTTCTTCCAATAAAGTTAAACCTGTAACAAGCTAGCAACAACATAATTAATTGAATACTTGTGAAGCAAAAAATAAATTGTACAAAATAAATTAAGTTATAATTCTTGGAACACATCATGCATAAAGCATTATTGTTTGGTATATCTTTAAACACAACCACACACGTAAACATATAAAGAGAGAGTTTTAAGGGTATAAAGGAATTAAGACAAAACAAGCAAAATGTCTTTTGGGACTGTTGTTCGAGAAATATTAGAAGTATATAACATTTTTGTTTATCCTTGGAATTTTGATCACCAAGAAATCAAATATATATGTTAGTTTTATTTGATAAAAAGGCAATAGAATAATGCACGAAAAAAATCTAAACAGGGAAAAATTGAAAGTGCCAAGCATATCTAGAAATTTGTCAAGTTTTTCCTAAATCTGAGTTTAGCTTTTATTTTAGGAGTGTTGAGGTTTACTGATAATAACCAATCAAATCAGAACAAAATACAACACATCAAAGATCCAAAACATTGGTCTGAAATAAAATAAAACAAACCAAAGTTCAAACTAAAAGTATAAACCTTGCAAAAAAAAAAAACCAAAGTATAAACATTGGAAAAATTAACTAACCCATCTAAACTTGTGCTATAATTTTTATAAGCCTAAACCCCTCATTGCTTTGAATAATATACTGACAGCCCTCAAAAAGAAATCAAGGTTTGACACTTTCCAAACCATTGAACATATTAAATTTTTTAAAAACCTTAAATATTCATGCCTAATCTAAGACTTTAAAATTAATTTAACCATGTTCTCTGATTGAATGAAGTAGTAGAAGGTCTACACATCCTCTCTTTCACTCACTTCTTCAAATTAAAATTAAAATTCAAAATGGTATTGTGACTTTGAATTAACCATAAACACAACCTTACTAACTCAAACATAACCCATGAGCAAATCCATATTCAAAATAGACTTAGAAAATAAATTTCAAGATCAAAGCAACTGATCTCATTCAAAACTAGAGGACCAAGCCAATATCAAAAACTGGAATGACATCACCTATCGTTTCTAAAGTGAAATTTCAGTTTTTGCCTCGCTTCAACCTCAGAATTTAGCATCACTGTAGATTTTAGATTCAAGATTAACAGTAGACATATCCAAAGGATTTCAACTCCAACACAAATACCAATCCGAAATTGGATACAATTTAAATGCCTAAAAAAATGCTCAAAGTGTCAATTCATTTATGGGAGCAAGATAACACTTAAATTTCAAGAATAAGATCATGAGTAGAAAAGAAACAAGTTCCCTAAAATGATTTAAACATGTTAAAAATCAATTTGAGCAACTGACATACAAATTCAAGCTCAAGGAGAATTGGGTTAAACAACAAACGCCTAATTTGGAAAGCAAAACCCAAATCCAAGTACTTACAAAGCTGAAAATCAGATTATAGGTCCAACTATCAAAATTCAATTTACTCAAGTTTATCATAAAAACACGTCTACATATATAAGCTGGAATCTGAGTCAAGTAAGAAGCATACTAACAAATTCTCAAGGCCAGGAACAAGAAAGCAATGTACTTGAATTTAGAAAGAGAAAGAGAACCGTATCAGCACTTAGACAAACACCAACAAATAAAACACCTGGAAATGTTAGATAAGATATCTATAAGTTTTGTACTGAATTAACCATCAGATCATGGGGTATATATATTTATAAGTTTTGTTAAGATAGGATATTTATCTTGAAATTTGATCATAAAACTGTCATACTCACTTGTTTGAAGTTGAAAAGAGGTGGAAATGGTCGACCATTCGGCAAGCGAGCATTGGGTAGATGGAGTTCATCGAAGAAAGGGTGTGCACATGCTTCTAGCTGCAAAACAAAAGTAGATTTTCCTCAAACTACCATGATAGTCATAATATATACATATATAACAACAGTTAATTGATCAGATTCAAAAAAGAAATATAGACTGGTGTACATTAAGAAAAGGTAAATAAGTTCTACACAAATTATCATAATTGCAGAAGTGCCACTCACTGCAAAACATCGAAGACTTGGGGAGTACTGCAGAAGCCTTGAAGCGAGATCAATTGCTTCCGGAGGCATCCTTTTATGGAATATCTACACTCAGAATTTTAAAGTTGTAGAATGTCTAGGATTCTTTTCTATCTACTCAACTTTGATAATATAAAAAACCACGAGACAGAAGGGCACTAAAAACTGCAAACCTTGTGCCATGGGTACGCTTTAACCTGTGGAAACCTGAAGTCATTGTAGTTTGGGTTCATACAGCGAACTTCCTCTCGAGTCGGTGTGCCAAGAACCTGGAAAGCATAATTTTATAGGGCTGACTTCTTATGACAAGAATGACTTGATCTTGTAAAAGTAGAAACCTAACATGTGGTAACAGCAATTGCACCTTGATAATCTCTACCAGTTGATCCACTGCATTTTCACCAGGAAACAATGGCTACAAAAGTTCCATTGTTAGATAACATGTAGGTAGAAGAAAATATTATTAGCACCAATTTGTAGCAAAGGAATGCAATAACAGCAAAAGAAAGTTGTGACATAAACCTGGCCCAAAAGCAGTTCAGCAAGGATATACAGCCAGCTGACCAGATATCAATTGAAGTATACTCAGTGGCACCAAATATAAGTTCAGGCGCCCGACAAAAGCGTGAACATATATAAGAAATATTAGCTTCACCTTTGACCTGATCACACAAATATAAGTTCACTGTCCTCCGAAAGACACGATATGAAGCACAAGAAAACATTAAATAGGACAAGGCTAGAATACCAGAACTTTTGCACTACCAAAATCACATATCTTAATAACTTGATGAAGCTGAGTGTTATAAACTTGGAAATTAGAACATGGCGCATACACATATACATACACATAAATAAAAGGATGAAACTTCTTGTGAAAATTAGAACATAGAGCATACACATACACATACATAATAGTAGGTGATGCAGGAAAGCACATTTCTTTCCACAATGATTATTCAATCATTTCCATTGTGTATTGAGCAAAAGAATAATTTATTGTTACAAATCCCTATGTTGTGAATCAACTAATCATGTCAGTATACAATAACCATTATCATTGAATCAAGTAGATCCTATGAGTTTCATAATAAAGTACATTTTAGGGGAAATTTTAAATCTCTATTTTGGATTCCATCTCTGATACACAGCAGGATAGCAGGCAAGCACCAAGAATACAAGATATTGGCGTAATTGCAGCAAATGAAGATGAAATGAGTTATATAGCTCACATCCCAAAAGAGACTAGGAATTTTGTATTACTCTGTAATTTCTACTAATGCGATTATAAGCCCTCCACTTATAGTTATTAAACAACATCTAAAACATCTAAACCTAAGTGTATAAAGTATAGAGTAGAACCTGCTCTTTATGATCCTTGATACATAATTTTCAAGGTTCCAATCACCAAAGAATCCCCCTTCCATGTGGCACTGAATGCATTCCAAAAGCAAGCATATTTGTTTGACAAGCTTGGAAAGAGGCACTACTTTGATGACCCTAATGGTGCTTCTAGCATTAACAAATAACAATAGTCAAAGTAAGGGCTTACAAAACATAGTCCCAGAAACAGGCTGAGAAGTTCTTCTCCAAATAAAGAACTGAAAAGGGAAAGGAATTAAAGGAACTGAGAAGGGAAAACAACAGCAGAACTGAATCACGAAGACTAATAGTAAACTAAGCCTCATCTTGTTAAATCTACGTCACTTCATTATATTAGAGACCTAAGACACATGATGGTATACTTTTCACCAAAATCTAAGAACGTGCAAGTTGCAGGTCTTGTTTTGCTAGTTGCTCAAAGTAAAATTTAAAAAAAAAAAAAAGACAAGCATGAAAATGATTTCTCGAATGACCAAAATAAGACCAATTAGATGTGAACAATTCTCACCAAAAATATGAACAGCACTCACCAAAATAAGACCAACTAGAATGTCAAAACATTAATCTAAACATAGTGCATCTATCTCCTATCTAAATTAATGGAAACAATGTATAAAGCGGGTAATACATGCATAAAACAATTAGATATTGTAAATCTCCATTTCAAGAAAGTTAAGGCATATAGAATTTTGTTGTGTTGTAACATTCAAGAAGTTATCATAAAAATAGTTGTTTATAAATGCATATAGAATTTCTATGGTTCATACTTCTTACTAGGATAGATCCATCTAGCTTATGTGTATTGGAGATAAACTATTCCAGCATAACAATATTTCAGTGCATATTCAACTATATTATGTTTTGATTATTATAGATATCTTCTTCACTGATATACTTAGGGATCAAAGAACCATTCTACTGAGGCAAAATATGAGCATAAATGCAATTTCTTCTTGGCAACAAATAATGTTTGGTTACAATGAGAAACACCAACATACACTCTAATTTCAAATGTCCTTACAGAATGTAAACAAGTGAGAACGTGGCATAACATATTTCCACCATCTAAGTGCTACAATTATGAGTAAACAACATTACAGATACAACCAAAGCCTAACAACCACATTTCCTAACTAGCACCTAGTACCAAAAAAGGGTACAAAATTTTGTCAAAACCACCATGAAAATGAAACTCATCCCACTATATAATAAGACTTGTCTTCTTAATTGTCAGCATTAATAATGCATGAGTAAGCCTGCAGGGAACATGTTTTTAGGATGAAACTCACAGCATGTAATTGGCTGGGGTTAAAATCTTCTCTTGTGAAAAGTTCTTTTAACAAATTAACATTGAACTAATTATTCACTGAATTAACAGCAACTTGGTCCATTTAAGCATTCAAACAAGCACCAGCCATGAAAAAATAAAATGCTACAAGTGATTAATTACCACCATCTTACAACCAATTAAGCAAGTGTTTTTGTTTAGCTTTTTGTCGACCTCACAACAGTTATACTCAGCTTTCAATCAAGGACAACAACTAAATTCAGGAACCTATACTAACTCCCATCTAATCATTATAAACACAAAAACAGATTCAAGACATGAGGTGTTCCAAATCAAATTCTTCAATCCCAAAAATATACTAAATTAGGCAAACCAATTTCAATTAACAGCAATTGGTTCAGATAAGTTGCAGAAATTGAAACAAAAATACCTCACCAACACGTTGGTGTCGAACCAATTCCAAAGAGAATGGCTTGAAATAGAGAAGATGACGTCAACTCTGAACAGAGGTCTCGAATAGCATCAGCATCTTCTCTTCTACTCTTCTTCTCTAACCCCAAATCCCAAACAACACTTATACGAAAATTAGAAAAATAGGAGAAAGTCATTCACTACAGATCTGGAGAACCACCGGTGCCGTTCACGGTTCCTGCCACGTCGTTGTTCCCCATGCCATTCACGATGCCGTGCACCTTGAGAACCACCTCGCCGCCGCCGTCGGGATCGGTAGCACCAAGGAAAGGAGGAGCAGCAGCGAACCCCCGCCGTCACCAACCACCTTGTGTTCTCCCTCTCATCTCCACCGTCGCCTTCGCAGTGATGGGCCAGTCACAAACCAGAGAAGGGGATCGCGAGCCAGGGAGGAAGAAGGAGAAGCAACAGCCAGGGGCAGATCTGGTTTTGATTTCACGGTGCAGTCTTCACCGCCACACACTTCATCTTCTCCACGGAACTTAGCCCCACCAGTGACCGTCAAAGAAAAAAGGCCTCCATGCCATCTCCGCCACCAAGTTCAGAGAGAGGAGATCGTCGCGGTTTTGGAGGTCCCAGTTCGGGGTTAGAGAACGCGATTTCCTGTTGGAAGGGAGAAACAGTGGTTGCGCCAGCCCTAACTTGGCTCTCTCTCTCTCTCTCTCTCTCTCTCTCCCTCTCTCTCTCTCTCTCTCTCTCTCTCTCTC